>CM068306.1:22876333-23017097 GCA_034768735.1 Schistosoma mekongi
CCCAGTTCAAGTCGCCACATTATATCGTCTGAACATGATGAATGAATGCCAAAGTAGAAGCAGTAGTAATTTCAGTGGTCAAAGAAAAAGATTACACAGAATACGTTCCAAGAAGAAAGGATTAATTTATGGAATGGCATAAAATATCTTAAGCTCTAGATTTATGGGAAGACAAAAGTTAATGCACCTGCTCTATTGCGATTGATTCTGAGCCGTATCACCCAACGTCTCCAATGATTGGTTACGATAGTTGTGTAACACCAATCAAGTAATCCTCACTAACCAGAGTGGCTCAGACTAACAATCAATATTTTCATTGTCTGATTATATTTTTTTAGCTGATCTCCCTTAGCTTTCTTCCATCCTACGCTGGCCAATATCGCGTGCAGGGGTAATCGTTGTTTGGGTGTATGTAACACATCCCCTATCCACCTCAGACAGTGAAAATCTTCAGCCTAATCAACTGACTCGCCACCTTTCCTTTATATCCTGCATTTACCTACAGCACTTTACTTAGTAGTCCCAACAAACCCGAGTGATATTTTGAGGACATCTACAGTCAAATACTAGTAACTGACAAACATTGTCTGCTCTTATTAGCTTCGTTTTGCATCCATGCAGTAACACAGAACTGACTTCTGCGCATTATATTCTTCCTTTGATTGGCAAACTGGCATTTCACTTACGTCATGTGTGACGTAAGTTGGAGAAAGCTAAACGAGCGTTCTATATCCCTGTTGAGGTTTCGTGAGGCACCAACACATCAGGGTTAATTAGACTTCAGAGATAAGTAAAATGATTAATGCACCCAGTTCTGAAGCAACTACTTTTATTTAGAAGGAGGAAGAAACGCATCCCAAATATGCTTACATTGTTTCTTGTTGCTATCAGAAGACTAAATTTTCTTATTATCTTTTCAAAAGAGAACCATTTAATCTGCATATTCTAAAGTATTAAGTCGGCCTCTTCCTAGGATATATATTACTAGATGTGAATGAAGAAAGCGTTATTTCTTGTAGTAAGTTTGTGATGAAACCAAGCCAAATTGCGGGTGATGGATATCCATCCATCATGGACACCATTTGTGGTTACATGTTCAGATGACAGTTTACCATAAGATCTTACTCTCCCACTCTTGATAGTTACAATGTAATCAGTCTGTGTTTTTGACACATGTTAAACGTTTATACCAACTATAGTTTGTTTAGAAATAAACATTTTCGTTACTTTCTAAGAAAATAAACGATACAACCGAAAACCAAACATTGGTTTGATTACTTTTCTTGTAAATTGAACCGTGATTTGTTATTTTAACTGTCTTACTGCAGTATTTTATTCAGATAAATGATAACGATTCGATAAACATTTACTCTTGTTATTTTCTCATTTTATAGAAATCTATCCCGCCCCTTATATTAGAAGTTCATGGTACAAATCCTGCTGTAGAAAGTGGGAGAGGCAAACGGAGCCATTCTAGTATTGAAGATATTAATAGTGATTCAGTCACTTGAACTTAGTTCACTACACTAATTTTTTTTCTATATAATATGTTATTGAAACCTAAGCACGATATCTGATTACTATATAATCTACCTTGACGTATGTTTATTCTATTCTTTTTCGGAGCATGTAATATGCACTATTATATTAAGATGCGGTATCCGCTTGGAACCCTTTCAGGGTTACCGCAGGTCCCAATCCCGGATAAAGGAGGAGATTCGGGCATAGTGTTAGCACCCCTAACTCATAAAAACAACAACCCTGCTAAAAAGTGCGAATCAGTAAAAAACATCTATATCCTTTAAATCCCGCCCTGGGAGTTGAAAGGTCTTCACTGCGAGGAGTTGTGACACCTCATAAAGAGAGCCGAGCTTCTTCGGAAATCATGGGGCCGATGCCCCTTCTGACAACCAGAGCAACAATTAATATAGGTGACCGACCTCAAATAATTGGCTCCTGGGTACTGCGGTCACACTCTTGGTTCATCAAGACCTCCCCTAATCCAATTTCTTTTTCAGGTACTCCAAGAAGAACTCCACGATGTGGGCAACCGGGAAGTTTTAACCGCCCTCATACCTCCAACAGTACTCGAGACCACATTGTTCTCAATCAAACACATTTTCCTTCTCTGGTTACTACTGTCTGCACTTCTCCTACTACATCTTCCATGCTTGCCACTTGTACTGGTTGCTCGAGTTCCCAAAATGCTACACCAGGTCTCCTAAAGCCGCGCTCTAAACTTCATGTTGGAGCTTTTGATGTACGTACATTGTGTCAAATTGGCCAACAAGCTGCTTTAGCTAAAACATTATAATCCCTTGCAATTGATGTTTGCTGTGTCACCGAAACGCATACAGTACCCCAGTATAGTCATCCATTTGACTTCACCTAATGAATGCAGCGGAATAGCACAATACACTCTTCCTTTATCTGGAGACCCTACAGCAAGCTCACGTAGCCTTGTTGGTGTAAGCATGGCACTAAGCGTACGGGCAGAACAAGCACTCGCGTGGATTCCTGTGGACAGTCGTTTATGTGCTGTCCGTCTAAATAGGCTCAGTACGAACTCGGAAAAATAAGGACAAACGCCGATGCCTTTTTGTTGTCTTTGCTTATGTTCCCCACTGACTACAGCACAGATTGAGTGAAAGACGAGTTCTGTGTGAAGTTATTTAGCCTCCTTCAGAAAGCTAAGCACTCAGACAGTAATTATAGAGGGAGATTCTAATGCCCAAGTCAGTAGACTAAATCAGGCTGAAATACTTAGGTGGGTCACTCAGCATCCCAGCCCAACAAACGGATTACGGAGATCGTCTAATACAATTATGTGTTCAGACTTCTGTTTATTTTTAGCTAGCACAAACTTTAAGCATAAAGAGAGACATTGGTTAACCTGGCGACCTACAACATCACAATGATGGACGCAAATTAACCACATTGTCATCAACTATCGTTGGAGAAGCTGTATAGATGACTGACGCTCATTCAAGGGCACGTGTTTACATTCTGACCACGCCTCAGTGAGAGCATGTATTTCTATGCGTTTTGCTGGTCTCATATAGGTCACATTAGGCAAACCCCTTAGATATCAATTCTAGTCTGAAAATGCCAAGATTACATTTAGGAATGGCATGGATAAGGAATTATTTACCCACAACTAACAGATTCATCACGAAACAGCTTAAAACGATTTTAAGGCAGATGTAGACGGAGCAGCGTTATTTGCATTTAACCTCAATCCAAAGGTTATGAAAGACTATTGGATCTCTGGAACTTCTAGTGAACTAATGGAATCCCGAAAACTCATTCTAGCAGGCTCGGAAAATGATGAAAAACGACGACAATTGAGACGTAGACTGACATAGAGTCTGCCTAAGGATTGTGAACAGTGGTGGGTAACAAAAGCAAATGCGAAGGAAGCATCAGCGGCGCAGGCAATAGTAGACAGCTGTACCGACTTATCAAGGACATTGGTATTAAAAAATCGGTGGTTAGTGAAATTATCTCTGAAAAAGATGGGTCGATGATTCACTCTCAGTCTAGAAGATTAGAACGATGGACGGAACCCTTTCAGGAACAATTTAACTGCCACCCCCCAGCTATTTTTAGCTTACCTACTATCCCAAAGCTACCTGAATGGAAAATTAACACAGGTCCACCAACTCTCAGTAAGGTTGGAAAGACTATAAGTAACTTGAAACGAGGGAACGAAGCAAGACCTGATAGGTTATCTACAGATATCTTTAACGATAGTGGTCCAGTCTTAACTGGCAGGTTGACTGATATACTAGACAAAGTCCGGGAACTGAACATCATCCCATCTAACTGGTCTCGTTCGCTGATCGTTCCGGTTTACAAAAAGGACAAAAATCCTCTTGTGATAACCAGAGAGGAATCAATTTGACTAATATAGTATCTAAACTATTATCCAATATAATCATTCGGTGTTAATCCAACACTAATGAACAGCAGCCTATGGCGAATTGTCATGAGAAATTTCATCCTCAAGTGGGGTTCGTCAGGGTTGTTCCTTATCCTCTTTTTTATTTAATTTCGTCATAGATGTACTCATAGAAGTCTCACTCACTTCTTTTAGCTCGTCAGGAATTAATGTCCTTCCAGGAGGTTCTCTCGTTGACTTAAAATTCGCAGACGATATAATCCTACGCCGATAATATGTAGAGTTTCCTGAGCACCTTGAGTAACAATCCAAGCATATTCAGGATGTGCTTCTCCTCTTCTAAATGCAAAATTTTATTGCAGGACTGGTCTGCTTCTTCATCTTGATTAGTTATAAGGAGTGAAGTAGTTGAATGCGTTGACCATTTCACTTATCTCGGAAGTGTCATCACCCCTGGTGGGTCGGTGTTTGACGAAATCTCAGCACGGATTCAGAAAGCCCGATTTGCATTCGCCAATTTACGTTGCTTATGGTACAGACGAGATATCCGTCTCTCAACGAAAGGCTTGGTGTACTGCACAGCAGTCCGCGCCATTTTAACATATGGCTGCGAAATGTGAGCCGTGAAAACCCAAGATATGTGTTGTTTTCAGGTATTTGACCATAGGAATCTTCGTAGCAACGCTCGTACATCATGGAAGTCGAATAAGTAATATTGAGGTTAGTCAAAAAGGTTCTTGGGAAATTCATTTATTAACAACGTAGAACCGGACACGCCCATAGGTTCAAGTTGCCATACCACATTAGCACTACGAGATTACTGTGGTTACCTAATAACAGAATACAAGAGGAGAGAGTAAAGTAAATGCGTGTAGAGAAGAATAGTAGAGCTTAAAATCCAGATGTAGGTAAAGAATGAATACACTAGAGCCACAGTAATCTGTGATTGATTCTGAGCCATGTCGACCTGTATCTCCAGCTATTTGTTGCGATCATCACGAGGTCCCTAATCAGATAATCTGCATCTACCAAAATGGCTTGAACCTATGGGCGTATGTGCTCGGTTCTACGCTGTTGATGAATTAATGAATGAGTATTCAGTGTAAATAGTTCATCTAACTACACACATGATATTGTACAAAATCTCATGCATTCGTCATTTTTGTGTATGTACCTGTAGATCAACTATTGTTTTATAAAATCCAGGGCTCTTCTTCAACTCTGTAGATATCAGACTGCTGTATTTGACACACAAGTTTCTATATAAGTGCATTTTAAAGTAGTGATATACTACAAGTCTTCAAAATTTCTTCCGTTTTATGTGGCTGGCTTTTCTTGACTAGTGGGATTCCATTTTCTATCCACTACTGTTTTCTTATATTTATCATTGGGGCACTGTTCCTTCTCAGTCTTTGCTGTATTTAGTGTATTGTAAGATTTAGAGGAAAATACAGAAACGGATGGATATGACTCAGACTTAATCTTTAGGTGGACTACCAATAACTTCCACTATAAACATGGGTAAATATGATGAACACCAACGGTATACATTGATCTTTTCTGCCACACTCAGTATTCTGAATCAACATCCTTGAAAATGATTCGAACCTTAAGTATCCTCCGATTGGTGTTTCTTTGCTTTCAGGCTGTCCACGAAGCACCGAAACTGTAGTATATGAAAAAAAAGAAAGATATGAGATATATGATCATGATGTATCACATTTTAGCTTCAGGCGTTAGTTTTCGCACATTAACCTAGCTTTTCGTATATGTACTTTAGCAGTGAATTCTAGATAATTGTACGGGGATTGTCGAGTGAATTTAACAGGTATGTTACACCTATGCTGTTTTATAGAAATTTCACAAGAATTTCACAAAAAAATCTACATGACTAAATCCATATCGATATGAGCGTGGGTCAGTTTTCAAACGACGAATGGGATATTGGTCACTTATTAATTATGTACCTATTACTCAGCTTTGTGTCATTTATCCCGTACTTCCCTAGTGACTACTTTCTGTGTTTAGTGGTTTGTGGTATAGCATTTGATGTAAATATTTGTTATATCTCGTACTTGATAACTTGACTAGCCGCAAAGCAATCTTAGCACTTGAACCCTCCTAGTCGCAAAATAAGAAGATAAAAGACGAGAAAACAGGAAACTTTATTCCAGTAAAATGGAAACGAGTCATGTACAAAATATTCGTATATTTATAGTTTTTTGAAACAAATAAACCGGTATTATGATCCATCCAATCCGAATTAAGAAGTCTCAACTGTTACCCAATCGGGACGCTCCACGTCGAGATTCTAGAAGGTTCTATTGATCAGTGATTGGACGGAATGTATCCGGCTCCTTCAACGATTCTGGAGGCTTCGTTGAAGTTTTTGGGAGCCATCCCAACAGTATTCATATGAGTCTTTAAATTAAAGATATAGAACTACTAATTAAAGTCAGGTCTGCTACACTTTCTTGTCTTCCAATTTGAGCTATTAAATGACAGAAAGGAATTGAGTGGACCAATGAGTGTTAAAAAGTTCCATCGTTTCGGATGTCATTGCGCCATCTAGTCATGCATAAGTTATTGTCGTATTGGATGGATAAATATTGTCTGCATTGACGTCGGTGTATATTGTACAATAATATACAAAGTTGTTGTTTGGAAGGGTATTCAAAAAAAGCTACGAAATGGTGCGTGTTATGTATAACAACAAAAATGCGATACTGATTATCTGTGATACAACTACAGCGAATTGTTATACATGCATGCATAATAACAGGTATATGTTGTACAAATCAAGAAAGCTGAGTATATCAGTTGGTCTCTTTCTTGTTAAGGACAATTGTTTAAACAGTACAAACTATGCTTGGTAGTTGTTAAAACCGTATGTCGGTGAACTTAACGACACAGTAACGTCAAGTTAAGCATGTGGTAGATTTTCAGCAAGAGGAATGTTTGGCGGCTCACCGTAAAATGTATAGTCAAGTGAAATAGTAATGCCGCCACTACCATTCACGATAACAACAACCAGCACAGCTGACAGAACAGCCTAACCGAAACTGAAGTCCAGCTTGGACAAGAATGTAAAATTTCACAAGTCAGTTTGGAAGACTAATAAGTGCGCAACTCACACGTATTTGTACAGTAAAAATGGCCATGTTAACGCGTTGCGCAAAGAAGAACATTCTTAGGGGTGTGGAGGACAAAAACGTGGTAGCGTGGGCGTGTTTGTTGAAAATAAGGGTATTCAAAAAAAGCTACGAAATGGTGCGTGTTATGTATAACAACAAAAATGCGATACTGATTATCTGTGATACAACTACAGCGAATTGTTATACATGCATGCATAATAACAGGTATATGTTGTACAAATCAAGAAAGCTGAGTATATCAGTTGGTCTCTTTCTTGTTAAGGACAATTGTTTAAACAGTACAAACTATGCTTGGTAGTTGTTAAAACCGTATGTCGGTGAACTTAACGACACAGTAACGTCAAGTTAAGCATGTGGTAGATTTTCAGCAAGAGGAATGTTTGGCGGCTCACCGTAAAATGTATAGTCAAGTGAAATAGTAATGCCGCCACTACCATTCACGATAACAACAACCAGCACAGCTGACAGAACAGCCTAACCGAAACTGAAGTCCAGCTTGGACAAGAATGTAAAATTTCACAAGTCAGTTTGGAAGACTAATAAGTGCGCAACTCACACGTATTTGTACAGTAAAAATGGCCATGTTAACGCGTTGCGCAAAGAAGAACATTCTTAGGGGTGTGGAGGACAAAAACGTGGTAGCGTGGGCGTTTTGTTGTGAAAATAACAAATTAGGCTTTTTACAAAAAGAAAGGTTTCCAGGTTATTTTGGGACCCCTAACAGTAAAATAAAATGACAGAAATATCTAAGGAAACATAACATATTAGGACATACTTCAAACAGTCACTACATTTTAAAAGTGACATGTATTCAGCTGAACTTCGTCAAATTCCTACATAATTAAGTACTAAATCCTTGCCAGCAATTTAGTATTCTGACTTCAAATGTAGTGTTTCGTAAACACTAATGGAAGATGTACAAATTGGATGGAATCTGGAATGTAGAACTTAAGCAGAATTTTTTAACCATCAAAACAACTTGTTGTTATCATGCTTAAAAATAACCAGCAAAATCAAGATGGATCACAATGTTCAGCTATTTGTTTAGTAGCCCACGAGTTCATGACACACATCTGTCTTATAAACCTATCACATACTATAACATCTGTAAAACACTAACTACGAATCGTTTTAGCACCCTTTCCGGACAGATTTCTAAATTCGAATATCATGACCGGTGGTTCCAGGCATGAGTGTCGGCGAATCGAATCCCAAGATTTTCATCTGCTTAGACCCGAAGATATGATGTACATTTTTAGGCAGTCAGCTTAACCAGTGTACAAATCGGTAACCAGTACTTAGAGCTAGTTTATTATAGATCATTAATTTGGTGACCACACAATCTGATAACGGGAACAGTTACACTGTTACGTGGTAGTGTAGATGTTTTATTTTGTGTAAACCATTGGTAGTTGTTAACTTATGCAAGCCATCTTGGTTCATGTGAATTATGCTCAGTCTTATTGCTTATATGGTTGAATATTCAACTAAGTTTACGAACGATTCGCTTGTTTATCACTTTGATTGGTTGTTTTTTTGTTGCATTTATATATACATTGAACACATTGATCATACTTGTAATGATTTTTAACTTTAGACCTCACGTTCGATAGCTGTTACATTAATAAATATTCCGTCTACTCTCCGTTCTGACTTTTAATATGCAGCCTTCTTCCAATAGTGACATTCATGAACTCTTGCCCGCATCCACTAAAATGTATTCAATATGTGTATGTATGTACAATCAACATAGAACGTGGCACATGTGTGCATCGGTTCAAGTTGCCATACCACCATGGCACTGCAAGATTAACACCACCACCATTAGTAGAAGTTACTTCAATAAAATAAAATAATAATAATAATAATAGTAACGAGGAGTGTGAGCATATAGAATATGGTTCAGGAAGCGTAGAAAGAAAACTATGGAATAATTTAAAGCTCATGATTTAAGGGAGGACAATGAATGAATACATCTGCGCCATTGTGACCGATTCTGGGCCATGTCACTCAGCGTTTCTAGCCACTGGTTACGGTAATCGCGGGGACCCCATCCAGGTAGTCTGCAGCTACCGACACGACTTAAACCGGCAGTCAGTGACTTCATTGACTGATGCCACGTTTTAGTTCGGCCGCCACTAACTCTCTTCCATCCTATTCCTATATCAGCCAGCAGTGCGCGTCGAAGGAAGACGGTGGTTGGGCATACGCAACACATGTCCCAACCACCTCAGTCGATGAAGATTCACAACCTCATCGACCGACTTACCACATTTGCCTAACACCCGTCGTCTAACCTCGTCATTACTTACTCGGTGATCCCAGCTAACGCGAGCGATGTTTCGTAGACATCGATGGTCAAAAACTAATAACCTTCGAGTGTCATCTACCCTTAATGGCCACATCTCACACCCTTACAGTAAGACAGAGTGAACTGTTGCGCAGTACATTCTCCCTTTCGTTGAGAGACGAATATCTCGTCTAAGCCATAGGTGACGTAAGTTGGCAAAAGCCAAACGAGCTTTTTGAATTCGTACTGAGATTTCGTCAGAGACTAACCCATTACGGCTAATCAGACTTCCAAAATAAGTGGAGTGGTCGACGTGCTCAACTACTTCACTCCCTATCTTTAGTTCAGGTGTTGACGAAAACCAGTCCTGGAGCAGTAGTTTACATGCAGAGGGGGAGAGAACGCATTCCGAAAATGCTTGCATTCGAGCTTATTGCTGTCAAAAGTTTCTGCATCGTATCAGCGTCTTCTTCAAACAGGACTACATCGTCAGCATATTCTAAGTCAATAAGTGGATCTCCTGGTAGGAGATCGATTCCTGAAAAGTCAGACGATGAAAGTGTAATTTCCAACAGTATGTCAACTATGAAGTTAAACAAAAATTGGGAAAGTGAGCAGCCTTGACAGACACCACTTGAGGTTACAAGTTCAGATGATAGTTCGCCATATGCTTTGACATGACTAATAGTGTTTGAGTAAAGAGCCCTAACAAGTTTTATGTACTCTTGGGGCACGCCTTTCAATGAAAGACACTGCCACAGAACTTCACGGTCTACAGAGTCAAATGCCGCTTTCAAGTCAAGGAAAACCACTATTGTCGGCCGCTTAAAAGTATGTCTGTGTTCTAAGATCTGACGAACGGTGAATATCTGGTCTATACAACCGCGACCAGATCTGAAACCAGCCTGGTTTTTTCGTACTTGTAGATCCCGAGTTGCGGTTAATCGTCTGATAATTGTAGAAGCTAGTATTTTAGACACTATATTAGTCAAACTAATTCCTCTATGGTTATTACAGGATGATTTTGACCCTTTCTCATATACTGGGACGATTAACGATCGACACCAGTCAGACGGAATTATGTCTAGTTCCCAAACCTTAGTCAAAATATTAGTCAGCCTGGTTGTTAATGTGGGACCACCATCCTTAAAGACCTCTGGGGATAATCCGTCTGGACCCGCTGCTTTGCCTCGCCTTAGATTGGCTATAGCTTTTTCGACTTCGACAAGAGTCGAGGGACCTAAGTCGACTTTCCATTCTAGCTGTCTTGAAATAGTGGGAAGTTTTAGAGCAGCTGAAGGCCAACTAAACTGTTCTTTGAAGTGTTCAGCCCATCGTTCTAAACGCCTAGACTGAGAGCTAATGAGTGTTTCATCTTTTTCGAAAATCGTTTCACTAACGCTGGATTTTTTAACCCCGGTTTCTTTTATTAACTTGAAAAGTTGTCTAGTGTTACCTATCGCCGCTGCCTTTTCCATTTCCTTTGCTTTCGTTACCCACCACTGCTCACGGTCGTTTCGCATACTTTTCGTCAGTTTATACCTGATTACGCGTCGCTCATAATCGTGTTCGGAGCCTGATGGGATAAATCTTCGGGAGTCTATTAAATCAACAGAAGTCATTGAGATCCATTGATTTTTCTTGACATGTTGATTTAAGTCCTTGATAGATATCATTGTAGATGCCACAGCTGCTTGAACATCTTGCCAAGCAGTATCCAGTCGGGACGCATCTTTATAACTGCCTAAGTGATTCCTCAATTGTTCCTGGAATTTAATCTTGGCTGTTTCATTACTAAATTGAATTCTAAAAGGTTTTCCTGTGGTAGTTTTTCTTCGCCCGATAAAACGCAAGCAAACGCGTGGTCGGAATCAAGGCATGTACTCCAGAAAGATCGGCAATCTATCGAGCCTCTCCAACGGTGACTAATCGCGATATGGTCTATTTGAGTCCACCGTTGAGTAAGGCCAGGAGGTCGCCATGTTACACGATGTCGCTCCTTATGCTTAAAGTTCGTGTTGGCTAGAAATAACCGATTATCTGAGCAAAGCTACAGCAGACGGTCACCGTTATCCGTTCTCTGACCTGGAACACTGAAGCATCCACCTAAATGTCTTTCAGATTGGTTGAAGCTACCTATTTCGGCGTTAAAATCTCCAGCCAAGATTACCAAATCTGAGTGTTTGGCCCTATGAAGTAGTTCAGAAAGTTTTCTTTGAAATTCATCTTTCACTTCATCCAGGCTTCAGTCGGTGGGAGCGTAGGCAGAAACGACGAAAAGACAACGACGTGTATCCCTATCTTTCCAAGTTCTTACTGAACCATTTAGTCGGACGGCACATAGGCGACTATCGACAGGAATCCATTCAAGAAGCGCCTGTTCTGCTCTCATACTTAACGCAATACCTACACCAGCGAGCCCACGAGAAGTTGCTGTTGAATCACCAGATAAACGAAGAGTGTATCGCGAAGGTTGTTCCATCTGACTAGGTGAGGTCAAGTGAATGACCACGCTAGGATCCTGTATGCGTGTTTCGGAGACACAACATACATCAATGGCACGGGATTCTAATGTCCTAGCTAGGGAGGCTTGTTGCCCTATTTGACACAGGGTTCGTACATTGAATGCACCAATGTGAGGTTTGGAGCGTGGTCTTAGTAAGCTCAGGACGTTATTTCGTGGGCCGGAATCGTTAGCACTAATGACATAGAAGGGAGTTGAAGATAAGGATTTAGGCTTGAAGGTGGGGGCGGGATAAACATTAGGAATAGAAGGAGTTTGATTAAAATGGCGGTGATCTTGCGTGTTGTAAGCGGTATGAGGGCGGTTATCTCTTCCCAGTTGCCCACATTGTGGAAGGGTTCTTCTTGATGTACCTGAAAAGCAAAATGTGTTAGGGTTGGTCTGAAATACCTGGGAGCGTGACCGCAGTGCCCAAGGAACAACTGCTTGAGGCCGGTCACACACGGCCTTTTTGAGAGAGGTTTTCATTGTTGTAGCTCCGTACTTGTTGAGGCCTTACTGCCGGGGACGGAAATCCGTGGAGTAAGGTGAGGTGTGCATTTTTAGTGTCGACCTTTTCTAACCCCACCCTTCCTTTGTGGGAAGGCAGCATCGCTGTTATGCTGGTTGTCTGAAGAAAACACCTTACTTCCGTCACACCTCTGTACAGCCGGCAGTACGACTTCGTCCTCGGACCTTATATTTGCTGCTTTTGGTCTCACCGCTCTTTAGTCGACCTGCCTGGCATGGTAGGACCTAAAGGAACGATTGTTCCAGCCAGTATAGTCCGATTGAGTCATCACGATAGGCAAGCCCGACCACCACGTCAAGGTAGCAGCACGACGTTTTGTAGATTTTTATAACCTCAAAATGGATTTTTACCACAAACTAACCCAAGATAGAGAACGGTAATTGAAAAACGCTGTCACAGTAGTCAGAGGCTCTTTATCAATACACACTCATGATAGTACATGAGATAAAACTTAGTACCTTTCTGCTTCATAACGAACATATCACAATATTCCAAAGCTAAGCAGTTCGTATTACAGCTCCATGTTAGTGATGGATAATTTTCGTACTCATAAATTGGTAAAATTGAAAGATAAAGACTTCTTCTATAGCTTCGTGGTAGTCAGTTTGAAGTAAGCTATGAGAATAAGCAATCAAGAATTTCACCAAACTGAATTCAAGATCTCCGTTCAGTGAGCATAAAATTGAGAATACGCTTATGTTGGTTACCGTTAAAAAGGCATGTATATGTAATTCTGATACACAGATAAGTGAAAGTCACTTTATATTAAAAGATTATGAATAACCTAGTGTGACAAAAAACAAGGGTAGGTAGGTAAGTTTTAAATCCAAACTCCATAAACGGACCATGTGAAGTCTATTGTTTAAATTGGTTAAATGGATCCAGATTACAAAACTCTTCGCATTAAACAACCAAATGAAATATTTTTTAAAATGGAGAACCTAGCACATTTGCACATCGGTCCAAGTCAATTAAATTATTTTTTCCTAAAGCGCCAAGCAGTGTACATCATATGACAAAGTAAATTCTATAAATAGCTCTGAACGTAAAAATAGTCAAACGTTTCCCCAACAAAATCGTATTTTATTCGACTGACACACACAAAAGGTATGAACACTCTTTAGTGATTTAATAGTAAATGAAAAATAATCTTCGTTACCGCCTAACTAGGATCGTAAGTTATGCTCAAAAACTCTCCGGGTAAACTGAAATGAATCAATGCTGCCAAGTAATTGGCGTTAATAAGCCTACCGTCAGTGAAAGTAACTTAAACAATAACAGAATTGATGTAAACCTTCGGCCAGTCAAACTCCTACTAGTTCTTTGTATTTCACTTTTCTTTCCTTGCTTACATTAACTCATCAAAGAACTTTAATGAAACGTAGGAGTACGGAAATTCAGTTTGGTTTCTTTTTTGGAAAAAGAAATAATTATCAACGAGAGCTACATATCACTTAGGATGCACGTCTTATATCGGTACACTCAGACACACAACTTCATGATTTAGTCACAGATACAATTATCATGATTATTAATACTGGCAAATATGAATGCAGACAATTTGGATGTAGTGATTCCTTAAGTGTCAGAAAAAATCAAGCAAATTTGCAGTGGACAACAGTTTGGAAAGTGACAGGAATATACATTTTTAACTCCATTTAACAAAAAATATACGCTACTACAAAGTTAAGTAGTTGTTTGTGATATATTGCTACTAAATCATCCTTTTTATTATCAGTATGACAGATTGTTAAATAAACATTTTTAAAAAAGTAATTTCTTGGTGTCGGTAAGAATGCTATTTGCAGTCTCGGTTGTGATTATCGTCATGCTTGTGTACAACATACATAACATAAAGTGGATGGTTAATGTAGTTGCAGATGAGTTCACTGGGAAGGAAGTTGAAGTGTAGTTTTCAACGTAACTAACTACACATACATCAAATGTACATATAATATTAACTAAATAATATTACCAGGATCATTAACATAACAATCCGTACACATAAAATCTAGCCAATTGAACTAAACGTAAACTTATATTTTTGTTACGATAATAGGAAATTTCCTTTTATGAGACTGAGGCAGTGAGCTACGGATAAGCAGCTGTTAATGAATATATCCCATGAATGTTGTCTGACGTAGGGATGGTCGATACAATCGATTCTGATTGTCCGCAATACTATGCCTTACAGTCAGCATCCAGCCTTGCGTTGATCTATCACTCAGGCATAATGGTCCTACTGATCTTCCAAAAAGCCGACTAATCACTCACACGCATGTATCATTACGATAATATAAACCAATCGTGTAGAGGGTATGCATACTTAGTCTATGTCTTGTACGTCTGTCACACGATATTGACCAATCACATGTCTTTGAGTCAATTCGATTATTTGCTAACAGACGTAAATTTGTTAGCTACTTTCTAACAAATTTTTAAATTATTCACTAATACTACTCAGCTGAGGTTATGTACCTCATTTTCAATGTCGATTCTGTTATATCTACTATTACCAGGTGGGTAAATCGTTAGTATTTTTTAGCTATCTTTACTCACAATTTAATTCCAATTGTCTAGAGTTAACTACAACTGAATTTTATGAACATTTCAGTGTAGTACACCTGACCTGCAGAATGGAAAAGATGTAATGAAGGTTGTAGCTTGAAATGAAGTCTTTAAATTAATATACACTAATATTTAGAACTCATTAATTAAATGAACGGAAAAATGGCCGACAATGCTGGATATAGCATTTATCAGGCATTAATAACATGGTGAGTAACATCGGCCTACATTTTAACCAACAGATTTTTTCTGGTTATGTGAAATTTACAATAATCAACAAATACTAGGAGACTGCTAGTCTAAAGTTTAATTATACTGATTATGACTTGTAAGGTGCGACTTCACTGGTTTGCTTTGTTAGTACTATTCTGGATCAAAGTAAAAACAACTGAATATAATAATAATAGAAAGGAAATGGATTTCATAAAAATAATCATAATAAATGCAAAATAGGAATTGATTATAGGATGACAAGTGCACTAATAGGAATAGGAATAATTATAACAACATGAGCATATATTTCAACACGGGAAGTAAGTCAAGATGTGGGAGTACTAGGCTATTTTAGAATGAAGAAGTGTATGAATAATCATTTCGACAACATATGCTTTACAGAGAGGGTGAGTAAAAAATAAACAAAGATGTGAATAACTTGTATACATTACCACTGAAATACTATCCTGCTTAGAAAAAGAAAATTACAAATTTCTTTAGAATATAAAGATTAGGATTGTTTGCTGAAATCGCAACAACTTCTGCCTTACATATAATACAAAAAAGACCCCTAAAGGAGAACTAGAAGCTAAATAGCTCTGAAGGTTTTAGACCCACAACATAGTCAGAACTAATCAGGAGTGACAACATAGAGTTTTGTGTTAATTTATTCCTAGCCATTCTGAAAAGTGAACTTGATGCGGATCTCGAAAGCTGACATGAGATACAGCTGGCAATGTACGACAAGCAAGGCTGATTAGAGCAGTGAAAAAAACTTTAAATGCAACATATATTAGTTTATCGTTTTCTAGTCGACTGTAGTTCCTCAATCCAGGGGTAATTTTCTAGTTTTACTACATTGTCATATTACCAAATCATCTGCTCCTGAAGATAAAGCTTCATGAGACCAGATAATTAAGCTGAGTAAACAAACATCTTTTGTAATTTTAGAAATGTCGTTTGAAATACAATACGAAACTGTCTGGCCGGTAAACACGGTAAATCAGTCGAAGAGGTCATTAACCTTCATCGACTGAGATGGCTCGCACATGTATTGCTCATGCCCGACCACCATCTACCCCCGTCGCGCGATGTTGGCTAGGGATGAAGTAGGATGGAAGAAGGTTAGGGGCGGCCAAACCAAAACATGGCATCAGTCCATGAAGTCCTTGACTACTAGTCTAAGCCATGTAGGTAGATGTAGATTACCTGGTTGGGGTCCGCGTGATGATCGCAATAAATGGCTGAAGACACTAGGCGATATGGCTCAGAATCAGTCACAGTGGCGCGAGTGTATTCACCCTTTAACTTCATCTAAATCTTGAATTCTATTGTTATTTTCTGGACATCTTTACTTTACTCTTCCCTCTTGTATTCTGTCTAAGCGTTACCTCAATAATCTCGTAGTACTAATGTGGTATGACAACTTGAACTTACGGGCGTTTGTGCCCAATTCTACGTTGCTGATGATGATGATGTCTGGCCGGTTCGTCAATCTTATGTTCCCTTATTTCGGCTTAGGACTGAGTGAGTATACAGTGACCAACTAGACACCGCTTTGCGTTAATATTGCAACAACAGTTTTTTACGCCATAACAGTCGGTGACGGTGGCGAAAATCAACGAACCAAAGCAAACTCAGCATTTACAAGAAGATAAAGGTGATTGGTCGAAAAATCACGTCTTATCTTGGACAATTCAACATATTTGGTTCTCATCATTGATATTGCATCACACTGACCACCAGTTGAACCATTATTTTCAGCCGAACAGCATGTCAGCACTTAGTGAGCCTGCAATCTTATTGATGTATGAGCCTCTTTCTGCTAACCGGCGGTTGGTTGAGCCAGTGTTAGAGTGAACTAGTATCCATGTCAGTAACACCAGCCTTCCGGTAGTAGACGAAGCAGTACCTGAGCCCACGTGTGGAGTAGATTCCCAAATTCAACCAGCATGACTGACAGAAGTGTCTCTGTCCCTCATGCAAAATAACAGAGCCAGAGGAACAAGATGGTGTACTGGAGATATCTGCCCAAGTTATTTCATATATGGAACAAGCACTAAGTGATAAGCCAGCCGTGGTCACAAAATTGTAGAGTGATTGTCCCAACAGATGTGAGCATGGTATGGCAGCTATTCTTAATCAGAAAACTGTTTTAATTAACATGTTCAAATTGTTTGCTGTGCACAAAATGAAGCTGAAGCTTTCGCTAAAAGAAGCATTAAAGCGAGGGAAATTGTTACAATTGTCAGAGTACACTCCAGATGTGATCAAGTCAATGATTTCCTAAGTTGTCCAAAGAGTTATAACAGTGCAATGAGTGCTCAACAAAATGAATTGTTGTCCAGGTTACAATGCAAGGACCCTACAACTTTTCATGTGGGAGGGGATTAGTGGTAGATTGTGGTTGTTTAAATAATTTGGGACTAGTCATCTTTTCTTTTTCTTCCTAAGTAATTTTGCAGTTGTACACTACCGCACTCAGATTTAAGTGAATCCATGGGACCCTGTCATTATCTTTTTTTTCAGAAAAGAGAGCTGCTATGTTGGACGACTAACGAAGAGTAACGAACTTTCAGAACTGTGTTTTAGAAGACAATTTCCTTTATTTTAGTTGTTAGTCATGCAAAGATTTCATTTTATCGTCGTTACGTATCTCTTACTCTATCATCCCGTCCGGTACATTTACTGTTAGTATATTGTCTCTTATTATGAACTACAGTTAACTAGTTGTGTACAAGTTACCCCTATTCACTGCCACTTTTTCCTTTGCTTTATATTAATGTTAAACTCTTAGTTGGTTCACTGTGTTGTCTGGTTTTGTATATATATAAAGGAATGTTTGAATTACAGTACGATTCTGTCAGACCTGTTCGTCAATCTAGTGTTCTCTTATTTTGGCTTGGGACCGAGTGGGGCATAGGGTGGATGTACATTGACCGACTAGACACCCACTGGCGTAGATATTTCAATCACAGTTTTTTCATCGTCTAAACAAAGGTTCAGATAAATCAATACGTTGATCAGTGCTATCACACGTAACCCTTTAGAAATCAATAAGCATCTACAAAATTTTTGATATTTTATACAATTTCTCCCATTTATGAATTTAATTAAGGAGGAACAACGGATGTAGCAGAATAATATGATTTCATTTATTTCATGGTTTCTCTTTAGCCACTTTACAATCTAGTAACAACAGTAACAATCATAATTTGGAATCATTGTATATACTTCATATAGCATTGATCATGAATAATTAGAAGGAATGGAATAGTTATAGAAGAATTACAAAATGTGGTCACAGCAATTGCATATATAAACGTTAGTAACCTTTTAAAAACCATACGGAGACAAGTTTCTAAATAACAAAGATTGAGGTCAAAATTAAGTAATCACCATTGTGAAGTGGATAAATGAAATAACAATAAGTGTCGTTCACAAATTTGGTAGAAAAATGAATAAGATCAATTTCAAAATGGACAAATTAATAGAATAACTCTGAATAACACTCTGAAAAGAAAAGGGTAATAACTAACTGATAGCTTGAGTTAGCGTGTTACTCAATTAGACACTTAAAACTAAAGTTACCAAGGTAATGTTGGATTGGTCACTGTATTTTTTTTGAATGCATACGTTTGGTTCCAGACTTTCAATCGCAATAACTTCGACGAAACTACGAGGGCAATTTTAACATGATGTTTTAGATTCAGGTTACTTTCCATAAATACAGAGAAAAACCATCCCCTATATGTTTATCCGAGTTAATCCATCTCATCATTGACTACATTCTCTGTGAATATTCTTATCAAACTGAAGCATAAACAATAAATTAAGTTTAAAAATTAGCTATAAATACTGCTTAAATCAATGACATTCTTGAAAGAAATTTCCGTCAAAAATGTCTATTTTGAATGGAGGTTGAGTCCTTTAATTAGGAAGTCAACGACCCACTCCAGTCCTATACATTGATTTGTAGCAAACAAACAAACTATGATTCGCCAAAAGTCTAAAGCTACTGTTTTAACTTCCAATTTACTTAAAGATTATTTTTCTAGAGAAACTTAGAGACAGGAAATTCTAGTTTAGATTGTGATAGATAAAATGATTTTTGTTTCAATTTAACAAATCCCCTACAATGTAGTGTTTCTAAAATTAATGAATACAATATTTTACTAACGCAGATATATAATGATATTGGACATATTGTGTACATTGAGTTAAATGGTTTATTTCCCGAATTAAAAGTAACATTCCACTGAGTGAATCTTCGAAGAGTAAATCTTATTTCACTAATTTTCTCATGAATGAAAAGAATATTGACAAAATTACTGAGTCAAAGCTGCCTTCAAGTCAAGGAAAGCAACTATGGTCGGACAAAACTAATTAGGCTTATGTTCTACGATCAAATGAAGAGTAAGTATTTGGTTAATACACACTCGTACAGGTCTGAAACCAGCCTGATTTTTCCGAGCTTGACGTTCCCTGGTTCCAGACAGACAACGGATGATTACACAGTATTACCAAAATGATTCCGTTGTGATTATTCCAAGCCGGTTTCTGTTCTCTCTTGTAAACTGAGACGATCAGCGATTGGGACCAATTAGATAGGATCATATAAAGTCAATCTGCCTACAAAAACTGAACCACTGTCCTTGAAGATATCATGAGTCAATTTATCAGATCCTACTGCTGTCCCTCCCTTAAAATTACTTGTAGCCTTTTTAGTCTCATGAAGAATTGAGGAGAATGTTTAACAATTTTCCATTCAGGTGGTTTGGAAATAGTCAGAAACGGGAGAGTAGCTGGAGGCCAGTTGAACTTTTCATTAAAGTTTTCGGCTAGCAATAACACATACGAATTCCCAATAAAACAACAACTGTCTTGCGATTTTACTTTGTAGTTTCATTAATGAAATGTAGTTGTTGGTAAAATAGTTACAGTCATTATTAATTTGACAAGACAACTTACGGTGTCCACTGATGACAATATGCTTAATATAGTTGCATTCTTCTCTTTAATTATACTTCTAATATAAACTGTAAATTCAGAATGTGTATATACTTCTTGTATATATTCACAAAGTACACATTCGGTTAGTAAAAAATTCCTATATTTGACACATAGTTGTACTAGTATGTAATTTAATGTTGTAACTTCTTTTTGGTGACATGAATAGTGAGAAAATCATTAAAACGGGGAAAGTGCTAAAGTATTTTAAATGAAGTATCCTAATGAACATGAAGTGACTTTGTGTTACATCGTCTAGTATCTCCAACTACCAGTTTACAACTTTATGTCGTTTACTGTTCTTTTGATAATACCCATTGACTTCATCAATTTAGTTTGCCATTCTGTGATTCATGTGCTTCATTGAGAATCGGCAACATTAGTGATAAGCAGTTTTTAACACACATATTCTGAACTGGTCATCAGCAAGAAAATGGGAAATAATTTGGAATGAATTTTCAGACATTTAATGAATATGTATTTCAAGTTTAATGTGTCTGTTATATGTACTTCATATTTTTCTTCATTTAATGATCAGTTATTATCTGAATTAACTCGATTACGTGGTGAATTATCTTCACATCGTGAATATGCCAATCATACTGCCTTAGATAATATTCATAATTTAGTACATAAAAATGAATCCAGAGGCCTAACAAATGGAATAAGATATCATAATATTTCCGCATCATCATCTTCTTCGTCATCTTCCACTAATCTAGTCAATGGAACACAGCATTCTCTCATTAACAATCATTCATCAGATCCTGATCTACAAGAACGTCTACGTGAAAGTGAGGCTAAGCTTAAACGAGTAATGGAAACTCTTATAGCAGTGAAACATGAAGCACAAAATCTGAAATTAGGTTAGCAGTCTGAACGGAAAGAATGGATGAAAGAACGTGAACTGTTAGAAAAGAAGATGAAGACATTTGTCAATCAAAATGTGAATAATAATGTGGATGGAGGATAGCTGATGGCGGCCAGAGTAAAACATGATTCCAGTTTATGAAGTCACTGGTTGTTAGTCTGAGTTGTTCTAGTAGACGCGAATTACTTGGTTGGGGTTCGCGCGACTGTCGTAACCAATGGTTGGCGACTCCGGAAGACACTACTAAGAGTCAGTCATAGTGACACATGTACATTTACTCTTTTTGTCCTCTTAAATCTGAAGCTTATAGTGCTTTATGCCGTTCTTTCTACGAATCAATTCTTTCAGAATCATTCTCTCTATATGTAATCTTCTTTTCTCGATGCCACTGATATTGTTATGACGTCTACCTCAGTGATTCTCTTTCTTTGCTACTGAGATGTTTTAATTTGAACCTATGCACATATATCCCATGTTGTGTCTTGTGCGTGACTTACTGTGTATCACATAGATTTATTTATTGCCTCGAACCATTGAAGCTGGAAATAATTAATGTTTCATAAATTTATTCATCTTTGCTTAATATTCCGATCAATTTAGCAATAACACAGTTGCCCAGTCAGTTATGAGCAACATAGAACACTGTGCATATTCATTTAGGTCCAAGTTGCCATACCATATTGGCTGAACGACATCAATTTCAAAGGATTTACTCGACAGCATAATTCAGCAGGGAGGAGTGATGCAAACGTATGCACGGAGGATTAATGGAACTTTGGATGTAGATAAATACAGAGTGGATTCACTTGCTCTACTGTGTTTGATTGTGGGTCATGCTACCCAGTGTCTCCATCCACAGATCACGACTGTCTCGCGTACTCCAACCAGGCAGTCTGCATCTACCAACATGGTGTAGACCAGCAGCCAAAGACTTCATAGACTGATGGCATGTTTTGGTTCGGTCACCCATACCTCTCTTCTATCCTACTCCTACCTCAGCCAGCATGACGAAATGAGGCAGACGCGGTGGTCAAGCATAAGCAACACATGTCTCAGCCTTATCAGTCGATAAAGGTTTATGACTTCTTCGACTGATTTGCCATGTTCTCCTAATACTCTATGTCTAATATCAATATTACTTATCCGTTCATTCCACAATATATGGGGCGATACTACGAAGATTTCTATGATCAAATACATGAAGCCTACACATATCTTCTATTCTCATGGTCTATGTTTCGCATTAATGTATTAGAACAGAGTGGGTTGCTGCCCGGCCATTTGTTGGAAGACGGATACCTCGCCTACGTCACAATCGGTACAAGTTAGCAAAGGCCAAGCAAACTTTCTGAATCCAGGCTGAGATCTTATCAGATGCGGACCCACTAGGGATAATGAGACTTCCGAGATAAGCGAAACGGTTTGCGCACTCAGCTACTTCACTCCGTATGACTAATCTAGGCAATGATGTCGATTGGTCCTAGAGTACCATTTTGTATCTCAAATGTGCTGGTAAGCGTCCGGTAAGACGCATAGAAATGAGTTCACCAACTAGGGCATGGTCAGAATTCAATTATGTTCTCCAAAATAAGAGCAATCCTCATCACAGCCTCACTAACGATGGCTAGTGTCGATATGTTCTATTTGTGTCCATCGGTGAGTTGATGTTAGTGGTCGCCACGTTATGCAGTGTCTCTTCCTATGCTTGAAGTTTGTGCTTGTTAAAGATAAGCGTTAATCTGAACATAGTTGAAGAAGACGGTCTCCATTACCTGTTTTCTGGGCTTGTATGCTGTAAAATCCGCCTAGGTATATTCTAGCCTGAATTTCCCTACCAACTTGGACGTTGAAATCTCCCGCTATGATTATTATATTAGAGTGTTTATTTTTCTGAATAAGGTTACAAGACTTCCTGTAGGATTCGTCTCATACTGCATCCCAGCTGCAGTCAGAGGGCGGGGTAAACAGGGATGACTAAAAGGTAACGGCATGCCCTTTTCTTTCCGAGTTCTTACTGTGTCATTCGACGAACATCGCGGATACGACGGAAATGAACTCAAGGGGTGCCGGTTCTGCTTGCGAGCTTAGGGTCTTCCGTACAGAAGTAAGGTCACAAGAGCTTACTTCTGGGTCACTGTATAAACGAAGAGTATATTGTGCAGGTTCTCTGGACGGACTAGGTAGCGCCAACTGAATGACTACGTTAGAGTCCTGTATGCACGCTTCCGAAACAGCATACATTGATGGCAATAGTGAGGCCTGCTGACCAACATGACATAAGGTCGGCACATTAAAACGTCCAATATGAAATTTAAAGCATGGTTTTAAGAAACCTGGACTAGTTTCGTGGAATCAGGTCATTAGTGCCGTGTTTGTGTGTGTGTGGGGGGGGGGGGGAAGTGAGAGGAAGATGGGTGATTGGAGTAAAAGTGGGGGAGTAGGGATTTAATTGTAAATGGGGTGATCTCGAGTGCTGCTACAAGTATGAAGGCGGTTATCACATCCCGGTCGCCCATCTCAACGAAGGGTTCTTCTTCTTGACGTACCTGAAGAGCAAATTGGGTTTTCGTTGGTCTTAATGAACTGGTAGCGTGACCGCATGAGGCTCGTCGCACATGCTTCTTCCGAGAGGAGTTCTTGCAGTGTTAGTCCCATAGTTGTTAAGGCTTTACCACCGGACACAAATCGGTACGGTAAATAACTGATGGGAATAATTCCAGAGGTAATAACCCCACTTGTAAAATGAATTCTTAATTGGATATTTGGTTTATCTCTTTTCTTTGGATAACCTAAATTACATGCTTCCCCCTCTGACAAATTTGATCTGCACATACTAGACTAAATATTTCCTTCTAGTCGGGTCTATCAATTGTTCTTTTCACAAAGGTACAATCGTCCATGGTGCAACTGCAGTATATAAATAAGCCGCATAGCACTGGAACATCTTGCAAACTCCGATCATTAGATTAAGAAAATATACTTACAAGCTCAGTGGAAACCGATTCATGTTATCTCCTATTCAATCTCAATATCTCAGACTTATGCCCCAAACAGGACGAAACGCGCGTCCTGGATTCCGCTTGCTAATCACAATCCAACTCAAACAATTATTCATTCCGGTTCTCACATCCCTTGATTACATGTATATTATAAAAAATGTCATATGGCGTAGCCAGTTTCCGTATTAATATCCAACTTGAACGTAATCTCAATCTGAGCATAGCTCATATTACTTAACAGAACAACTAACACACCTTGTACGATTTCTTGTGGAAAGTGCCGTACAGAGGTACAATTAAGAACTACTATGTATGGTACGATAGCCAGGAAATGTTATGAGCTAGTATACTCACCGAAGATTAATATTCGAAATAACTACTACTAACCTCTCGACAAGATATTCACAAAGCAACTAGTGTTATATCTCCACATTTCTTTTATATATATATTAGTGACGAGAAACTTTTATATGATACCTGACTGACTGAAGTATTGCAGTTAACACGAAAGAAACAGTGTACATTTGCACAAAAATCCGTGCCATTATGTTAAATAAGGCCGTTGAAGAGTAGATCACACAAAAGTTAACCAACTGGTTGGTGGAAATATAAAACTGTATAACAACAACCGTGTTAAAGATGTGAGGAAGGCATTTAAAAAGTAAATGGACTTGAAAAAAAGACAATTCGACGATAGATTCAATGAAAACATATAAATCTAAGAGTAGTAACAGATTTTGTCTGACAAAAAAAGATGAAGATGTGAAGACCACTAAGAAATGTACAACGTTGAAATGTCATTTTAGAAATAAGGAATGAGATAAATTTCAGTATACAATGGTTAGTATATTATGAATGATTCTGATAATGTAGAAATCTACAAATTTGTTCGTATACTGTAAATCTACATGAGATAGAAACGAAGGATTTGAGTAGGGTGGGTCTTAATCCTTTAAAAAATGCTGCAGCGCCTTCCATTTGCCAAATTTCAATTAAACATCTACAAAGGCCACCATTTCTGTTAGGAATCTTACCAAACTGGACACGAGCTTCTTCGAAACCCTAAAAGGATTAAAATGATGACAAGTTAAATAAAAAGATGGATTTTACACTTAAAAATATTTTAGTAGGTATATAAAGAAATAATCTACAAATTAAATAACAATAAAAGATACACAGGGGACTATTGGATTTTTGAAGCTGTTTACACTATTCAATGAGCTAGTGGATAGAAGAGCTTAACTGGTAAGGATAATAAATAATTGAGATCAGAATGCTTCAGGGGAAAAAGTTATTTAAAGAGAAGCCTTAGATATTAAAAGAATCTGAAAAAGGGTGGAGTGTGAAGTGCTTGTTGAGGTCTATGATTGATTAAACTCTCAGTCTTTAGATGAATACTTTACTTAATCAGGTAAAGTTAACACTTAATGAAGCGAAAACATAAATATGCTAATGAAACTATTGTGAGCTGAGAAATCATATAGTCGAACATAAAGAGAACGATATGATAAATGAGTAGACTTCTTTTACGACATACCTAGTTAACAGGTGTTTATTTAGAGGTTAGAGTAATGTGTATTTCGAACTTGGAGTGTGAAAATAATTATAAAATGAAGTATATATGACATGAAGTGTAAGCAAGTTTCGTAATGTCGCCATCCAGCACAGTAATGTGGCTTCTAGTGTAATACATAAAGCTATAACTTGCTTAATAAGTTGTATTTATATATGTACTCTCTATTAATCACCAAGACATATAGGAAAGATAAAAATATCTTCACCTAATAAAATGAGATGATACTGATTTGTAAACAATCAAAGAAATCGTAAACAAGAGTTTTGTGGGGGACGACTTAAATTTGTAAGCGGTAATCGTAACAGACAGATATCAGTTGGGGTACTACTGAAATGGCACTTGACGATCACTGCCTGTCACCAACCGTAATTGTATACCGGCTGCTGTCAATATACCATTCTAATCAACAGACGCTCACAGAGAGACTTGAAGGTGCTTGGTCTGATCTTTGGCGAGGTTTACACTATCAACTGCTGAGGAATACAAAGCCAAAAAGAAACAGCTATCTAATGCCCCCCCATAATTCTCAGTGGCACTCAAACTGACGTCAATTTGTGACAAATGTCATTTAAAAACTAAGATATAATATCTTACCCGAACTTGCATACGTTTCTTCACCATATCAAGTGGATATATCACACATTTAGAGCCAATCCCAGCAAGTCCGCCGGAGATGAGGCTTTGAATCGGACCTTATAAATTTTTAAAAATAAACACATCGTAAAACAGTCTACTAAGCTAATGACAGAGAGCAATAAATAGATAATTATAAAGACAGTGTCGTAGCATATTATAAGCAAGACTGACATACATTAACAAAAACTAGTGTTAAACAAAGTATGTTTTCTACCAATAGCTAAAATGTATCATTGAAACTATGTAATAGGCTAACTTACAAAGCTTACAAACGTAATTATTCCAAAGAAATGATTGCTCTATCTGTTAAATACATGCTGAAGAAAACAACCAAGGCGAGCTTAGAGTAAATGAGAAAACTTTTAAATAAGCTAACGAAAAGTTGCACAAACCAAACATCTTACTAAAAAATAAGAACTTCAGCAGTGACCTTGCTTAATAAGCTACGCATGTGCAACTGTAGACACTGACCTAAGTCACAGACATAATTATGAAGACAATGGCTAGAAAATGATATTTATTGTCATCGCGATGATACTAACACCCATCGAATGCCAAATTGCAATCCTAAGATTAGACACGTAACATACGTAATCCACTGATCAGATGAAAACAGATGAGACGAATTCTTATATCTGAAATAATTGTATGTATGTATGTATGTATGTACAATCAACATAGAACCTGGCACATGTGTGCATCGGTTCAAGTTGCCATACCACCATGGCACCGCAAGATTAACACCACCACCACTAGTAGAAATCGCTTCAATAAAATAAAATAATAATAGTAACAAGGAATGTGAACATATAGAATATGGTTCAGGAGGAGTAGAAAGAAAGTAATGGAATAATTTAAAGCTCATGATTTAAAGAAGGACAATGAATGAATACATCTGCGCCATTGTGACCGATTCTGGGCCATGTCACTCAGCGTTTCTAGCCACTGGTTACGGTAATCGCGGGGACCCCATCCAGGTAGTCTGCAGCTACCGACACGACTTAAACCGGCAGTCAGTGACTTCATTGACTGATGCCACGTTTTAGTTCGGCCGCCACTAACTCTCTTCCATCCTATTCCTATATCAGCCAGCAGTGCGCGTCGAGGAAGACGGTGGTTGGGCATACGCAACACATGTCCCAACCACCTCAGTCGATGAAGATTCACAACCTCATCGACCGACTTACCACATTTGCCTAACACCCGTCGTCTAACCTCGTCATTACTTACTCGGTGATCCCAGCTAACGCGAGAGATGTTTCGTAGACATCGATGGTCAAAAACTAATAACCTTCGAGTGTCATCTACCCTTAATGGCCACGTCTCACACCCATACAGTAAGACAGAGCGAACTGTTGCGCAGTACATTCTCCCTTTCGTTGAGAGACGAATATCTCGTCTAAGCCATAGGTGACGTAAGTTGGCAAAAGCCAAACGAACTTTTTGAATTATCTGAAATAATTATTTCTACATGTTGAATTGTTTTTTCACAGCAACTATATTCTTTAGATTAGACTTCTTTACTAGAATATATACTAACAAGATGTGGGGGTGTTTCGTGAAAGGGAACTATTATTTTAAACAAAGCTGCGATCCTGGAATCCTAAATGGGGAAATAATGGGATATATATATATATATATGTGATTCAGTGGTTGTAAATTGCATATCTAGGTGACAAATTCAGTTGTTTTGTATGAATTTTCGTCCGAATATATTCTATTCAAAATTCACAGCTGGGTTGACTTCAAACAAACGAATCTTGCATATTATATACAAGACAAAAGAAATGAACTATATTTTTAAATATGATCACTTGAATGAAATCAGCGGGTGACAATAATAATAAAGGCCAATAATTTATCCACATACCGATTGGACGATTACTACTGTGGAACTGAGATGACTTATCAATAGGTTTTGGATCCAAATAATCCTTTCCTTGATTAATCATTTGATTAACTGAATGGTATATAGCAAATTGAATTCCGGTCTGTGGTGCTATAAGAAGAAGAGATGGTACAATTCCACGAAAAAAACCGCGAGCACCTTCACGAGTTATAATGCAAACAGCCGCATGTGACATGCTTCTATAAAGCAACAAAACAATTATTTCAGTAAATACACGATTAGAAGTTAGAGATGCTACGCAATTTATACTGAATCTTGGAATAGTCAGAGACCTGCTCTCAAACCTACGAAAAGATTGATTACACATCGAGGTTGGGACCATTTACTGATAGATGACACAGAACTCATAATATGAGTGGACATTTGTGTGACCTATCTATCTAGAGTCGGTCTTTATATTATAAAAAATTATTATCTAGATTCAAACTCGGACAGTAAAGGTCGACATAGAGGGTTTGGACTGTGACGAAAAATATTCTGAATTGAAGGGGATTTTTACCGAGGTTTTGATCAGAATTGTCCAACTTATCAATATGAGTTGTCCTTCTTCTAAGAGTCACGTACTCCAATGTGAGTCACTATTAGTAGGAAGGCTTTTTAAGTCAAAATAGATGCACTAGGGCTCGAACTAAGGATCACAGTGTTGAAATTTCAACCCCTTTATCAACAAGCCACTCCTCTATTCTAAAAAAGAATTAATAGCCTAACTCGGAGTTAAAAGGTCATGCATGTTTTTAGCATATGGTCTCTGCAGGACTTTTAGTGTTAATGTAAAATTCACTATACCGTAAGTCGACTCGACAATTAAACAAGGCATTAGAACCAATTCGTAGATAAACGGCAACCAAAAAAGTTAAAAATATATCTCACTTCCTTCAAGAATTGAATTATGTAAAATCTGGTAAGTTCATGATATCATTTAACATTTATTCATGAACCGTAAACGTACCGGTAGGAGTTATCAATACAAATTAATTTACTTCCTGCCTCGCAGAATGAGTCGAAAAAACTATAACATTTCGGAACAAGTATTTACATTAAATTTAATGGCTAATTGAGAACACACACTGACAGATTGATAATAGCCTTAGCACAATAATCGATTACTGGAGTTGACATTTTTTGAATTTGAAACTTTAAGAATATAGTTTGAAAATTACGGCGTCAATTCAACGAAAACTACTTAATGAAAGTGATAAACACAGTAGAGCTTGGACAAATATGTCATAACTTAAGGTGGCAGACCATATCAACCTAGAGACTTGAAAATAAAAACTTGAATGACAAAATCATTCGAAGTAATATCAGCATTAATGATTTTGAAGAAGACTAAAAATGGGGAGAATGATTCAAAACGATCGGTAAGAAGGAATACTTGAAAAGATGCATAAATGTGTTTGCGCTTCTGCAACAGATTCTGAAGCATATCACCTAATGTTTCTAACCCCCAAAAATCTTCAAAGCCATATTATAAGTGGTTTCAAACAATTATCCTTTGAGTACCGTAACCGTACTATACAGTGTGCAAGACTCACTACTGATTTATTTTGCTTCTTAGGTCTTAATGATAAAATGTTCTTCAATGGTATAGACGGCCAGGCAGCGTCAATCACTAACACATTTAACGGAGTTCGAATTATTCTTGTCCATAAACAAACACAATCATCATTTCACAATATTCTTTCTATTTACATTACCAATACGCTGACGGTTGTTTTTTCTTCGATACATAGCCAATACCAACGATTCGAGCTCTCTTGAAACTAAACTCTACACTGTGTCCAAGCTTTCAATATTCCAACCGCATCAAAAGTTAATCTGTAAAAGTTGTGTCACAGACAGTTGAGTAATACCTTATGTACTCTAATCTAACTCCCAATGTTATGCATATACTCGCTGCTCAGTCTCTTTTAAAATATTCGTTCTACCCTTGACGAACTTTAAAGTAAATTATTCTGTAATCAAAAAAATTATCAAGGAAAACCAACGGCTGATATAATCAATGCATTTCCAACCTATGATCTATAAACCAACGAATTTATTCCAGAACAAGAAAGGTCTATTAGAGTGAACATTCTATCCGTTTTGCCAAAGCAGATATCAAATATAAGGACATTACGGAAAAGACGTATAGGTACGGCTAAGATGAATTTGGAATATTCGTGTTAATGAATTAATAACAATGATCAGATTCTATATGAAACTATACCGATGGGCATACGACTACCTACTTCTTTAAACCTTGAGAAGAGTATTGCAATCATGTGTCAAAATAAGTTTTAGAAAATGCTTCAGGATACATCGAATCTCGAATCTCTCCGAAAAAATGTGCTTGATATTAATAAAGTGGCAAGCCTGATCGTTTATGTAATATCTTAAAAGCTGTATTTATTACCTTATGAAGTTACCTACTAAATAGGTTAAATGTTGTTTTTAAAAAGATGTCGTAGGAGATACAGTTTCTACTTCATTACTACACCAACAACACCAAGCGTCTAGTTCAAGTAAAGATCAATATTTTGCCTTTAAACACTTGCGCAAAGATAAGAGAATTGTCATTATAAGTGCTGGTAAAAGTAACGTCACAGTTATTATGAACACTTAGAACAAATTTAAGGCCAAAACCAATAAATTTCTACGATCGATCAAAATGAAACTAACATCCCCCCACCATCATGGTTTAATTTATCACCAAAAGCAGCTATCCTTATAAATTCTATGGTCTGCCTAAGAACCCAAAAGCTAACACACCACAAGGAACTTAAAAATAAGTTGGTAATTGCATTGTACTCCTTAAAAACGTTTTGTCGCATATAAAAAATGACTGACGGTTGAATTAATGACTGGAAGGGGCGGATACTAACAACCTGAATAAAAGATGCAGTAGAATTAGGTACGCCAGCAATTGTTGATTAAAAATAAACCTTGATTGTTAATATCTACTTCATCGAAACTGTAAATTACAATAACAGCAACATGTTATTTAGTCGATTATTTTATTGGATTTATTATCAGCTATTCTACTCAACATTGTTAAATACTGATAACCTACCGTTAATCATGGTGCACGTTGGTAACACTTAGTTTACTCACATGGATTCTTAGTTACTTTTCAAATTGTTCACGATGTCCTAAACCATGGCCAAAGGCTTAATTCGTTCATTTTATTTAGTGACAATAGTATAATAGATACACAGACGGAACTATACATGTCACATTTTGAATATATATCCACATCGAATTGATTCAGAATTTTAAAATCACACAGACATGATTGGGGAATAACTTAGTTTATTAACTGTATATAACACTGAAAATCTTGATCGCTACCCCCGAAGAAGCTCGAACCTAATTGTAGGGAATTCTTTCTAAATTTCACCCATCGAGATTACTTAAGACGTAATATTTACCCCTGTATGATTATTACATAAGTCATCGAAAAGATTAAAGCACACTTAAGGAAGCTTACCCGTAAGTCTTCGGTTCACCTTGAGCAATGAAACGTGTGCGTAAGACATCTAGTGGTTGAGTCACTACCGCTGCTATAAAGCCTGCTCCACACCCGCACAAGAAGTTACCAACAGGCTTGTAGGTGATAGGGAGACCAAGTATTTTGTTATCTGAAATGAGGAGACTGTTGGTTTCACGCAACCACGAAAGAATCACTTCAAATGAGAGGAACTGCACACTAGTGAACGCCACCGATTGCATCTGAGCAGGAACATGACCTTTCCAAAAAGCAATCGTACCCTCTTCTTTGCTTATACATCTGACAGCTTGTATAAGACCTTGGTACTTGCTCGTTCCAGAAACTTCGATTGGTTCCATTTGTAACTACTTATGATTGAGAAAATGCTTAAACACTACCTGAAAACGTATTTTTATTACATCTAGGGGCTGTACAACTGCCCTAGCAACAAAACCACTGACAGAACCAGCAAGAAGGTATTCGTTTGTGGATAAGCCAGTTTTCCTATCCTGTCCTTGCACCATTATCCTGAGGTTCTTATAAATTTGACATTTTAACTGAGTTTACGATGGTAACTGCGTTGATTGTTTGGCAACGCGTGACACTCCTTATTCCTATAAGTCAAAAAGCAAACAAACACTAATTAACTACTGGTGAAAATATGCAAGAAATATCTAACATAGCGACGTGCTACTTTAATTTTTGCTTACTAAATTACGAACTGTGCTGGTGTAATGGTTTACATTACAACGGTTCCGGAACTATGTAACTGATTATGCGCAAATGGAAAAAATGATTGACGGATTTTCAGGAAACTAGGCTATGCACTTTTTATGACTGAATAAAGATAACAATTAGTAAAAGCATCAGTGGCTATTAACGACCACTGCTAACGAGAGAATTTCGTTTTGAGAAACTACCTTAGTATATCACTAAATCAGCAAAATCAACTTTAGACCTAATACTACTGCTTACGCTCGTTAACTGTTGTCTAGAAACAGATAAAGGTGAATTAAATTTGATGTTTTTTTAAAGCTAAAGACTATACGTCTTACATATTAATAGCATCATTTTTCCATTCACCGAAGGACGGTCACAAACTACACAAAATAATTAAGTGGTTAAGTTAAATGTGTGCTAAATTCACTGTTTTATAGGTGTTGTAACAATGTCAAAGTTGAAGTGAATTATCAAACATAACATAATATTTCTTTTCAGAAGCAAAGAGTACCTTGTGAGAAACACTGCTCGTTAACAACTTATTATCTGAGACCGATTTATTACAACCGGAGACAAGTTTAACTAGGCTACTATCAAGATAATACACTATCCATATATTTGAAAAAACGAACGTTGATGACTTTAGGTTTGTCAACTCGATGGAAAACCCAACTTTTACTTCTTTTCAGTACTTGCGAATGCCATAAGAATATAGGCGGCTTAGAGGTGACTTGATAATGACTTATAAGACTGTAAACGCCTTTAGTATTTATTGGAACACTTATTTAAATTTAATTCTAACACCTACGCTAGAAATACTTGAAAACTAGGGGCACGGAAAACGCAGAGACGATCTCTTCACCTGACAGTCAGATATATCTTGGAATCCCCTACCAGCCAAAAATCCATGTGAATTTTATCGAGTTCTTAAAAGAAACACGACCTATTCTAAGAGACACGAAGACAATTCTCCTAACTTACTAATGCCTCTTTTGTCGCTACATGTTTCATTTACCAAGGTCCCTAACTGGAAGGACTACAGATTCATTGATACTAGACAGGGAAGCGAGTTAAGTAGATTTTCCTATTGTCTAAAACCACATAATGGACAGTCAGCTTCACGGATTAATACCGTGTTCCGATGTATGATTACAATTCTTTTTCAACAAGCATAACCCCATCGGATTATTATGATCTTACCACAAAAGATGCACGAAGGTACCTAACGGTCGACTAGTATCTAGTTAGAGATTTCTGAGGCATGACTCGTGTATAGTGAGACCACTAAATGTCTGATGCTAAGGATGGGTGTAGAGTACTAAGTGACGATTATGGACTGTTTAACTACGGTATTATTTACCAGTTGAGGATATTGAAATAATGTACTGTCCATTCCGCTTATCAGAACCCATCATGCCTTGCACAGTTTGCTTAAAAGGCCGGAAGACTAATGAGACAAACCATAGTTACTAATTTACTAGTAATAATAATAGTAACAATAACAATAATAATAAGTGCTTCATTCAATATTCGACCCAAATGTCGAAGTTGATGCCGTACTCAAGCGCTCACTAAAGTATATTGACTCGGGCTTTAGCTTAAAATTATCTAACCACTTCACATAAACTAACTACAAACTATCAACTACGTAAGCTCTGCAACTTGACAATGACTGAGGCAAATCTAAAATTGACAGCTTACGAACTTGAGTGCCCGACCGCCAGGCGGGATTCCTCGTTGTTCGACGCATTTAAACGAACGTCGCGTTAACTAACATTGCAAGAGAACAGCAACGATGATTGATACTGGATGATGCTAATAAGAATGTGGTGGTGAGACGTATCCAGTGAAGATTTTCTACGACAGCACTCTTGGCCTCAATTGTTATATTTGATGGCGTCCGTTTAAACTTTAAATAGTTGAAATAGTCATAATCGTGTGACGATAAATAATCCCTTAATCAAATAGTTGCATAGGCTCTCGACATTGATGCCGATCATGTTTGTCTTAGCTGACACGACTAGTTGAAGCTGCTCGGCCACGAACCACCACCAGATTACGACACAACAGGACTTGGGATGCCACTCTCTCTCTCTAGGTAGCTAGCCTGGACGTTATTATCCATTAGCGCTCCCCTGCTGACAAACAAAATATGACTTATCTTCCATCCCTCACTGCCTTTCGATTTATTCTCATTCGTAAGAGTGAGTTCAATCGTTAGAAGCTGCTCTGGTTATGCGATGATCGTAGCTTGGTTACATACCGTGTGCACCTCATTGGTGAGCCCGACGTGATATGGCGACGATCGTAATTATAAGTTCGTTTCTGTTTATAATTTTTAGCAGAGCATTTTTAATGTAATCATTCTTCTTGCGCATTTCCTCGGCATTTTTTTCTGGCATTTGTATATATTGGTACGTTAATGATGACTGATTAGACTCCTAAGGTTATTAAGATTAAAACTCCCACACCTCCAAACTTTCAGTTCATCCCTTATTGGAAAGGAAACATAGAAGCTTAGTTCTGCCAGGCGGAGGTCAAATTTCGAGACCACGGCGTAACAAATTCACGTGTTCGAATCCCTGCCATTGGAAAGTCGCCTCCGCGTGAATTGAATAGGTGCCACCCCTTCCTTTTCCGACCCCTACTGCGTGGAACCTTATGACCAGCTTAAAATATTAGTTCCCAGACGCGGAGGTTTGTCTGGCGGACAACGTTTTGACGTATTATTCCACACGACCGAGCTTGGTAACGGTTCATTCACAGAAATGTTGTCGCCCATGAGAGGAGTGATTGGTCAGCGTACTTTCGACGAGGGTATCTTCCGTCAATTATTCTTATCAAAACTGCCATAATAAGCGCAAGCAGTCCTGACAACACTTCATAACAACCCAGTAGGCGAACTAGCTTCATCTGCTGGTCGAATTTCGATTACCAGAACTCACCACAATAAGGTTTACTTCGTTTAAGGAATATCTCATGCAAGTAAATAGAAAGTAACAACATTGTGATCTACTCTACCTCGTTCCCTCAACTTACGAGAACAACGCAGACATAGCAATTCTGGACAACGAAATCCTTCATGGAGAAGATTCTTATCTCGACCTCGACGAAGGAAAAACCCATGCTAATGTTAGTGCTACAGCATCTATGACAAAGACTTCAAGAAGTGTAGAGACCCCTGCTGTTTCCCCAGACACAAACTGAAAGTTGGGGCATGGGGAAACTATCCCTCTTTGGCGGCAACCGCAGCCGTGTAAAAATCCGCCTGTAACTCATCACTGATGTGACAACGAAGGTTTGCTACCTCGTCAATACTGGCGCTGAGGTCAGCGTCCTTTCTGCAACGTCACCTGATTGCCAACATGAAGCTGCATTCCATTTACAGGCAGCCAACAGGAAAGAAATAGCCACATATGGTAAACGATATGTCTACTTGAACTTGAGTTTACGAAAACCCATACACTGGATTTTCATTATCGCCGATTTGAAAATAACTATCGTAGGCACAGATTTAGTGAGCCACCACAACTTACTTATGGACCCTAGTCCAAAGAGGCTAGTGGATAGCAACACAAAACTATACGTTCGTGGAACCACTGCTACAAGTTAAAGCTTATGTCCTTTTCGTTTTGAACATTTAATTAACCCTTATTTTCAGCCGATACTCGACAGGTATCCACATTTGAATAAAGCAACGTCGAAATTAACATGTGTAACCAGCAATGTTACACATCACATGACGACTACAGGTCAGTTTCTATTCTCAAAAGCAAGTCGATTTGCACCCGAAAAACTAAGAGTTGCAAAAAATTAACTCCCTCATATGATTGACCTGGCAATAATCCGCCCATCCAGTAGCCCATGGTCATCTCCATTACACATGGTTCCGGAGAAATATAGTGATGGTTAGCGTCTCACCGGTGATTACCGAGGAATTAATGCTCACACTGCGCCTGATCACCACTCTTTGCCATACATCCACGACCCAACGGCCACCTTGAAAGCAAAGGACGGTATTTTCGAAAATCCACTTAGTAAATGCATACAATCAAATACCGATGTCCGAGGTCGACATTCCTAAAACTGCTATTATAATCCTATTTGGCCTTTGCGAATTGAGAAACGCAGCAAAAGCATTTCACTATTTCGTCGATGAGGTTTTTCGCGGATTTAACTACGCACATGTATACGCTGACAACTGTCTGATAGCAAGCCCAGACAAACACTTACAAATTTTGTGGGAGGCTCTGCATAGAGTTCAGGATTACAATAGTTAAGTAAAATAATAACAGTTATGTATAATAATAATAATAGTTATGTATAACAGAACAGTCACATATATTCATATAAAACAAACAAAATCAGCAAAAGTAACATCCACAAACGAGATAGATTGTGACAAGTAAGGCTCGTGGAAAAGAATACGGGGTTCCAAAGTGTAAGAGTCAACAAAATCGTAAATACAGACTGCAGTATGTCTAGCATGACGGTTGAAAAGACAACAGCCGTTGTGGAAGATAAATAGACAATCGTTCCGCGCCACATTATTTGAATAATGTCCTAGTAGATCTACAAACATATAAGAGAAAGAAACAGAAAAGAGGATTGTAGCTTTGGCAGGAGATATGAATAATCTATACATTAAGGGGACCTTCGGTCAGGTGTGCATGACTACGGTTCTCTGTTGTGGGTCATAGGCTAAGTAGGTCATCAGAAAAGACAAATTTGTAAAGTAGACATATAAAACGTGGAAGGGATTTGGAAGTCCTTATGTCTACTGGTAGCCTGTTCCATATTTGGAAGAACTTAACTAAGAAATTGTTAGCTGTAAGAGTGGTTCAAAAAATGACTAATGTAATGCTAAATATGTATTACTAAGATTATAAGGGGGGGAGTTGCTTAAATAGAATTTCGTTACATATGGAAAATCCTAATTTCTGGAGTAAATTGTAAAGAAAAATGAGAGTAATTTAAGATACCGAAGCTGAAGGGAAGAACACTTAAGTATCTGACATCTTTCATGTTTCCTAATATATATGTGGTGAAGCGCCTTTGAACAGAATTTAGCATATAAAACATGTGAAACATTTGGACACAGCCTTCAGAAGAATGCGACAATATGGAACTACAATAAATATACAAAAATGCCGATTCCGAACAAACTCATTAGACTTCCTGGGACATACTACTAGCGCTGATGGTATGCAACCTCGAAAACACAAGGTGGCAGCTATTTTAGAGTATCCGCAACCAACCATCATTAAGCAAATGCATGTTTTCAGTGGATTGGTAAGTTTTTACAGACGATTTATATCAAACTGTGCATCAATCATGAAACTATTGACAGATCAACTTCGTGAAAATAAAAAAGGTGATCACAATGGATAGAGAGTCAAAGAATGCCTTCACTGCAACTAAAAGAGAAATAGCGAAATACGAATAAATAAATGAATAAATAAAGTTTTTATTCCCATGTATCATTTTGTACATGAGGGCATGCCAGTTTACAGGCATGATCAGAATGATATGAGTTTACATTTATGCAGATATTTTGACAGTGTCATAACATAAAATCAGTTGAATTGAAAACCAAACCATTTGCAACAATGTTTACAGTGCTAGGACTCAAAATATATGCATTGTAGCACGGTCCATAAATTACAAAGAGACGCGCGCTCCCTGACCGGAGCGTTACAATTTCAAAAACGGTTGAGTTTGCGGAATGGATGAGATGCAAGATGAGACTAGGAGTACTCAGTAGCAAGATTCCTGGTTCGGCGGACATCTATCGTAAGGTATTGAAGTCTGCATGGTTGATATTCGGGTAGGAGGGATTTTGATAGTCATTGATAGGGGTTTCACACCATATTAAGGCATTGATTAATTGCATGACCAACGACATCAAAGTTCGCCAGATTTACGCGTTGTAGCACAGTGCATTTTTTTTACATACAAACGTGCGCTTTTCATCTCGTTTTATTGTTTCGTGTATTGCTCATGTTATCTATAGATAATAACTACTATAGTCTACACTCTCGTGTCACACATTAAGAGGACCGAGTATTTCGCACGTTATGATAGAAGTTGAATAAATCGGTAGTTTGTTCAGCGTCTTAGAATCACTAAATAGTTGATTTATCGCTCGTATAAAGTGATCTATGCTATCTAGTGTACGGATTTCTGCTGGTAAATTATTCCATATGGCAGTGAATTTATGCACGAAAATGTTAGAACGTATTTTAGTCTTACAGTGTCCCACCCACACTATACCTGTATGATTTCTAAGGCTATAATTAGGTGCATCGATAAATCTTAATATAGGGTCGGGGGAGTATGCTAAACGGTGTAAAACTTTGAGATAGAATGTCAGATTGAGCTTAGCTCGTCTTTTCCAAAGTGGTTCTAAGCCCACTGTATTGCACCGTGTAGTGTAATTTAGTCCACAATCCATCCCCAGTGTCCTTTTTGTAAAGTCTCTCTGTATCCCTTCTATCTTTAGCTTATCACTTATTCGGGGGCTGCTGAGTATGAGTGAGCAGTATTCAAGTAGCGGGCGTACACAGACCTGGCATAATACCAATCTAGACTCACGTTGGTAGAAATTGTGGATAATACAACCCATAAGTCTGCGTGCCTTTGAGGTGATAAATATTGTTTGTTCCTTGAATGTAAGATCCATAGTGTATCTTAAGCCTAGGTCCAGAATCGTCTTACATTCGGAGCTTTGTTCCCCATTTACTACAAAGTGTAGGTTGAGGTTGTGACACCCAATGCTGATCCAGCCACATTTCTTAGTGTTAAAGTGAAGTTGGTGTTCTTTACACTAGGCAGTGACTTCGTCTAGCCCTTGCTGTACTATCTTAACAGTGATGTGTAGCTCATTTATGTCGCATGAGTAGACAACTTTCAAGTCATCTGCGTATAAGAAGGTTTTACCAGTGTTAAAACAGCTACTGATACTGTTGATATGTATTGTAAACAAGAGAGGCCCTAGTACGCTTCCCTGTATAACTCCACTGGTTACTCTCTTAGGAGATGATTATGCTGAGTTTACTTTTGTTATCTGAAACCGGCTAGTTAAGAATGATTTAAGCCAGCTCAGCAAAGGGTTTCGAATCCCTATGGAGTACAGTTTCTCATAAAGTATGCTGCTTGGTACTTTACCAAAAGCCTTAGATATGTCGAAGTATAGGACTAAGACTATTTTGCGTAAGTCGCGGCAAGATGTAATGTGATTACATAATTCAAAGTGACAGGTAAAACACGATCGACTCTTTATAAAACCATGTTGCGATTTTGATATTTGGCTTTGTGCTAGTAAGTATTCTAAGATGCCATTTTTTATTATTTTCTCCATGATTCGTGAAAGAACAGAAGTAATATTTATAGGCCTATAATTACTTGCACAAGCTCTATCACTGGCCTTATATTTGGGGATAATGTAGCTAGTTTTTAAAATATTTGGGTATTCTCCTGTGTCTAGCGACAAGGTAAACAATTCAAGGAGTAGAAGTGGCATATAGGATCACTGGTATGAGATTAATTGGTCGGTATTTCTGGACCAGGTTACGTGCTCCTGTTTTTTGTTTAGCGAGGGTGTAGATGGCTTTTCCAGGTTTCAGGATAACTTTCTACTTTCAATGGGCGTGTGTACATTTTACGTACGAAAATAGGTACGTCAGGCCCACTACACCTCTAAAGGTTTTATGGGATACCATTGATCCGTGAGTAATTATTTGACTTATGTGTTCCTATAGGTTCATTGATATATTTAAAGGTTAATTCTATGGTACTTAGCATTGCATTTGATATACTGTCGAAACCAGTGTTCGACGTTTGAATTGTATTTTCTTATTTTATAAACCTTTTGTTATGGCATTAAGAAAGAGAGGATTTTGGGTGGGTGTAGCGAACGCCGAAGAAGTGTGCCTAGTTGATAATGCGCCATTGACTTAAGCCCACTTACCCCCAGGCAGCAATAGAAGAACCAGAATCGAGAACCGGGAAACAGAGAGATCCGAAAACGATATCTGACATCGCATTATATTTTAACCATGCATTTAAATATACATAAAATCAGACCACACAGTGAACCGATCACAAATCTAACACTGATACAGAACAAAAGAAAGACTGGCAGTGAGTGGGGACAGGTTGTACACAATTAAGTAACCGCAATTCATAGTAATAAACAATATACTGGAAGTAAATATACTAAACGGAAGGACCGGGCAACGGGAACGTAACAGTTATAGAAATGAAGTGTTTAAACTGTCCACAGTTATAATAATTGAAATAATGTTCTAGAACACAGTTGCAGAAGATAGTCAATCTTCATTAGGTGCCCGGCATATCACCTTTCACTGAGGAATTCACATATAACTTGTGAGTCATTCCTGGCCACTCTACTTTTCAGTATTGAGTAAATACTGCAATCTTCAATTTTCTGTAAACGTTTTCTAACAGACAACATAGGTTTGAATGTTTAGACGCACAACTGAGTGATGTACACTACTAGTCTATGAGGCAAGGTTTATGTTAGCATCTTACTTGTTCTAGTGAACAATGTATTTGATTCAAAGTGATGAAATAATCTGAGATGAAGTACCTTTTTTTTGGTTGCATAGCTTGGCCTTACTTTCTGTGTTGACGTAAATAGATATTGTTTTGTAGCTCATCTTTGTCGACACCATGGTGTTTAGTGAGTGGTTTACGGTGCGGTGGAATATTTCTAGTGTTTCGGTAACGTTTCAATAGTAAAGAAGCAATCTCAGTCAGAGCATCCAACTGAGTTTCGAAAAATGCTCCTACCACCATGGACTAAGTCTTTATGCTGAAGGCTCTTACGAGTCTTTCCGTACTCACACCTTTCACTCGGAATGGTGGAGTGTATAGGATTGTGTAGTTGTTACTGTTGTAAAGTTTTTCACCACATACTATGGATATCCGTGAGATGGTATGCAAGAATATTAAGTCAAGAAAGTTGTTGTTTTGTTTAGATAGACAGACACGTCTTCAACCCTGAATGTCGATAGGCCTAATTATGCTTTCATAAAACGTCGGACCAGTGAATATGTGCCAATGGACTGTGAAAAAATTAGAGACTCCATAGGTTGTAGAGGGCCATACACTGCGATAACTACATGCAGGACATATTTGAGCTCAAACACTGGTCGCATGCAAATGGTCTGGAGTTCAATAAGAAAAAGTGTAATGTCATGTACGTTTTCACTCTGTGAGAGTGGAGGTTTCACTCCTACCTATGTGGAGACCGTCTCTTCGTCAACTCAGTGGAAAGAGATCAAGGTCTCATTTTGACCAGCAAGCTCAATACAAGCGGTACCTACAAGGAGTCTCTGCCAAAGCCTCTGTCATACTTCTATTCGTCTCGGTTCAGCTAGATACACTTGTCGCTATGCTCTTCCTTGTTGTCTATGACATACTCAATAGAATCGCACCATCCCTTTTAAACGAGACAAACCTGTAATAAAAGGTGCAGAGATAAGCCACGAAGTGCGCCATTTTACCCATCTTAAGGTTGTATGAAGGCTACATACGTTTCGAAGGTCCATTCTTACTTATCTGCAGAAGTACGAAAGGGGACTTAATAACCGTCTACAACATTTTAAGCAACCCGGCTCACCCATTCATAGCCAGTACTACCTCGGCGTCATTGCTGTTAGCAATTAGACAATGCGAACATTATTGCTTACGAAAGAGTGAACACTAATTCGGTCACAGTTCTCGACATTAAGGGTTTGTCCAGTAGGGAACTCACTCCCAACCAATGAGATCTCAGAGGAATCACTAAAAAGTTTAAGAAGCTATTGGACTAATGTGTATGCACACATAGAATTCCACCTACCACTTGGAGTAGGAGCTCCTAAAGTTGTGCACGCATTATATGTTACAGCCGCATATAACACTACTGTCAGCTTATCCGGCCTACCTACGTGTCTATTTATCGCTACATATATCTCTGTTCCTAACATGTGTTTTAATGCCCCTCTTCCCCTTTTCTTTTTGTCTTTCTCTAAGTTATTCTATTTTTTGTCATTACACAATCACACAATAACTGACTGTCCAGCAACGTGTTAGGTCCTGGCTTCCACAAATTCATCGTCCTGAGAAAAATGTAGCAGTAAATAATCCCCTAAATAAATAGTTGCATATGCTGTCGTCACTGAACCTTACTATGTTTATTTTGGCGAACATGATTAGTTAAAAGCGCTCGATCACGCATCACCACGAGATCACTATGCGACTTGTCCTGGGTAACAATCCTTGCTCTAGTTAGCCATCCTAGACGTTGTTATTCCACTGACGCTCTACTCACGAACAAAATATAACTTCTTTACCACCCCTCACTGACTTTTAATTAATTCTTATTCGTACGAGTGGGTTTAATCGTTAGAAGCTGTTCTGGTTATACGACTAGCATTACTTGGTCATATACCAGGTGTACTTCGAACACACTCATCTACTTTGAAGTGATGTTATCACCTAGACCAGCTGCCACAAGGAGGGTGGTGGTATTGCGTAGTCGAGTGGCTAGAGCTCCTACACTAGACACTGTTAAATAACTGGAACCTTGCTTCAAAGTCAAGAAGCAAGGGCAAAGAAATCGACTGGTTTAAACTAGGCCGTCAAAACGATAATGGACATTAGGAGCTTTCAATAGTAGGCTCGATGTCAATTTGAACTGTGCGAATAATGAAGGACAGTATTGCAAGGACAACTCTTTGGCTACACTTTATCTTTGAACTTCAGTTTAAGAACAAATACAACAAATACTGTACCTATTAATAATAACGAACAGTTTTCATCCACCAAGCTGTATGTCTCAAGTAACATTGTGCTTAGCAGTTTAGTCAAGTAGAACATGAAAGTGTGAAGGACATTCAAAGATAAGGTAACTTAGTTAAATGTAGTCTTCGTAATTCAAATAACAATTCGTTAATAGAGGATTTAAACATATTGTAAATAGGACAAGAAAAGTTTGCCACTTTTGAGGGTACCGCCACTCTTTATACGCTGGCGCTCCGTTTGGTTTGGTCTTATAATGAGTCCATCTGATTCATTTTGCATACCGGAAAGATAAATGAGGACTCTTAACGATAGAATTAATGAGCTTGTCTCTCTTTATACCAAGAGTTCGCCTATATTAGATGACAACTCCGTCAGCATAGAATATTTACTTGATACGGTTGTTTGTCTCTTTTATGAATGCAAGCTCCCTCAACACAAAAATGAAAGAAACTGTGTCAAGTTTTTCAATACTGGTAAGCGCTGGCAATGTTTTACTACTTCATAGTTAAAAAATATGTCGACAAAATCGAAAGTTGCTGGATATCAAAATCAGAATTTGAGACAATAAGATTAATAGGATCTGGGGCCTTCGGAGATGTTTCTGTTGTTAAATGGAAAAATGATGGGAAGATATATGCCCTAAAATCTCTTCATAAGTATGATATGCTCAAGCGTTCAGATGTGAGTTAGTGGAATTATTTTAATATACTTTAGAGAGCCTGCTTTCAAGAGGAGCGGGATGTGATGGTCAAGGCGATGGTTAGCGATTCTCCGTGGCTAGCGAAATTACATCATACATTTCAGGATGAAAAGTTTTTAGTAACTATTGTTTTTGTTTAATAACGAATCTTAAGTATTTTCTCATGGACTTCTACAATGGTGGAGATATGCTTACTATGTTGAGCAAGTTCGACGATAAAATACCTGAAAGTATTGTCCAGTTTTACGTTTCCGAAATGGTTTTGGCTATTAACGCCTTGCATCAGTTGGGCTATGTGCATAGAGATATAAAGCCAGATAACGTGTTATTACAAAGGTACGTTTAGTGCTGAATAACGAAGTTGGTGTTTGTGCACAGCAGTTTGCTGCTAACCACTCACCAAAATTTTCTAAATTGATGGAAAGATTTCTTAATGTACTTAGTCAACTAGGTGTAGCTGTTTTTGTTGTTACACTGGCTAATGCATCTCAAGTTTCCTGTACCTCTGAAAAATGAAAATAGTCCCGAGATTACCAATTTATGGTAGTCTATGTTTGACTATACACATTATCTTTGGTACAGATCCTCGTATTCATACTTCACCTCTTGTATTTTGATTGACATTTGACAGCTTATTTCTCTGTCATCTGACACTTACTTTACACATGCCAACATTTATGTTCTTTAAATTACTTATTTATGGGTCCTACAAGCGGCCTGCATATATCTTTAGGATTTGTTAATTACAATGGGGAGTCAGAGATTTTGCACAGCACTGTATATGAGCTACTTCATTATCATACGTTGTGTGACGTGCATCAGCTAGTGTGATCTAGGGTATCTAAATATAGAGTCATTTACGATCGTCTTAGTCAAAGTAAATTGATTAATAGAAGATTAAACATACTTTGCTACATCTGATTTTCAGATGTCTTAAAAGAGCTGATCGCGAACTAGCTACGCGTTTTTAAGACTTATTATTTCTATATTTTGTATTTATTAAGTCCAATTTTTCTTCCAGACCAAATATGTTGGGCAGGCCAAATTTAACCTATTGCTATTCGGCATTCTTTGTGCCTTATTCTTGTTTATTATTTTCTAAAACTACATTAAATTATGAAGTGAATTCTTACAAAAGTTTTCAATTTAAAATTATCATCAGAAATTGATTTATTAGCTATGCGTAAGCTAGATGAGCTGTCGGTTTTATTCTTTGTTGTTATAGCTCAGGTCACATTGTTCTTGCTGATTTTGGATCCTGCTTGAAGCTTGGGGAGAATGGGTTAGTGAAGAATAATACAGCTGTTGGCACGCCAGACTATATATCACCCGAAATTTTGCGTGCTTCTGAAGATGGTCATGGAACTTACGGTGTCGAGTGTGATTACTGGTCTCTTGGAGTTGTAATGTATGAAATGCTATTTGGCGAAACACCATTCTATAGTGAAAATCTGATTGAAACATATGGTCACATTATGAATTTTGAGGTAAATAAGATTTTAGACACTGCGAAATAAGTTAAGATCAAACGGAGTTATTTTGAAGGAACAGATTTGTGGGAAATCGACAACAGATATTCAATGTTAGTCAAAAGTGCCTGATGTATGCTTCAATTGTAGCTAATCAATTTGATTCGAGGCTTAAGCAAGAATAAATTAATGTACTAGGAAGGTCTAGTGATTTCTCTTTTTTTACGTAGAATTACCAGAGTCAAATGTAACATTATTAACATTTAAACGGGATGTCCAAGTAAACACGAGCTGAGATTAGTGGTGATAGTCAGCTTATTCATGAAGACATTGGAAGGAAATGCAGGCTGAAAAGCTTAAATTATATGTTCGTGTTGATCACCTAATAACTATATTTGCTCATGATCACGATTAATTTTAATTTACTGTAGTCTAATAGTTTTGTTTATTTATTTTTGGCAAAACAATTTCGTCTTAATAACATGCTTCTCTGTAACGTCGAGTTGCGTAATTCGAGTTTCTGACCCTTAAAAAATAAAATGATTTCGTGCGGGGTTCTTTGCCATCTACTGAACTTTGCTTTAAGCCTCCTATCTTAGGACTTCCTTCTTGGGCAACTTCTCAAAACAGTTTCCTCTCTAGTATAAACTCACTTGGTTGATTTCTCTAAGTTACCCATATTTATCTTTCGTTTCTGTCAACAGTTGTAAGTTTTTCGTGAACTCGAAAAACCTGAAAAAACTACTGCACACCAACACATAACCTTCCGTATCCATAATAGTTATTTTAGACTATCAGTGTTTTTAAATCCACTAATATTAATCAGCATTGACGTAGCCCATTATCTAGTTATTTATAATCTAATTATCCAGTTTTGCTTTTGAAAAGTGGAGACGACGTGTTCGACTCTGAGACATACTTTATTCAGGGATAGGTCGAGTTGATGAAATTCCTCTCGTACGTGTGACTTGGTGGTTAATCGTTAAATGTTTTAACCTCTCGGCTGTTGTAATAGTCAAATAGTAGAACTAAAAATTTTCTTGTAACAATCTCATCCATTTACTTTTGCTACTTCTATTTCTATTTCATCATATTGGTTTTAACGGCTATTGTTTAACATCTAGGTCTTTAGAACTCACGATTATGTATGTATGTATGCATGATCAACATAGAACCTGGCACATGTGTGCATCGGTTCAAGTTGCCATACCTCTATGGCACCGCAAGATTAACACCACCACCATTACTAGAAGTTACTTCAACAAAATAAAATAATAATAGTAACAAGGAGTGTGAACATATAGAAAATTGTTCAGGAAGCGTAGAAAGAAAGTTATGGAATAATTTAAAGCTCATGATTTAAGGGAGGACAATGAATGAATACATCTGCGCCATTGTGACCGATTCTGGACCATATCACTCATTGTTTCCAGCCACTGGTTACGGTAATCGCGAGGACCCCATCCAAGTAGTCTGCAGCTACCGACACGACTTAAACCGGCAGTCGGTGACTTCATGGACTGATGCCACTACTATTTTAGACACTATATTAGTCAAACTAATTCCTCTATAATTATCGCAAGACGACTTTAACCTGGGATGATTAACGACCGATACCAGTCAGGCGAAATTATGTCAAGTTCCCAAACTTTAGTCAAAATATCAGTCATCCTAATCGTCAAAGTGGGACCACCATCCTTACTGATCTGTTATGATAATCCATCCTTACCTGCTGCTTTGCCTCGCCTTAGATTGGCTATAGCTTTTTCGACTTCGGCAAGAGTCGGGAGGCCTCAGTCGACTTTCCATTCTGGCTGTCTTGAAATAGTCGTAAGGTTTAGAGCGGCTGAAGGCCAACGGAACTGCTCCTTGAAGTTATATATTTAAGTTGGATTGTAACTGGCAAGCGGAATCCAGGACGTGCGTTTCGTCCTATTTGGGACTCATCGGCTGGATGTACCTGCATATCAACATTGGGATGCAGGTACATCTAGTCAATGAGTTCCAAATAGGACGAAACGCGCGTCCTGGATTCCGCTTGCCAGTTACAATCCAACTTAAATATATAACTTGTGTAATATCTCTATATCGTGGCAATCCGCTCAGGATGCACATATGGCAACAAAGACTGACCAGTTTCAGTCCATCACAAATCAACGGGAAAATACAAGCTTATCCTAATTGCTCCTTGAAGTGTTTAGCCCCTCATTCTAAACGTCTAGACTGAAAGTTAGTAAGCGTTCCATCACTTTCGGAGATCGTCTCACTAACGCTTGATTTTTTAACCCCGGTTTCTTTTGTTAACTTGAAAAGTTGTCTAATGTTACCTAACGCCGCCGCCTTTTCCATTTCCTTTGCTTTCGTTACCCACCACTGCTCACTGTCGTTTCGTAGACTTTTCGTCAGTTTGTACCTGATTACTCTTCGCTCCTCATCATGTTTGGAGCCTGACGGAATAAGAATGAGGGGAGTCCATCAATTCAACAGAAGCCATCGAGATCCACTGATTTTTCTTGACATGTTGATATAAGTCATTGATAGATTTCACTGTAGATGCCACAGCTGTTTGGACATCTTGCCAAGCAGTATCTATTTGGGTCGCATCCTTATAACTGCCTAAGTGATTCTTCAGTTGTTCCTGGAATTTAATCTAGCTTCTTTTGTTACTAAACTGGATTCTAATGGATTTTCCTGTGGTAGTTTTTCTCCTCCCAGTAAGATGCAAGCAAATGAGTGCTCGTAGTAGAGCGTGATCAGAATCTAAAAATGTATTCCAGAAAGATCGGCAATCTTCTATCGAGCCTCTCCAACAGTGACTAATGGCGATATGGTCTATTTGAGTCCACCGTTGAGTAGGGTCAGGAGGTCGCCATGTTACACGATATCGCTCCTTATACTTAAAGTTCGTGTTGGCTAGAAATAACCGCTTGTTTGAGCAAAGTTGTAGCAGACAGTCGCTGTTAACCGTTCTCTGAGATGGAACACCATAGCATTCATCTAAATGTTTTCCAGACTGGTTCAGGCTACCTATTTGGGCGTTAAAAACAGCAACCATGAGTATCAAATCTGAGTGTTTTGCCCTATGAAGAAGTTCAGGAAGTTTTCTGTAAAATTCATCCTTTACTTCATCTGGACTGCAGTCAGTGGGAGCGTAGACAGAAACAATGTAAAGATAACGGTGTGTGTCCCTATCTTTCCAAGTTCTTACTGAACCATTTAGTCGGACGGCACATAGGCGACTGTCGAGAGAAATCCATTCGAGAAGTGCCTGTCCTGCTCTCATACTTAACGCAATATGTACACCGGCTAGCCCACGAGAAGTTGCTATTGAATCACCAGAAAAAACGAAGAGTGTATCGCGAAGGTTGTTCACTTTGACTAGGTAAGGTCAAGTGAATGACCACGCTAGGATCCTGTATACGTGTTTCGGAGACACAACACACATCAATGGCACGAGATTCTAATGTGTTAGCTAGGGAGGCTTGTTGCCCTATTTGACACAGGGTTCGTACATTGAATGCACCAATGTGAAGTTTGGAGCGTGGTCTTAGTAAGCTCAGGACGTTATTTCGTGGGTCGGAATCATTGGCATTGATGATACAGGAGGAAGTTGAAGATAGGGATTTATGCTTAAAGGTAAGGGCAGAATAAACATTAGGAATAGAAGGAGTTTGATTAAAATGACGGTGATCTTGTGTGTTAGAGGTATGAGGGCGGTTATCTCTTCCCAGTTGCCCACATTGTGGAAGGGTTCTTCTTGATGTACCTGAAAAGCAAAATGTGTTAGGGTTGGTCTGAAAGACCTGGGTGTGTGACCTCAGTGCCCAAGGAGCAACTGCTGGAGGCCTGTCACAAATATCTTTTTTGAGAGAGGTTTTGGTTGTTGTAGCTCCGTACTTGTTGAGGCCTTACTGCCGGGGACGGAAATCCGTGGAGTAAGGTGAGGTGTGCATTTTTAGGGTCGACCTTCTCTAATCCCGCCCTTACTTTGTGGGAAGGCAGCATCGCTGCTATGCTGGTTATCCAAGGGAAACACCTTACTGCCGTCACACCTCTGTACACCTGGCAGTACGACTTCATCCTCGGACCTTACATTTATTTGCTGCTTTTGGTCTCACTGCTCTTCAACCGACCTGTCTGGTATGGTAAACCTTGAGGAACGATCGTTCCAACCAGTATAGCCCGATTGAATCATCACGATAAGCAAACCCAACCATCACGTCAATGTAGCAGCGCGGTCGGGGACTCACGATTATATATTTTTTTGTATTAATATTATTCACAGTTGGCACGACTGTCATATACTATGTATATTAGCAACTAACTGATCTTTAAGTATTTGCGTTTCTGCTTACTAATTAATTTATTTCACATCGGTGTGATATATCTGGCACATGTATTTAGTACATCTTTAATTTACTATTTGAATGATCGAGCTAACGTACTAGAAAATCGATGTTTTGTTTTGTATATTTTACCATTCTTTGTTTCAGTAATCTTTTTACTAGATACTTTAAACAGTATTAAGTTTATTAAATTCATTGAGATTGTTATTTATTTCAGAAACATTTTACAATTCCGACTGACTGTGTAATTATTTCCGAATCAGCATGTGACTTAATGCGACACCTAATTTGTGATAGGAAACGAAGATTTGGTCGAAATGGAATAGATGAGTTGAAGGAGCACCCTTTTTTTAAAGGCATAGATTGGGAACACATTCGTGAACGTAAGTAGTGTACACTTATGTATATCTGACATGTTCTGTTCTTCGATTCGAATCGACGTTTGATTAATAGTTTAGATCTTCCGCGCATACGTAATAAATGTCCCAACCACCTGAGTCGGTGATATGCAACCTCACCAACTAGTTTGTCGTATTTTGTTGGTACTATATGCCTGACCTCACAGTCCCTTACTCGATCATTCCATGATATATGAGCAATATTTCGAAGACATCGATGGTCAAAGGGTATATTTGTTTTATTACCATTCGTTGTACTTCTTTTTTGTCGATTAAAATTTATTTGATTTATTTTCATTGGGAAATACGCTTACATAATCTAATTTGATTTCCAGGGAAATTCACCTAGGGTGATCATTATTAACTTGTATTTAGTAACAAAAGATACGTTTTAAATGAACGATAGCCTCTAACTACATATTTTGAGTCCGACATTTGCTTGAGTTAGACAAGTACAGAATCTCAGCTGGCCAACCGACTCATGACCTTAGCAGGCGACTAAGTGGTGCATGACTCGTATTTCTGACCAAATATTCGTAACGTCTGCAAGTTTGTCCGATCTATCTATTTTCCAAATGGAAGTGGAACAGCATATGGAGTTAGGCCAAGGAGCCCTGCAGAATGAATTTAAATATATGTCATGCATCTGACACAGCAGCTCATTTAGAATAAGTTCATCAATACATTTAAAAAGCTCTAATTATAGAAAATCTCTTTCAGGTACGTAATTAGTTAATCCTAGTTCATGCGAGTAAGACAGTACATTAGCAGTTAATGAGTCAAATAATAGGTTAGGACGGGAGGAATGGGAAATTGTAGAAATGAAATGTTTAGTAAGCATGATATCTAAGCATATAAAATGATCTCCCGAAGAATAGTTCTGGTAGTTTAATCATTTTCTTCAACTCGTCCTTTAGAACAGTGTTCGGCGACAAACGATATCCTAATTACCATTATATCGGAACACGATTTCCAGTAGTTACAAAGTGGTTTGTAATCCACTCAACAATTGGAATCATTATACGTTTCTAAACTCTGAGTTACTACAAATAGCTAAACGGTTAGACACAGAATCAACGAATTTGTTAAGTTTGTATTGAACGGATTACACTTGGAATTTGTTATAACTTTTCGTAAATAGAATTTTTTTAATTTTCATTTCAGAAAACCCTCCTTACATTCCTGAAGTCACTAGTCCAGACGATACTTCCAACTTTGATATCGAACAATCCTCTCGTAATCATGTAAGTGGTTATGATATATAAGACTTACATTAGGTGGATGATCGGTCCTGAAAAACACAAGTTAACATAATCCTGAACATCTGCTGCTGCTTTACGTTTTCGAATGATAAATTGTGTTGAAATCTGTACCAGCCAGTATACTCACTTCACCATTAAGTGCGGAAATAAACACATACCTTTCCTAACACAAAAATGAAACACCTTATTGGTACTTAGCTGTGGTGTTTTGTAGTCTTAACCAATTTTACATATAAATTTTAGGTAGTTGTAGTAATAACCATAAGCAAGTTACTTGTTGCTTTTTATATATTAATTATTCTTGTACGGTCATATCCATTTCGAGTGTAACTAATACACGAATTCTTATTTCTAAACAGTTTAATTATTTGGATAAGCCCTGCACAAAAGTTTAACTAAAATAGAGATTACAATTGAACTAGATAGAACTATGCAGCTTAGTTGGGCTAAATGAATACATTGAATCCATTTCATCCGCGAAACGAAAGGAGATCGCGTATTTTCTAACTAGGTTCTATCGCACTCATTTTCCAGCTTCGATAAAAGTTTGATTGACTAGTAATAATTTTGTGTATGCCTCCTTTTGTTACCATCCTTGATCAATTGTAATTATTTTATTAGTGATATATATATATATATATATATATATATATATATATATATATACGCGGTTGTACAGCTTTGAAAATGAAATCTCCGAGAAGAGATAAAAGACAAGGAAACCTAGGATACATATTACTAAAGTTACATGTTCATAAATTTAGGGATGAATAGTGCATTTACCTATTATTGGTGTTAATATTGAGTCACATCATCCAAAACATGATGTCATCGGTCTTCCTGTCAGTTGCTGTCCAACATACCCTGTTTATTCACACGGCTGTAGGTAGTAATCAGAAGAAATTACTGTCGTCGTCTGGTGTTCATAGTTTAATTCAGGCTGCAAGTAAAAGTTCAGGTCACTGAGTTATCTGACAAAACATACTTTTCGCTGACTGTTATACGATCGTGTAATTAGTTCATATAAATGGTACTGATGTGTTCTTGTAGGGAAACGTATAGGTTTTTAAAGTCTGTACGATGCAATGCAGCTAATAGATCTATGGTGACCCGACTATATATTTGGTGCTTGCGACAATCGATACGGTTGCTGCTAAAGTTCGACCATGACAATTGTACCTGATATCGGATACGACGACTTGTTTCTTCCCAAATCCAGAGCTACTCTGAATGACAAAACTTGTAGGAAGGTTATGTTGTAAAAAAAACTGAGACGAGACGAGGGAACAACATTTATTTCAGTGCTTTCTTTTTTATGTCAATCAATTTACAATGATTATTAGTTAAATGAGATCACCAATTGAAGTAACTTCTACAAAGTCAACTAGAATTATTATTCTTCAAAATTGAGTACTACATTTCATTAAGTAAATTAATTTAATTAATTATAATAAAATATACTGCGGAGCATAACTCACATTGGATTAATGTGAGGAGAGTTTGCAATCAGATTTACAAAATCCAATACAAGCCTTCCTCTTGATTTTCTGAATAATCGTATCTTTGGAGATTCCGGATCTTCAACACCCGTCGTTAATAGCGAAGTACTTTGGGATTTACAATTGTACTATCTTTAGCCGGTGTCTGTTGGACCATCTCCTTACTCTTAAATCCGTCTCATGCGTTTTATCTATTTTCTTATTTTTGTAGTTGGGTACGCTAAAAGTATCCAGTAGGATATCCGAACGTACTATTCTATTTACAGTAGGCTCGGATATATTTCTCTTGCGTAGTTGATTGAAGTATCTCATCCACATATCTTTCTCCACACCCACTCCATACAGTACCGCTTTTTACTTTCTTATCACATACCCTTATATCCATCTATTATGTTGGGGAAGATAATCACGAACAACTACTGATCTACTGAATCGGAATCGGGGGGGGGGGAGGATTGTTATAAATTTTTGGGCATCTATATGGGAGCATGGTATAATGAGTTGTTTTCAAATTTCGGCCCATCAAGGCTTCGGCTGGTGATGCTTTGTTGGTAGTGGCATCAACCAAGCTTTGATGTTTATAAGCTTTCAGTAGCTTCATCTTTTTACATCATATTTTGTTCATATTATCAAGTTATTTACTACTTTGAGAAATCTATTGCTTGGAAGGTGACTGTGTGACTGCTTGGATCTAGTAAATCTTTTTTTTCCAACGAAATCTAAAACAACTTTGTATATATTTTTTTTTTCACACTTGCCTTTCTCTTACTCTACATTTATCTCGTTCCTATATTAATTTAACAAGTATTGGTTTAAGCCGCATATATTCTATTGTCCCATATTATGTTAATTAATCACTAAGATCATTTCGCTTAACTTCGCTTGTGATTGTCTGAAGCTTCTAGGTGATCTTTAATGACTATAACATAGTAAGCCATGTTATTATATTTCTCACTCGCAAAGTGGTTTCTTTCCATTTTATTTTTAGTTTCACATAATTCATTAACATTTTTAAACGTGTCGTAATTTTGAACTTCTCTCGCTTTTTCGGACAACATAAGGAAAATATATAGTTTAATTAGCATGTGTTGAAAATAGAAAATGTGCTTTGTTCTTCATTCGAATAAATGTCGGTCAAAATCGCCATTGGAGAAAAGATTATTTTCGAAGAAAACAGTAACGTGAAAAACAAAGTTCCATTTTTCCACATATTCTCTTGTTCAAAGCAAATTGTTTGAACATTAGTTTAGAATTTGGCAATAGCAGTCAGTTAATCTTTGTCAGTGTAAAATCTAGTATACATGTGCGCTAATTCATTTACCGTATGTCACTGCATAAAATTGTAAAAGTGTGATTAGGTGAATAGGAGGTAATATATGAGGTGGTTCACGGGGTCATGTCACAAGTCATTCAACTCCTATCTTTCCATTCAGTTTTGGCGACATGGATGCCACCAAGACGACAACTGTGCTCAGATAGCCGTCTATTTCTTGCAAGCACTAACTTTAAACATAAGGAAAGACAATTTGACATGGCGGCCCCCACAGTCAACTCAACGTTGGACTCAAATAGACCACATTGCTATTAGCCACCGTTGGGTAAGCTTGATAGAAGACTGTCGCTCATTTTGAAGCAACTGTTTAGACTCAGACCACGTTTTAGTACGAGCGCGTAATAGTCTGCGTCTCACTGGACGTTAAAGACCCACGACAAATATTCCCCTATGAGTCCAACTTAATGATGAAAAAGTCAAGAATACATTTCAGGAACAACTAGGAAACCAATTAGTTAATTGTGTAAGCGATACCCATCCCGAGTCAGCTTGGAATGATATCCAAAAGGCTGTTGAAAGAGCAGTAATATCTACTAACAAACTAAACCAAAAAGTTAAGAATATTCAGTGGATTTCAGCTGCGTCTACTGAACTGGTAGATACTCGGCAACACATCCCTTCTGGTTGTGAATACGATGAGGAGCGAAGGCAACTTAAACACAAACTGGTTAAAAGCTTACGGAATGATCGTGAGCAGTGGTGGGTGACGAAAGCTAAGGAGATGGAAAAGGCAGCGACAATAGGCAAAAGTAGGCAACTGTTTAGACTTATCAAGAAAACGGGTATCAGAAATCCGACTGTGAGTGAAATTATCTCGGATAAAGATGGGAGCATTATTCACTGTCAATCCAGAAGGCTTGACTGATTTAGAATACGCAGATGATATAGTTCTGTTGAGTGAAGATGCTGATAAAATACAGAATCTTTTGACTACCTTAAACAACAATGTAAGGATGTTTGGGATGCGATTCTCTCCACCCAAATGCAAAATGTTACTTCAGGATTGGCTTGATTCGGCACCGAAGTTAATGTTAGGGAGTGAGGCAGTTGAATGTGTTGACCGCTTCACTTATCTTGGGAGCCTTATCAATCCTGACAGTCTGGTGTCTGCCGAAATCTCAGCTCGTATACATAAGGTCCGATTGGCTTTTGGGAATTTGTGTCACCTGTGGCGTAGGCGAGACATCTGACTACTGACCAAAGGATACGTCTGCTGCTCAGCAGTTCGATCCGTTCTGCTTTATGGATGTGAAACATGGCCGTTAAGGGATGAGGATATTCGTAGGCTCCTAGTATTTGATCACAGATGTCTTCGAAGCATTGCTTGTGTTCGCTGGAACCACCGAGTAAGTAATACATGGATTAGGAAGAGTACTAGGTAGATACGGTAAGTCTATTGATGAAGTAGTAAATCTTCATCAACTGAGGTGGTTAGGACATGCGTTACGTATGCCTGACCACCTCCTACCCCGACGAGCAATGCTGTCTGGTGTAGGAGTAGGCTGGAAGGAAGCTAGGGGCGGCCAAACCAAAACATGGCACTAGTCCATGAAGTCATTGACAATTGGGCTGAGCCATGTTAATAGGTGCAGACTACCTGGTTGGGGTCCGCGTGACGCTCGTAATAAATGGTTAGAGACTTAAGGTGATATGGCTCAAAATCGTTGGCAATGGAGCAGGTGCATCCATTCCTTGTCTTCCTCCAAATTCTAAGTTTCTGAACTTATCATAATTTTCTCTTCACTGAATCATATTCTTTTAAATCTTATCTCTGATCTCTACTCCCTTCCATGAATACTAACTCTGCTACTACCTTCCCTACTCTGGGATTTGATTCGACAATTTAATCTCCATCTGCTAATTGGGGCATGGCAACTTGAACTGACGTACGCATGTACCAAGTTCTACGTTGTAACTGTCTGTCTGTCTGATAACCAGGATAGGCTACTGTAAGATTTTACAATTCTCATGTAATACTGGTCTGAAATTGACATTTTTCAACTTTTCGAAATGGGAAATTCATATCCACTCCTCTGTTCCAACCTATCAACATCGCTCCTGCAAAAGGTCTCCCCTGGGAGGGCTGCAAATATATGGCCTCGTAAAAATGTCTCAAGACAGAAAGCAGAGCTTCCCTAATCCTCTCCATCTACCTTGACATGATTGGAGGAAAAATAGAGGTAATCAGGTCGTTACGTGGCTTAAATCTATAAAGTGGCATGACTCAGAAATGGCTGCTGTGGTGAATATGTATTCTCTCTTCATCTCCCCTGAGATACTGAGTTTCAATATTTCTCCAGTTATAATCTTTTTTAACGTCTTTTGCTTCATTAAATGAATGATTGTATTTTGACGATTTTGAATCCCCAACAACATTTATGCTAAACTCTATATTCATTAAAACTGACTGACCGGTTTGATAGCTCTGACTGGTCACTCATATTGTCAGTTTCTCTGTTTATGTTAACTGTCTAACCAATTAGGCAATATTATTTTGAATCATCATCCTCTTTTTACATTTATTAATACACAGTCGTTTTAAAAAAATATTAATAACTTTATTTTGATCAGTGATCGTGTTTAAGATAGTGTTCGCTATTTAAACTGTCGGCAGCTCATCATTTCATACATTATTTTTAGGAAGGGCCACCACTTGGACCAATTTTTCGAGGCTGTCAGGTTGCATGTATTGGATTTACATTTACGAACAATTCACCACTAAATGAATTGGGTCCTACTCATTATAAAACGATATCGCAAAGTAAAGTGGAATATCCTGTAGAAAATTCAAAATCTCAAACTTCAGATTCACGTATCTTAAATGATAACATTTCTTCTTTCCCATATGATAATCGCGAAATATACTCTTCAAACGCAAAAACAGATGATCTAGCGTTAACTGAATTACTGGAAACATTGAGAACCAAATGTGAAGCATATGAAGTAGGTGTACACATTTAACGACACTGTTAAAATTCCGTTATTATTAAATTTACAACAGGCTTCATGTAATATTTATACAGAATTTAGTTTCACATTCCAATGTACTATTTTACGGATGCTAACATGTTATTGGGTGTACATACTCCGGTTGGTAAATTCTATACGGTTAAATTTATATTGTATTGAAATGTAATCCCTGAATTAATTTACCATCTAATTTTGTTTGGTTACTTTTCTGTTGCAAATCTGTCAGCTACAGATTTTCAACGGTTACTTCTTTAAACGTCATATAAAGATGATCAACCGTTCACATTACAGTTTTTCTCAACTTTTTCAGGCGGACTGTATTTTAGCACAGACATTTTCAAATTTTCATTTTAGTCTGTGCTTCGTGAGGCACATAATTTGGAGTGAATAACTTTAGTAGAAGTAATTTATCGTGTACAAGTCACTTTAGTGTAATTTTGTTTCTCCAGAAGAGTGGCCCACATGAATCCGCTGTTTATTATTTTCTGTAGTACAGTTTTCACTTATTTTCCTGAAACCAAACATATGCATATTATGTACCCATGATTTTTATTTCATCAGAATCATAATATATCCAATCTTCGAGCAAATATTGGATACATGGTACCTTTGTTACTTTCATTTTCGTATTAAACAAGTACACAGATCTCGTCAAAAACTTCTAATCGCTACACATAGGGGATAGATGACATTTATTGTTATGACCACTAATATACTATAAACTATATTAATATAAGTAAAATTTCGCTGTTCGTTATATCCTGAACATTTTTAACAAATATGTTCAGACCCACATATATTACTATGCCATAATTATCGTTATCTTTTGCAAAAAAAAAAATCACAAATTGTGTCAGTTCCCATTTATTTACCTCATCAATGCACTGTCCACTGACATAGTATACATTATTTCAGAAAATATTAGCTTATTCGTTTATTTCTGTTTCCGACTTTTAAAAAACCCTTTAAAGTTTGAATGGCTTTTATAAATTGCCGTTATTTGACTGATCAGCTAATCTTTAATAGTGTTTTATATTTAGGGTGATAATACACTTCGAATGTGCTTAATTTATAAAATATTGATAAAAAGTTGTCTTATTAGCTTCTATTTAGGCGAATTAACGTAGTATGTTTAACTACTCTGTATTTTCCTTATCCTTCCCCGTGCATCTAAATTCAATCGAAACAAAGTGCTAATCAGTTTAGGTTGCATATCCTACTTTTTAATCTCCGCGGTTTCAATAGTAAACGTTCACGCCGATAGCTTCACTTATCAGTCATGTCGTAATCGTTAAAGTTTATAGAAAGAAGGCAAATACTCATGTGTTAATTGCACAAAAAATAATAACCAGGGTCCTTGATTCATTAATCACCCCGCGGCTCATTGTAGATGAGTTTTGGGATCAAGAAAATCCAGACATCTTTTAAACCTAATTGGGTTCGTATTGATCTAATCATAATATTCTTTAACACATAACATGCAATGATACGGCGAGGCAATAAACTTCTAAAATCATTCTAATTTTTTTATTGTTTGAGTGGTTTTATTGATGTATTTGACAATAAAAGGTGTTGTAACGAGGCTATAAACGTAATGTCTTTGAGTTTTCGTCATCCATCTTGTAATCTTGATACTATTTCAACTCCTCATATAATCGGGGTTACTTTACTAATACAAACACGAACATTAAGTCTACAAGTGACTTGTAGGTTGTCGTTAGTATCTAACGATTGATAATGTTGCAAACATTCATTCACTAAGGTGGTTGGAACATATGCTATGTACACTGTGTTATAGTGATAACTCTTTTGTTCATTCGTGACTCTTTCAGTCATATACAACGTAGAACCTATCTTATAGGTGCATTAATTTACCATTCCACACCCCATTAATACTACATTATTTGAGAATAGTGAATTAATTCATGGAAAGGTGTTTGGAAATTCCCAAGCTCAGGACTTAAAAGAATATAGGGAGTGGTTACACATGCGCTGGTTCTACCGAGCCATGCCACCTGTCTCCAACCATTGATTACAATTACCTCCCGAAACCAAACCAGATAGTCTCCGTCTATCGATACGACTGGTGTCACGCTTCAGTTTGGTCGCCTATTGATTTCCTCCTTCCTAATCCTATGTCAGCCATCATCGCATATAGAAGTAAGCGGTGGTTGGGTATGCATAATACACCTCAGTTGGTGAATATTTATTTATGTAAACGTATAAAATTTGGTACAAATGAGCATCTAACATGTTTGCTCCGCACAATTATAGATAAAATAATGCGAAGAATTAAAGAGAAATGGTAATCATAGTCAGAGGGTTTACTAAGAGAACAAGAAAGTTACAAAGTAAAAGATACATTCACAATGGAAACACAATCAGAAAGATTCACAACCATATCAATTTGTGATCAAGTACCAGTAATCTACAAATGCTATCGGCTCTTAATGACTACATTTAACATCTATACTGTGGAACAGGACTGCTGTGTAGCATACTCATCCATCAATTGGCAGACCGTCGTCTAGCCTGCGCAATAGGTAACTCATTTTGAAAATACCCGAACGAGGTTTTCGAGTCAGTGCTGAGAATTTGTGAGATACTACAATATGAATGCTGGTAGGACCTGCTGCATAATTGAAGTAATCAGGTTGTTCAACTACTTTGCTCCCTATCTTTAGTGTCCAGAAGTTGACGCAGATCAGTTCGGAAATAGTATTTTTCATATGGAAGGGTTGAAATGCACTTCGATCATGCTCGTATTGTTGCTGACTTGGAATGAAAAAGCACCTTACTGACTAGCATGGATAGGTGAAAATACGAAGGCTGGCTGCGCAAGAATCCACGCAATCATAATCTTTGATTTTATACTTCGCGATGGGATTTAAGTGTAAATTCAAACAATTTCAGTAACTGGTTTGAAATCGTTATTTTTTTTCTGATAATTCTCGTATATAGTACTAAAATTTATTCCTTCATTCTGTGTTTGGTTCCATTTTTTGATATTTCTGACTAATCTACCATTTCCACTTCTGTCTGAGTTAACATGTGGTACCATTAACCTTCACACTGAGCATATATATATATATATATATATATATATAATTTAACAATTCATTTTTTGTTTTCTAGAAGCAAATATCAGAATTGAAGGATACATTAACGTCTTATCGGGAAACCAAATGGAATCAAGTATCTGTTAATTCGGTCCTGAATCCTACAGTAAATAATGTGGAAAAACAAACGGTACCATTAGATGATACTTCAACTGTTAACTCACTAATGCGACAAGTTGAGGTTTTAAATCAAAAACTTAAGGAATCGGAAGCACAAAATCATATTATTTCAGACACTTTGGATTCACTTAGAAATGAGTAAGTCTTTCAGTACATTGTCCTATTTTGTGTTTGTTCCATTATCTACAGCGGTCTTGACTGAGAGTTATTATTTATAGAAGTAATTTATTAATGTTCTTACTATTTTTTAATGGTCATTAGAAGTGATTGTCTACGGTTATGCTATCAATTTATCCCTGAAGTTTCGTTTTTATTCATACCTAATAATTACGTTCATAAAATTTACGTTTTGAAGTGAGTCGGCAATTTATCATTTCATGCACTTCTCTTTCAATCATTATATCTAAGATCCTGATTGTTTTCCACCTACGTCGGTTTTTATGCATGGTTTTTTATGCGTTACAGTTTCGTCTGGTATGTTTCCAGAAATTCACTAAGCTTAAGGTTTTTTTCTGACATTCATTTGATTACTCATTATGTAAAGCATTCCTAATATCGATTTTACCTATCTATTCCACTTCGCTCACTATACTTTCTAAGGAAAGTATTTTTTTCTATTTATATTTTTAGTCATCATTTATCCCCTTAATTTAGGAGCATTTACGCAATCAGTTTCTACTTAATGTTATTATTATTATTTTATGCTAACGATGATGTCATGTTTATTAAGTAATTTTATTAGTTTCCCTGTATTTCAGTAACGTTTCCCACATATTTTATCACCGTTTAACGTGACGTTTTATGCTTACGGTGACTTTATTTTTTTAATAGTTAAGACAAATTACATCTGCAACGACTAGCTGTAGTGGCTGACCTTGTTTGAGCTGACTACATTGTCAGTATTATAGGTAGTTGGCTCTGGATGGCTAGATGCAGTAGTCAGACACGCTGGGGTTTTACTATAGTCATAATATTACGTAGTATCGTTTATGTTCTGTAGTCTTGTTTAGTTACAATGCAAGATTCTAAATGTATTTTCTAACAATCTATCCTGTCAAAAACCAGGCTATTATTTGTATGTGATATCGTATTGATCCATGAGAAGTAAGCTTGGATAGGTGAGTAATTCGCTTACTCACTTTAACTCACTCATACTTGCGTCTCTAACGCTGGGGCGCATAGAGTGCCCTATTTAACGGCATCAGTTTAGTGCTTTGGAAACTGTCAGATTGGATCTGACTATTTTTTATTAATTTTTCATAATAAAGTTTTCATTCACCTGTTACCCTTTTTTACTACTAGAACATCCAATAATTTTATAGTTTTTAATGTACTGTATGTGTTAACAAAACATGATTGCATACACTTCGTAAACTTATTTTAATGAATTTCCTTCTGTATTTACTATTTATATTAGACTCCGTGAACAACATGCATTACGAGAAAAGCTACAATCTGAAGTACAAGCATTCGAAGAGGAAAATGAATCATTATGTAAACGGGCTGCAGATGCTCAGTTAGCTATTAGATTGTTGGAGTCAGAACATAATGAAGTGAGTAACTTGTACGTGTATATTATTTATACGATGCTGTAAAAGTATTCGTAAATGGTTGAACTACCTTTACTCTCACTTTCAACTAAGATACAACCTCAAGGCTAGTGTTCACGTAGTCCAATTGCATTCTGTCAAAGGATCTACTCGTTTGTTATTTCATAAATGCACTAAGTGGCTGCTACCTAGATGTGGTCGTTTAGCCTTTCTATCATGAGAAACTACTCGGGCTGAAGCATTTGTTCCTTTAGATGTAGATAAATACAGAGTGGATTCACTTGCTCTACTGTGTTTGATTGTGGGTCATACTACCCAGTGTCTCCATCCACAGATCACGACTGTCACGCGTGCTCCAACCAGGCAGTCTGCATCTACCAACATGGTGTAGACCAGCAGCCAATGACTTCATAGACTGATGGCATGTTTTGGTTCGGCCGCCCATACCTCTCTTCTATCCTACTCCTACCTCAGCCAGCATGACGAAATGAGGCAGACGCGGTGGCCAAGCATAAGCAACACATGTCCCAGCCATCTCAGTCGATAAAAGTTTATGACTTCTTCGACTGATTTTCTATGTTCTCCTAATACTCTATGTCTAATATCAATATTACTTATCCGTTCATTCCACAATATATGGGGCGATACTACGAAGATTTCTATGATCAAATACATGAAGCCTACACATATCTTCTATTCTCATAGTATTAGAAATAAATTATTTTAACGAACATCGTCTAGTATCTTCTATCTCCAATTTAAAACTTTATGTCGTTTACTGTTCTTTTGATAATACTCATTGACTTCATCAATTTGTTTTGCCATTTTGTGATTTATGTGCTTTTCAGTCTCATGAAGAATTGAGGAGAATGTTTAACAATTTTCCATTCATGTGGTTTGGAAATAGTCGGAAACGGGAGAGTAGCTGGAGGCTAGTTGAACTTTTCATTAAAGTTTTCGGCTAGCAATAACACATACGAATTCCCAATAAAACAACAACTGTCTTGCGATTTTACTTTGTAGTTTCATTAATGAAATGTAGTTGTTGGTAAAATAGTTACAGTCATTATTAATTTGACAAGACAACTTACGGTGTCCACTGATGACAATATGCTTAATATAGTTGCATTCTTCTCTTTAATTATACTTCTAATATAAACTGTAAATTCAGAATGTGTATATACTTCTTGTATATATCCACAAAGTACACATTCGGTTAGTAAAAATTTCCTATATTTGACACATAGTTGTACTAGTATGTAATTTAATGTTGTAACTTCTTTTTGGTGACATGAATAGTGAGAAAATCATTAAAACGGGGAAAGTGCTAAAGTATTTTAAATGAAGTATCCTAATGAACATGAAGTGACTTTGTGTTACATCGTCTAGTATCTCCAACTACCAGTTTACAACTTTATGTCGTTTACTGTTCTTTTGATAATACCCATTGACTTCATCAATTTAGTTTGCCATTCTGTGATTCATGTGCTTCATTGAGAATCGGCAACATTAGTGATAAGCAGTTTTTAACACACATATTCTGAACTGGTCATCAGCAAGAAAATGGGAAATAATTTGGAATGAATTTTCAGACATTTAATGAATATGTATTTCAAGTTTAATGTGTCTGTTATATGTACTTCATATTTTTCTTCATTTAATGATCAGTTATTATCTGAATTAACTCGATTACGTGGTGAATTATCTTCACATCGTGAATATGCCAATCATACTGCCTTAGATAATATTCATAATTTAGTACATAAAAATGAATCCAGAGGCCTAACAAATGGAATAAGATATCATAATATTTCCGCATCATCATCTTCTTCGTCATCTTCCACTAATCTAGTCAATGGAACACAGCATTCTCTCATTAACAATCATTCATCAGATCCTGATCTACAAGAACGTCTACGTGAAAGTGAGGCTAAGCTTAAACGAGTAATGGAAACTCTTATAGCAGTGAAACATGAAGCACAAAATCTGAAATTAGGTTGGCAGTCTGAACGGAAAGAATGGATGAAAGAACGTGAACTGTTAGAAGAGAAGATGAAGACATTTGTCAATCAAAAGGTAAAGAATATTGTGCCATTTAATATACATGGGTTTTTTCAAATATTTTCCTAAATGTACTCATGTATCATAATTGCTCTAAGTCAATAAGCGTACTGTTTTTTTATCTTAGTGTATAATAGATATCTGTTAAGAGATCACTGATGAAGTACATGTTGTTTTTTTCCATGCATCTAATGTAAAGTTGGTAGAACACGGTATTGTCAACTCTAAATTTTAAAAGTCTAGTCTATTGTGAATTCCTTAAATAGGTCATTTTGGATATCTCGATAAATCCTTGTATACGTTTTCAGAAGCTAGTAAAAATTCAGAAATTGTTTCGGAAAATTAATTCATTCGTATAACTTCCAAAAGAAATCTTGTTCACGACTGTTTTGAACGTTATTCTTCTATTTTCGCCCAAGGTTCAAGAGTCTTTTAGGTTGTAGAAAGTGTTAAGAAAGTCGGTACCCAAGCGTTTTATTGCAAGTCTTATCACTTTTCTGTTTGGTGTTTTAATACATTTAGTTTTGAAATTCGATGTATAACATTGTTTACGTTGCTTATAGTTATCAATAGAAGAATGTAAAACAACACGACGATAACTCTGAAATCTCGTTTTTGCTCCAATTAAAAAACTATATACATATTATTGAAATTTCCTAGAAGACCGATCGAATTGACATTTATTTTCCATGTAATTTGTTCATCTTCAGAATTAAATTCAATATAAGAAAAACATCAGTTACCTTCATTGGATGATCATCGTAAATACCTAACTGTTGGAAACTTAGTAAATTCCTTTCCACAGTTGTCTTGTCTCATGAGTTGCTAAAACTTTAGTTTCTTTATTTAGAATTCAGCAATCAACCAACTCAACTATTTTTGTTATTAGTTTATAATCCATTGGTATATGGGTAAATGAATTCATACTAGTTAGTACAAAGCAGTGATTTGGTGGTAGAGGCATCTAATGTTTAACAATTAAGTTTCAAGTTCGAACATCATTTTATCTTGGTTTGATTACTACCACTTTCACTTGAAGTATGGCTTATAATTTAATACGCAATATTTACTTGATCAATAAGATGCATTAATCAGTTTCATTTAGTTATGTAGCGGTATAGATTATTGAATTACTTGATAGTAGACGGGCTTTAATTGTGTTACTAAACGTAAATCTAGATACCGATGCTGGGCACTTAACCTAAGGACTAAAACAGGAAATAATTTTTACGTTATAGTGATTTCCTTATTCATACATCACATTTATTATTTAAGGCTCCTAAAAAACCAAGTATTAGTAAGTGTCATCCTTTATATTCATCCTTTTTTATACTTCCACAAGACAATCGCATTAGAAGGAGAACTGACTACACTTAAAGAAAATAACACTGAACTTGAAAATAATATAGCTAATTGGGAACGCCATCTATTCGAGTTAAATCAATGGGTTGATGATGAACGTGAGGCTAAAGAGAAACTTCATGTAAGTTTTTCGTGTTACTTTTACACTATTAATAGTATTTATTATTTTAATATTTAAGTTGTTACTTCACTGGTGTATGTTACTGTATTTCGCTAAGTTGTTAAAACTGTCTTGCGAAGAAGCTTCTTCTCCCATCATACCCAGTTTCTTTTCATTACATTAAACCCACTCATCATAATATAGCCGTTCAGTTTTATATAATTGCTAGTCTGAAATGCAATACTTTCTCGTTTTCTTGTTGTCAGTTATTATTCATCTATTATTTACTCTTTATGACTTTAACTTGAGCAAGTTTGGATATCCAAGACAGTGCAGCGTGAACAGCGTGTATGCACACTATTGTTTGGAATCAATGCTTTCCAACTCCCCTAAATAGCTTTTTGGTATCCAAATGTGAAGTACTTCTGTAATTCTGACAGCTGCATGCATCTGCCCACAATCCTTTTGTGGGTTATCTGGATGCAACCTTACAGCTTGTGTAATTAGATAGCTGTATGAGTGCTAGTGGTATATCACATAGTATCAGTCTACATAAGATGAAATCCACTTTGTCTTATTCCGATTCGATCCATCTCGGCGCCGTTGAAATGTTAGTCTGGCTGTAGAAGATAATTTTTGTAGGCCCTCGGCGAGAGTGGTTCTGCTCCATGCATAAAAGACCTGGTCTTTTTTCGAGCTAGTGGTGTCCGGACAACCCACAGTATTTGACCATCGTTGTCTCTGAAAGATTTCCGGCATCAGGTGGTAACATCACGTTAGTATTGCTGGGATTTTGCACAATTTGTACGGGTACAGCAATGATAATTCTATTGATATCACCATCTTTAAATACTATCTTCGTTAACTGGATAGTGTTTAAAAATCTCAGCTCAGGAACGTCTATTTCAGATATTATTTTCCGACTTTGAGACTGGGTAAAAATTAGAGAGGTAGGTTTATAACCTGATGTTATGAAATGAAAGAAGGCTGTTTAAGATTGGCCTCCATCCGTCCATCATGACCCTCTAATTGGGATCCTAGAGACGGGTCAACCCTTACCTGAAACCTTATCATTTATGGCCCAGAATTTAATTCAGTAGTGATCCTACTGTATCTTTTCTATTGAGCCCTTCATAAAAGTGAAGTTATTTTCAATCAAAGTAAGTCTTTCTCAATCACATTTTCTACCGACAAATGTCTCTTACGTAATTTTCTTGTCTATTACATCGCATTCTAATTTTTATAGTGTTCACAATATTATTTTTTCAATTGTGTGGCACTGAAATCTGATATAGACGAAACTGAAAAGATGCTCTATGATCTTTTCAGAAAGATTTGGGAGGAAAAACAAGTATCAACAGACTGAAGAAAAGGATACCTCATCAAGATACCAATGAAAGGAAATCTTTCGTGTAAAAACTACAGAGACCTTATTCTACTTTCAGTACCAGGAGAAGTCTTCAACGGAGTGTTGTTGAACCAAATAAATGACCAAGTGGACGCCCAACTTTGAGATCAACAGACCGGATTCCGTAATGATCGATCGTATATCGACCAAATCATGACACTACGAATCATCGTTGAACATTAAGTTGAACGAAACTCATCACCTTACATCAACTTCCTTGACTATGAGGAAGCATTTAACTGTGTAGATATGACATTATGGAGTCTTCTTCGACATTGTGCTGCACCTGAGAAGATAGTCAATATCATACGGAATTCTTACAACGGACTACACTGTGAAATCGTATGTGGTGGGCAGCTCACAGATTCATTCGAGGTGAAGACAGGTGTTAGAATGGCTGTTTACTCTCTTTCTGCTAGTGGTTGACTGGATTATAGAAAATACGACATCTGAGGGGAAGTACGGAATACAGTAGACAATTTGAATTTTGCAGATGACTTAGCTTCTCTATCCCACACAGCAACAGATGGAGTTGAAAACAGACAGTGTAACAGTTACCTATGCAGCCAGCAGTAGGCCTCAACATACACAATAGGGAAAAAGTAAGATCCTTAGGTAAAACACAGTGAACATCAACCCAATCACATTTGTCTTGACAGAGAAGTTTTAGAAGATATGGAAACGTTTACATACCTGAGTAGCGTCATTGATAAACGAGGAGAGGGCTCGAACCGCATGCAGATGTTAAGACATGGATTTCCAAGGCAAGGCAAGGGCAGTATTTCTATAATTAGGAAAGAATACCTCAAACCCAAAATAACTATCAGCCAACACCACGGTCAGAATTTTGAATACAAACATCAAGGCAGTTCTATTGTATGGAATTGAAAGTTGGGAACGACGAAAAACGTCATTTGAAGGATACAGGTATTTATGAAGAGTTGTCCAAACACCACCAATGTTAGAAAATAAAACAACTTTCAGCTGAAGAACTTAGGAAAAACGGTCGACGTGGATAGGATACATTACAGAAATCACGAAACTGCGTCACAAGGCAAACCAGTGTTGAAGTCCTCAAGGTCAAAAGAAAAGAGGAAGAGCAAGGTACTTTTATGACGTGAAGAAAGAAAGGAAGGGTTTTGATTGGTTGTAGCGAACGCCAATAAGATGTGCCTAGCTGATGATGCACGACTGACATAAGTCCACTCACCCCTAGTCCGACAATTGAAGAACCAAAATTGAGAACCGGAAAACGGAGAGAGCGAGATCCGAGATCGTATTATGTTTTAATCATGCCTTTATATATACATAAAACCAGACCACACATTAAACCAATTACAAATCTAACATTAATACAGAGCGAAGCAGAGAGTGGCAGTGAATGCGGGTAGGTTGCACACAATCAAGTAACCGTAGTTCATAGTAATATACAATATACTAAGAGTAAATATACTAAACGGAAGGACCAGGCAGGGGGAACATAACAGTCGTAGAAATGAAATGTTTAAACTGTCCACAGTCATAATAATTGAAATAATGTTCCAAAGCATAGCTCTCGAAGATAGTCAATCTTCGTTAGGTGCCTGGCATATTAGGTGTACTGCTTCAGGAATCAAAGGCAGACATAAAAAAGGTGTTACTTGGGAAGAATTGGAAAGAGATGCCCAATAGAGAGTAGGTTGGAGAATGCTGGTGGATAGTTTATGCTCCACGAGTGGTAACAACAGGCTAATGAATCAATGGATTGTGTGGCGAAAACTTTTTTAATGCCCATTTTTCTTACATCATTCGTTTAAATAAATAATAAATAGCTTAAGCAATTTAATCTTCATTTGTGTTTGTAAAGGTCATTATCTAATAGCACCAATGTTTAATAATGCTGCAATTATTTACCCATTTCTATCTTACGTTAATCTGATAGCTAATTTTTATAGATTATAATTAACTGTTTAGTAATTTTATGACCTTGTGTGTCACTACATGCTAAATCTTACACCACCACTTTTTTAGGCAGAGGTTAATCTTTATTACGTGTGACTAGATTTCATTCGTATATTATGGAGAGTAATGATTACTAAATATACACTTGTTTGTCATTTTTTTTCCTGCACAGAACTTCACAATGCGTTTGGTGTCTGAATTGGATGCGCTTCGTGCTTCAGGTGTGGTACACGAATGTAATCAGGATGGTGCATCCCCAAATGGTTATCATTCATGGCATCTAAGCGATAATTTGGCATACGATAGTCCTGCACAAAGTGTAGTCGGTGAGAATACATTGGACTGGCGTCAACGTAAATCTACGAAATTAAATAAAATGGAAAGATGGAGCCATGAGGTAGCTTTAAACAATGAAGTTAGGGCAAGGGAACAAGCGGAACTACGTTTGCAAGAAGTTGAATCTCGTCTTAAAGAGATGTATGAGTAAGTATTAGGTTATTTCATCTGGTTTCTTGCCAATGTAATGTTTTCTCTTTGTATGCTCTAGACTACTATAAACTACTATAACTTTTATACTGAGATCTTACTTGTTGATTTTCGTAACCTTTTTACTGATTCTCCTACTTTATCTCAGTAATTGCCCGCACATTATAGGTGGAAATTGGTATGTTAACTGCTAGCCGATTGTTAACAGGTAACCCTTGATACATGTTTCGTGTTAGATGTCACTCGTCACTAAGTCATGCCTGTAATCTTTTGAAAACTTATGCTCCATATAACCACGTTGCAACTTGGATGATAGAGTAGTAGGGCACACATTTTCCAGGTCTCATGTGCACCTTGCTTACTAACTAACTGATAAAATGTGATCAGCGTGACTTTCGTCACTACTTAGTTATCAGGCAGTATAAACTAATGGCATACTGAAATATTTAGTTTCATAAAATAACGGATAAACTTTAACAAAATTCATACTCAGAACCAGTACCAAGTCTATCATTAACTTGAGACATCTTAGTTTCCACTTCAGTGTGTCAATCAAGTAGGTTGGTGGGAGTACCTTGTTTTAATATCCGCCTTGTTTTTAATATCCACCCTTTTGTGAAGTTCTGCATATTTTGTCATTCCTTCCTTGATATACATTTCTCATTCGCCTATTATGTTCTTCCTCGTTATTATTTTATAGTCTAAGTGGCACTAATGGGTGTGGTAATTTGGATAAGTGTCTGTGAAATACTGTGTTAGTTCAGTTTTTTCGACCAATAGACCATTATTTTTTAATATTAGTGTGGTAATTCAATCATCGATTATGTAAACCTTTTATTTCATTTCAATTCACATCAATAAAATCCATCATGGTTTTTATGCCTACAGTGAGTTTTCACTTATCACAAATATGTCTTGTCTCGATTAATACATTAGTATTAATGGTTTTAGCCTTTCTTAAAATTTTTACTCGATCGTTTTTCTACTCCTGTTGCTTTTGTTACGCGGTTTAAACATGTTTTCGTGTGTTTGTATGTATGTATGGTATGTATGTGTGTGTCTGTGTTACAGTATGCCTTTTCGTAAACATTAAAAATAGTTATCGTGTACTACAGTTTAACACATGTTCCTTATAATTTTACCTTGTTATTGTTATCTCTTTGTTTACGTGTGCATTTATTTTCACTTACCTGTATGTAAATACATCTGATTTATAAATTCGGAATCACATGTTCATTGACTGTTCTTACACAGATTCTTGTTTATATTATTTGGTTTTGCTTGTGTTTTTGTAGTTAATTTCGAGTAGTGCTACTATTACTTAATGTCTCACTTAATTTAAATAAACTGCATAGATTTTTATAACTACTTTAGTACATTATTCTATTACTGAATTTGTGTAAGTGGCTGGTGACATTGTTTTCAGTTTAGATTTATTATGCGATTTAATATCATTGTCGTTTATGTATGCAGTAAATAGATATCTTTAGTATATCTGTGTGGAACATAGCCTTTAAATGTAGACGACATTCGCAATATGCTAGTACTTGGTTATAGATTTCTTCAAAACATTGTTTTTGTTTGTTGAGATCGTTGAGTAAGCGTATGATTTGGATAAAAGAAAGCTGGGGGGGAGGGTTCAAATTAAGGCATGGCAAATCTCTTTGTAATAGTTGGCTTTTGATATGAGCCATGTGGGCAGATACAGACTGATTGTGGTCCAGACGATTGCCATTTGGGTGACGTGGATCGGTTGAACTAGCCGTGTACCTTCATTCTTTGTCTCTCCTTGGATCCCTAGCTCTAAGGTTGTCTTGTATTTTTCTCTTCATGAATTACTCTGAATCATGTTCGCTGTGTGTGATCTTTCATAGTAATTTTTGATGCTAGTACGTTGGTATTAATCTTTCCGTTATGATGTGACGTACCGGTTTGGATTGATGCACATATATGTCAAGTTCCTTGTCACTCATGACTGAATATCTGAAGTGTCTCTACTCGTGTTTGTTTCTTTAAATATTCCTCACCTTAATTACCATACTTTTGCTAAGTATCTTGTTTACAATCGAATAAGTATATTTTCTATCGATCAATCTTTATCTTTTGTTCACCTCAGCATTTCTATGCTTATGACAATTTCAACAGTCATGCCTAATTAGTGTTTCAATGTTTTCCTTTGGTTGATTGGAGTGCTGTGATCTCTGTTTGTCCACAATCTTACCTCTTCGTGGGTGTCAAACTGTAATCAACTTTCTCTATTGTTTGAAAGATTATATATATATATATATATACTTATATATATATACTTATATATATATATATATATATATATATATATATATATATATATATAATTTCGTGTCTGTTAGTGAAAATTTTTTTCTCTATGAAACAATAAACTAGTCATTTTTACTCACATTCGAAATGGATAATTTTGTGTGAATGAATGCTATTGATTCAAGGTTAGCAAAAATGGATTAGTTGTGGACTCAGTCTGATTGTATGAAAGAGGTGCTTATGTAAGAATCAAAATGACATCCAAAGTATTTTAAACGTCTTTAGTAGTAGTAGTAGTCTAGGAGTTTTGTGTTCGTAGTAATCGGTAGTTTGTTTCTTTTGGGGGTACTAGTTCCCAAAAACAATCATTCATTCTGAAAATCAGGTTATAAACTCTGCATTGATACTTGCAACTTGAGCATCCTAAATAATTTAATCCAGTTTGATAACTTTAATTGTGATCATTGTTTCAATTCAATGTAGTTTCTGCATAATAATTGTTAATCTCAAGTATGTGGTGATTGTTCAGTTGATGACTTTTAACGATTCCCTATAATTTTGTTAATATATATACACATGAGTTGTTTGTTGCTCGTTCGCCTTCCAGTCCGCTTGTGAATTACAATTTTCTTGCTCATTCTGGACTTCTTGCCCTAGTTAGCGGGTTGGAGAGCGTAGAATAGCTTAGCTGTGTTCAGGGTCGTTGTGTCGTCAATCATTGTTTCCCGTTTCGCCCAAACCAGTATAATATTTTAATTTCGGGAAGCCTATCAATTTTAAACACTTTTCCATTGGTTTTTCTAACCAAGATTGCTTAAAGACGTCTCTAAACTTTGTCCACTTAAAAGTATCTGGCTCAGAGAATACTGTCCAAAAAAGACCTGTATCCATGTGATTTTCTTCCATTCATCTTTCCAGGATTTTACATTGTTAGCGTATAAATACGCAATTACTTTGATTATTGTTTAGAATGTCTCCATGATTATTCCTTCGAATCCTTCATTTCTATACGATATAAAGTATGTAAAATAATTTTAAATATTGTTTATGATTATTGCTACTTAAGTTGTAAAGCAGCTGAAGAGAAACCGTAAAGTAAATGAATTCATCATATTCTGCTACATTAATTATTCTTTCTTTATTCAGAATTCAAATACCTCTAATCACGTACTTTTGACGAAAAAATGTTCGATTTCTAGTTGTATTTCGTACTGTATATCATTTTTCATTAAATATGTTTAGTAAGCATATTTCCGTTCGTAATTATTATTAATAGTAAATAATGTATTTTTATTTCTTGTAACTTCGTTTAGTCAAAGTAATCAAAAGGATTTAAAAATTAAGGAACAAGATCGTATTATTGAACATCTCAATGATCAGTTGCTTGAACGTGAGTTCCGCGTAACATTCACTTGGGCGTTCTATTCATATTATCATCTATTTCTGTTTTTTTTTAATATAGCATTTTATATACGAATGTAAAGCTTTTTAGTAGCGGTTAAAATCCACAATTTTCTTTCGATGTAATATAATAGAAATTAATAGGTTATCTATTTGTATTTTGCATATTGTTTGGCTCCTAAAGAAATTAAACAGCGTTTGTTGGAGTTGAATGTTACGCAGTCTTGCTAGCTACTTATGCTGTGAAAGACGAGAAACATCCATTGAGTCACGCAAATGAGTATGTGATTTAGTAAATCGTTTTTTCAACGATTTCATTCTCAAAACTGTAGAATCAGGTAAAACTGTATATTTTCGGTTAGTTGTTTTAAGAAAACAATCATACATGCGAATCATTTACGTATGTAACTGTTAAGTAGTGATATTTATTTTGTAATGAAATGTTTAATGATGAAATTAGGTTGGAAAATAATGAGTTGCAGTATCAGTTACTACTGTTGTTTAGTGCCTGAAGATTACCTGTTGTTTTATCAATTAGATTTTTGGAAAAGTCATTTAATCAGTTTACTGGTAAAATTATGTTTTTCACATGTTACAATTAGTTGATCAGATGTCTTATCAATCAATAATCGAAAACATGAAAGCAAAATAATTTCTTCCATTTAAACGGACAGTTGGTTTGAATTATTCTCAGGACGTGTTTTTATATTATCTCGTCTTTAATTACAAAAATATTTGGTTTTCTCGATTTCTTTTACTGTGTAGATAAGACTTATTGTGTGTAAGCTGATTACTGACCTATCCATTCATTCAAACACAATTATTACATAACAGATGCTTCTTATCATATTTTAAGGCGCTATTTAATACGTAAGAAGCTTCCTCACTTAGAGCCACCATTGCATAAACCTATTCCGTTACAAATCTGATCAAAGTCATAATAAATCAGGTTTTGATAGGTAATAATCCTCTCTAGGGATTTGCGTAAATTGATGGTTTTCTAAAACGATTACTTGGTTTCCGTCTTTCGTAACGTAGTGTTTGCTTTATCTTTTTTTATGTAGTTGATTTAACGGCTTCTCAATTTCAATAATTATTCCCTCTCTCATATTTAATTTTCTATTCTTACACTTTTTTAGTCTCCAGTCAGGCACGTTTATGCCGGATAAATAATGATGTAAGTTCAACAGTAAATTTTAATAACAATGCATACTAAATGTACTGTTGTCGTAACATGTGTCCTCTCTTATTTATTTTATCTACGACTTAGAAAAGCGGTGTAATATGCCATTAAAAAAATATTTTCCATAAAATGGAATGATAATGTTGAAGTGAAACCCGCTGGTTAAAAATCATTCAGTCTAAAAATATTGTTTATTTTAATGAATATTTTCTCAAGAGGGATTTATAAAGTCGATTTTCGTGACAGTTACATCAAACTGCCAATATTAATCATTTCATCTTTGTAGATCATTATAACACTGTAAAGTATTTAAGTACTGAAAGATTTATTTTCCTTATGAATTGCCTTTAATAATATAACGGACCATTATTTACCTTTATTCCACAAGCTTTTACTTATGTGTGCTTAGTGTTATGGATGTATACTGTCCCACTTGTTGCCAAGTATCTAAGTTTAATTACATGTACTGTTATTACGACTGTACTATACAGTTAATATCCTATTTCAGTAGTATAGATGTATTCATTATTTGTTCTTTTTTTTATAAATTATATATATATATATATATATATATATATATATATATATAAAATTATTTCTTCTAGTTAGGTTTTAATATGGTTTTGTATCTTCAGATTGTCAGTATTTCATTCTCTGTTGTAGTTCGTTAGTTAGGCAGTCTAGCGTTTCTCGTATATTAACATTGAGTAATCGTTAGGTAGTTGTAACACTAGAGTACTAATATTAATAATATTTACAATAATAATATTGTTAACTGTACTCAGGCGTAGCATTTTTATTGTTGAAATAAATATAGACTGCAGTGATATTTCCTCATCAACAAAATATTCATATATTGTTTGATTAATGTATATGTAAGATTCTAAAAGTATAACTATTGTGAAATCCTAAAAAATCAAAATTTCTAGTTAATAAATGGAAACCTCATCAAAGCCTGGCATTCTAGTGTTAGAGATGTCAAATCCCCACAATTATACTTACTTCAAAACCGAACCAGAAACTTGTATTGATTTCTCTTGTAAGCTCAGTTGTTAAACTCATCACATTCAAGTGATTCAGTGTGTTATTTCCATCTAATTTAAGGGCTACTTCAGTGTAAATTCTATAAAATTTAATTATATTGACTGAATGTAATTTTGTATTCAATCTGTAAAATAATCACTTATGTTAACTTTTGTAAGCTTATTCATTGATGATTTTCTTTTAACTAATAATCACTGTAATCAAATTGATATGTAAATGAATGTCCTCAAATGAACGCTGCTTGGTATTATTCGACCCTCAGGCTCATTCATATATTCTCCCTTTCACTGGCTTAGTGCTGAGGATCAGATCAAACTGAGAATACCCGGATGTACTAACGGTCATACGTATTTCAGTCATCTACCAAAGCTCGTGTTCATAGAATAGTGGGTAATTCATTAATCAGCGTTTGGTCTAGGTATCAACAACCGTAGATAGAAAAGCGTAAACTGCAAGTTGTCAAATATTGCTTCTTAGGCTAGACAAATGCTGGTGGTGTTCCAGGATTTTATGAATTGTGAATGTCACATGTGACCGGCTTCAAGTTGTTGTCCCTTGAACACTGACCACCCTCCCAGGTCATCAATACCGCCTCTATCACAGTTTTGTTTTCAAGTGCCTGAAGAAAATGCACCCTTTCGAGATGTAGGAAAACCGGGAAGTGATAACTCCCCTCATACTTCTAATAGTACGCATAATCACTGTTCACAATCAAACTCCTCCATATCCTAATATTTCTACCACTTCCATTATCAATTGTAAATTTCTGCCTTTGACTTCGTCTTCATATGCCACCAATACGGACTGTTTGAGTCCATGGAACACTATCACGAGTCTACTGGTACTACACTTCAAACTACACATTGGAGAGGTGTTAAATTAGTTGGTTTATTTGCGAATATTTATTGACTGAGGTGGTTGTGACATGTATCATATAAACCTAATCACCGCTTATTTGGACAGGGAATGTTGATTGGCGTAGGAGTATGATGGAGGATAGCTGATGGCGGCCAGAGTAAAACATGATTCCAGTTTATGAAGTCACTGGTTGTTAGTCTGAGTTGTTCTAGTAGACGCGAATTACTTGGTTGGGGTTCGCGCGACTGTCGTAACCAATGGTTGGCGACTCCGGAAGACACTACTAAGAGTCAGTCATAGTGACACATGTACATTTACTCTTTTTGTCCTCTTAAATCTGAAGCTTATAGTGCTTTATGCCGTTCTTTCTACGAATCAATTCTTTCAGAATCATTCTCTCTATATGTAATCTTCTTTTCTCGATGCCACTGATATTGTTATGACGCCTACCTCAGTGATTCTCTTTCTTTGCTACTGAGATGTTTTAATTTGAACCTATGCACATATATCCCATGTTGTGTCTTGTATGTGAATAACTGGTCTTTTACCGACTTCGATTTACACTTATAATGCTTAATACTAGCATTTTTGCAGTGTGTGAAGATATTTGTCCGTATTCCGTAAGTTCTTTCTAATAGGTTAGGCTAATTGAAATAAATAGCGTATTATTACGATTACGAATTTCAATTAGTAATAATCTTTATTGTGGTGATTGGTTTCGTTGTTACTTTCTTGTATTTGTTCCAGTTTAATGTCGGTTAGGTGCCTGTGAAATCTGGGGACAAGTATTGACAACTCGTCATCCCCATTGTTTATTTATCTATTTTATATCTCATCTTTTCATAGTATCTTTTTTGAGCATAAACTGTTCGTTGTGATATTACTATTTTTATAATAACAATGACGCTTTTATGATTTCTTTCAAATATTTGAGCAGATTTTATTGATACAGTTTATGTTTATAATATACACGTGGTCATAATTTTATATAAATAGTGCAAAATGGATTTTTTTTACTGAGGATTGAATTTAAGCATTAAGTGCCGTTAATATACTACTTTATCAAGTATTAGTAGGTGTAATACAGTGTACACCGTTAGTGTAGAATGTGTAATTTGTTTAAATTTTTACATCCTTATCTGGATCACTGTTTTCACTGTTTTGTTTCTCTTTCTACGTTTTTGGCTACTGAATTTGATTCAAGTGTTTGTAGGCTTAGTGATCTCATCTGTGATTGATTTGTTAATTTGATCTTATCGTTATATAGTATGGCAGCTTGAACCAATGCATAGGTGTTCTAGGTTTATTTCAAACGAATACCTATTTTTACGTGTTCTTTGGTAGTTTATATGTGACTTCCAGCTATATGGTCCTGTAGAAATTTGAATACAAAGATATTAGTTAACCACTACATTTATTCCTTTCTCAACATGCCCATACACATATGTGGGCTAGTAATACTATTACCTGGCTGTACAGGCTGAAGTCAATAACAAGAAACTCGGACTTTTGTCTTGGGGGTTGGAGGATTATTTAATATCATTTTAATAATGTTGTTTTTTTTTAAAATTAATTTTCCAGTTTTAGTGATTTCCAATACCCTTTATTGAGTATATCTTGTTTTTTTACCTGTAGGCCGTTAATGATGCTTCTAATTTTATGCCGATTAGTTGTGATTTATTTTAATTGTAATAGAAATATTGCATTTTAAAATCCCTTTCATACAAATAAACTTCCATTTGTATTTTCATACTCATGGTTATTATTACTATAAGTAGTGATTACATTCGTGTTAGCATTTTTTATCATCAAATTATATTAGAATAAATAAGCATGGTTACGAATTACTGAACATGATCCTATTTTATGTTTATATGACAAAAATTCTTGTTTTTAGATCATTTCATATATGCTGATGGTACATGGGATATAAACATATTTCCCACATGTTTGTCATTGTTCATGTTAACATATTGGACACTGAATTACCTTGCATTTTACATTAAATTGAGGCTACTCGAAACGATTCAGAATCACTATTCACTTCACCAGTCAGCAGATACCCAATTGAACATTTTTTTAATTCGTCCCACTTGCCTCCTGTTTTTAATAATTAGCACTTTCTCTACCATATAATATCTTAGAATGTCTAGCCTCTGAGATTTTTCTCTAACATTCATATTTCAAACCTATAGGGCAAACTTTTTCTAACTTAATTATCAGTTTCAAACTATAGTACTTCTTTATGCTTTGAATGTTCAACTACCTTGTTAATTTGTTGACTGTATTTAGTAGAAATCAAAAATATGTATGTCTCTGAGATAAGCATTTTAAAATAATGATATATATTTCATACAATTTGTTACTTTGATGAATTTCTGCAAAGCAAGAATAACAAACATCGTGGGATGAAGTGAATTCACTCATTTTGCGTACTCTAATTCTACCACATGCGTACAAAGTCGTATAAGTAAAATATTGTTATGCTGAGTGCAACATACACATTGTTATTTAGTTTCAATAGTGAATAACATTCATAATGTTATGTTCAATTTTCGGATGAATGAGAAGTCATGACCTAGTCGAGTATAAGAGATATGTATCGATTATTACTTAAATCGCAGATCAAACAGTGCCACAGGAAGACATATTATAGACTCTGGTCTCTCAGTGAATCCCGATGTTGTATTTCAGCTAATGGGCCGCTAGAATAACACCGGACTTCCACATTTCACAAAAGCAGCTATTCGTCGTATAAACCCGAATTTATGTACACATTAGGGATTCGTGGTTCATCTGACATTGCTGTATTCAAAGTCTTTGTATTTCATTTCTACCTGTCACATTTGTAAGCATTTTCCATCTTTTATTACAACTCTGTATTCATAATAGAGCCTTCATCGTCTAGCTTAGTTTTATTGTTTCTTTACATTATTCACTTTAGTCCTCTTTTAAATGAATCTCTTCAAGGACCGTCCAATACCTCTTCCGTTACTGGACTCTATTAGTTAATTGCACATGAGGAAAAAATGGTGCATAATAGAAATTTGCTTCGTAAGATTATATTCTAAGACTTCTTGAATGATAAAGTTATTTGTATTAGTGTTTGATAAACTTTATCGTTTGTATGACTCTTCTCAGTGCTAAACGATAGGATAACGTATCTAGTTTTATCTACTAACTACGATTATTTTAGTTTGAATACAACTAACTTGCTCCCTAATTGATGCAGATCCAAGTTTATTTATGGTTCTTCTGTTTTACACAATCTACGACTAACTAAAATATTACTTTGAATAAAACCATATTGATGCATTCATTGTTGAAATTATTTTGGAGCAATCTTTAACAATTATTTTATTTTCTAATAGAAAGCAACTTTGGAAAATAAATCAATGGATAATAGACGTTCCCTTCCTTCACTTGATGTCGATAGGCCGTATACATCGACACCAGGTCAACAAAGCTCGTGGACTACTTTAGATGCTTCTGTAACGTCTCAGACATCGACTTCCGCACACAAATTCACCTTTGCCACGTTTTTGCAACCAACAAAATGTCATGCTTGCGGAAGTTTGATACTCGGTCAAAAGTGGCAAGGTGTCCAGTGTCAAGATTGCCAATTACAGTGCCACCATCGATGTTGTATGTCTGTACATACTGTTTGTCCCGCTCCCAATTTTAGTTCTACTGGTTAGTTTAAAGTGTAAACGATACTTATTTTTGTATACGTTTGTGTTAAGGTCGTCATTTTTATTGTTTTAATAAGATTGATGAACTTCTTCAGTGCCTTGTAGTTTGATGTAAATTATTTTCATCTTTGTGCATCTATCTGGTTAGTGTGCATATTCAGAGAGATATTATGACTAGTTCTGGAGTAGTGAATCTTTAAAACTTAATGAATGAGCACATGAATTTGTATGAGATTTATTCATCTCGCTCTTCATTTTAGGCAGTTGTAAGGAAAACTTAAACACAAATAAAATAGTTCCAGAAGGATGACTATAATCATGAAATTATATTAAAGCTCAAAATTTAAAGTAACATAAATGTGTTTCATCACTATGAATGATTTTACTTCCTGTCACCTCAAGCCTGCAAGCAGAAAAGTTATCCTTCTAAGCTCGAATAATGAGTCTGTGATTTTCAGTAATGTTTAATCAATACTCGTCTAGGATTGACTCTGCATCAACTGTCATGCTTCTATAACATATGTTTTATGGCTAATCATAATTCTTTTTTTCATTTAATTATTAAATGTTGTTTCATTTTAGATGGTGCTTGTGGCTTTGGTTCTGATTTTGAAAGTGATGTAAAGGTGAATTTTTGTAAAAATTAAGTAATTCTTACCCTCTGTGTTTGTGCATAATATGAAAAGCCACCTAATGTTTCAGTGAATTCAAACTAATTATCTTGATTACATCATTCCTAGTTAATGGTGTGACAGTTCATGTTAATGTTAAACCTAACGTTGCTCTGAAAATTACATTATGTAATAGGGACATGCATCATCTAACGATATTGTCTAAAGCACAAAAGATGTTTGGTGAACTAGTGTTTTGTAGCCTTACCGGTTTTATTTCTTTCTTATTATAAAGAGTATGGTTTACCATTAATATATCATGTTTTAGTGACATTATCGGTAAAGGTTAGATATCAATTAGATATAGATGTTTACTGATAACTATGAAGGTGGCTTTCATTGCCAGCTAAAAAATATTTGGAGATTGCTGTTAGTAAAGTTGTTACTTAGTCTCTGCACATATAATCACTAATATTAACAGATTGGAGGTGTGGAGGGTGAATTATGCTATATTCGTAATATGCCGGTATATTCTAGTCACTGGATAAATGGGCGTTTCATATCTCCTAAGTTCTCGTTACTCACTTTGATATTTTACCCAGATTCTGTCTTATTGAGTATATTAAAAATACTGTTTATTGTTTACATAACCTATTATTCATTTATTATTCAGACTATCCTTGCGATAATTGTCTGGTTACATATTCTTTCTTTTCGACTATTTTAAATGTCTAGATGCCTAAACTTGGTGGAATAAAACGTGGATGGATGAAATATCGCGTCTATTTATCTGATAAGCGCCTATTCTTTTACGATGTAAGTGTTTCCCTATTTTTGGGAATCTTTTTTAAATAAACTCCAAACGTCGTACTGTATCTTTTCTACAAATCTCGATTCACTCCGATATACTTTATGGGAAATTTGTCAGAAAAACAAGGCAAACACTTATATAGAGACTTAAATAAAAATCTATTTACTGTCTCTCTCTGGTACATTTCGTGGTGACAATTATTTAACTAGGTAGATTTCGCCTTCTGTTGCATAATTTTATCATATTCATCGTTGTTCACTCGTATTTTCAAGTTACCAGTTATTTATTTTCCTACTTGCTGTGTATATTTTTTCCTAATATTTACACTATACCTTATAAACGATTCACATGTTACTACAAACTGAGTGCTACTTAGTGTTCAATTTCACCTAGTGATTTACCTAACAAAGGCTAAAAATATTAAATTCATCCGTATATTTCGAATGAAAATGGTGGCTAGTAATATTTTTAATAATGAATTGAGAGTAGAAGTTTTGCATAGTCTATTAAACACGCATAAACCGTAATATTTGTTTCTTTTTTTGACTAATCGATTAAATACATTTCTTAGTGTAACTAAGTATTACACCTTAACATTAAATTGTTATTTTCTAGGAAATCTAGCTCGCTAAGTTCAGTATAATCAGTAATAATAAAATTCACAAGTTTTGAATTTGTTTATCGGATAATTATATTCAGTTATAAAGTTGTATAGAAATAATGCAACAGAATGAATGCAAACTTGATTTACTTTTCATTTTTATTTATTCTTACAATGCATTGTTAAAATTGTTTGTTAATGTTAGTTGAATATGCTTGCAAAAGATGTTTTTTTTCACATATGGAATGCAGGATGAGAATCCAGGATACGTGTTTAGACTTTGTCAGATGGATTTGCCTGTAAAATAATGTTGGTGTTCACACTTAATTTTCTGCTTTAAAGTGTATTTATTTCAGTGATTATCCGTATTCTCTTTTCAGTCGTTTTCATCTGTCAAACAGCCATCAACAATATAAAAAATACGTAAACTTCTAAGTGTCACATTTACTGTCTTATGTTTCTAAATTTTAGTTGCTGTCTGAAAATAAGACGCAGTATTGTAGTATATAAACTGATACGACATCTTATCTAGTTAGAGTTTTCCATAAACTTAATCAAGTGTATGTTTATTTACTTTTTATAATAAAGGTTGTTTCAGAATCGCCAAATATTCAAGTTCTAGGTGGAAGTGCTAATTCGTTATATCCGTCTTTTCAAAATTTCAATCGATCAAACAACCATAACGTTTCTTTGAATTCATTAAACGTCACCACAAATTCTGTATTCCAATCAAACAGTCCAAGCCGAATTGTAGATTTGCGTAGTTCTGGATTTTCTGTATCTCATGTTACCGCATCCGATGTAATCCATGCAAAACAACAGGATATTCCAAAAATATTAAAGGTATTTTTTCTATCTACTCTTTTTTCCTTTATTGTGTTTAATGGTATTCGTAATATAATAGAATCCTAAATCTCATATTTCTTTCGTTCACACCTTTGTTTTATTACTTCTCGTCGTATTTTGTCATCATGTCACCCTTGTAAATTTGGTTTTATTGTCCTAATGCAGTGTGGTAACTCGGACCTATGAACATATGTGCCAGGTTCTACGTTGTCCATGACTGATTGATTCTACTTGTAATACTTTATTTACATAATCTTTTTATGAGCGCTCAAAAAAGTTGTCTTATTATACCCTCCATAAGCTATATAGTTCATTCCCTTGTTATCTGCACATATTTTCGACCCATATATATAAATCGTTTCTTCTGACTGACTAAATTGTCTACTGAATCTTCTTTATGTAGTACTTTTACCTTGAAGTGTCGAGAATTGTGGTTACTAGGTCTACATGATTACTACTACTAATCCGGTTTCTTTTCATGTTTATCAATAAAAAAATTTCCCTCACATTATTTAGCCATCTAAAACGTTATGACTACACGGTACCTATCTTATTATAAATGACTTCAAGTATTACTTTAGTACGATCATGAAAATCATTTGTTCGAGTTTATTTTATAATTCAGAATTACTTATTTGTCTAAAAATTCCCATGTTTATCGTAACAGAGACGTTTGAACGAAAAATATTCTTTTCGATATATGTTAATCAGGTTCTTTTTACCATTATTGTTACTATGTGACGAATTTTAATCATCAGTCACTCCATTTTACGATGTCCTACCTAGTCGATTCCGTTTCAAGTAGAATTCAGCTTTTGACTATAAACACTTTTTATCTAACTGCATTTTTGTCACCATCCTATCTCTTACATGTTACCCTTATACGGAGATACTGATACATATTTGATCAATAATCTTGTTTATTTTAATTGTCGTTTAAGTTTAACAAGCTACATGATGATGATTATTCCAACATTAACATTCGAATTTTACAATCAACTCGGAAAAATTATATTCAATTTTCCTTGATATCTAAATGACGTATTTGCCTTAGAATCGGCTATTTTTATGACTATTAATTTTAAACATATAAATGTGGAACTTATTTATTCATTTATTAGATTATCGCTGATGACTGCCTTCCTAGCGCCCCATTATTTCTCCTTTTCGAAAGTTCTGCACTTTGTGAACGCTGGTTTAAACTTATGCAAGATGTATTAAAATTAGTGCAACGTCATATTAATACGGATAGTGAGTATCAGGTAGGTTCTAAATATTTTATTCCCTATACTTTGATATACTAGGATTTTAGGAGTGATTATGAAGCATAATATTAGTGTTATTAAAACGGTAGTTGTCCTTTTTTCTTTTCGCGCGTGTGATGATAACATGTTTTCTTGCGTTATGGAGTTTAAGGTAACCAGAAGCCTTGCTTAAACGTAGTGCACACGATGTCGAGTAGCATAAATTAGTGATTACATTGCTATTAAATTGGTAGGCCAGACAAACACAACATTAGTCACTACCCAGTGATCGATCAACCTAAGTACCTCTTAGCAACGGTTTTTACTGTTTTTTTAAACCCTGTATGTCATCATACAGTATATCATCAGTTGATGTAATAAAATGAAACCATTTCCTATTTTGGACGTTAGGTTATTGCTTAAAGTACTTTCCTTCAAACCACTAATTTGTGGGTCGACACTACACTTCAGTCACTTTCGTTGTTACTGTCTGTAGTTTTCTTCTATTTCATTCCTATACCAGTTAACATTGTGCGTCGAGGCAGTCAGTAGTTGAATATTCGTAATATATCTCCCAGCCATCTCTCTTGAAGATTCACAACTTCATCAATCGACTTGCCATCTTTGCTTAGTACTATGTGCCTAATCTCACCATTACTTACTCAGTCCTTGGAGGATAAGCAAGTAATGCTTTGGAGATACTTAGGATCAATGGCCTGCAGCTTATTTAGTAGTAGTGAAAGCTATAACCCATTAAGTCACATATTTGAATCTTACTTCATTCAAGTTGTATTAAATACATTTATACAAAAATGTTGGTTCATAACTGGATACACGAACGTGTAAGTGATTATCAAATTGTACCATATTTATTATTTCAACTCTAAAATGTCCATTAACAATTTGTCGTCGATTTGATTCTATGACAATTATACCGATGTATTCTAACACTGAAGAGTGCTTCATAATCTAGTTATTAAATAATACTTTGTTTTAGTCAACAGTCTAACTACTTTTAGGCTCCAATTTTTTTACACCATTCATTAAATTATTTTTGTAACCAGTTATAAAATTTTTACAAGCTGTTTTTAGGGGATGCATTAGAAATTTGTGATTTGCAGATTATGTTACGGTTTATTCAATTATTTAGCTTTGGTGTCTACTCTCTGTCTGATGACTCATTTTTATTCATTGTCATAATTTGTTCTCTGTTATTAAATTTCCAAGACAAAATTCATGGATGTATTTTCTGTAACTTTAATCTGTTGTTGTATATATTTTGTGGGATTAAAATTCTATACTGTCATAAATAAATATGCATCTATGTATAAAAGATGTTATTAGTATGTTCTACAAGCCCTCGCTCTCGCACGCGATAGACATATATATACCAATGAATCACATGTTCTGCGTAATATATATTTTTTTCGTATGTCCTGATGTTATCTTGTGTGACCGTTGCCTACTTCTTGATTTGGATGAATACATAAATTACATTTAGTTATCAGAGCACGTCATGTCTTAATTTTAGATTTGTTGCTTTTTTTTGATTTCTCTGAGGTAGTAATACTTTATCGTGCACATTTTGTTGCACCATACTTTTTCATCTAGTACACTGATATATTGTCAACTAACAGGGAATTAGAGATGTTAGTCAATATTATATCGTCTTCGTATTTAGATTTGTAGCTATGCAATAGACTAAGTAGTGATACTTGAAGGCAGTTGTAATGGTACGGCTGTTTGCATTATCTAGCATATTTTGAATACCACAATTTACCGCGCATTTCTCCAATTTCATTCATTCTTCCATTGTACCTTTGTTACTTCAAGCCCTGTGTTTAGTTTGTGATTTCCCTTGAAATTTGGGGGGAGGGCGAAAAACTGAAAAAGTAACTTTAAAAATTTTAGTGGGCTGTAGATACTAAGTTATACCGAGTCTATCAATGAATTTATATGATATGCAACCGTGAATATTACATAGTCTAGCTAAAGTGTTATCAGTGCATAAATGTTTGGATTCAGATCAGTTCTTGTTGATATAAAATAAATATGAACTTTTCAATTTAATTCTTATTCTTCTATTTAACAATGTATATAAGCCATGAATTTAGTCATCGTCGTTGCTTGTTATCTATGGAGTTAGCCTAATTTATTGTTTTCATTTTTATCCTATACAGTGTTTGCAAGTACGTGAAGTTTCTGTCTCCTCTTTGTCCACTGTCTTGAAACAGATCAACTGCGCTTCAGTTTTAGGTAGGTCGTCATTTTGTTTTTACATAAACACTTCTATCTAATTATATTATGTATTTGTGTGTTTCGTTTTTCACGTTGTTACTATCTTTATATTTTTCTGAATAGATGAACATAGATTCTTAGCTGGCACGGATGAAGGACTTTATATTGTTGATATTAACCAAAATCGTAAGTTTCTCGTTTACTGATTCCTTGTTATTCCTTTGAGATAAATTGGACGCAGAATTATTGTATCTCATTAGCGTCTTGTGTCTGGGACATCGTCCGGGTGAGGTTGTCTCACTACCCTAGTGACAGTATTGCTAAACTTAACTTTTCAGGTAGAAATAGCAAACCCTCTAGTAAAACTATAAGTTTTCATCGACCGACGTAATTTTATAGTTTGTTAGGCATTCTCAACCACTACCTACTCGGATATACAGCTGTAGCTAGTATTAAAGTGAGGTAAACAAGGATAAGAGAATTCTAAAATAGCGCATGACATTATTGCATGATGTCGTGATTATAAATCTAAATGATATTGAGAATCTCAAACTTCTTGGTTGAATTTAGCAAAACAATTAAATATCTACTTGTCGACTTGAGGCAACATGGCTTAAAATCGGTTGCAGTTCTCCCATATGAAATCGATTGTTGTGAATTCATTATTTAAAGTAATTAATATTAGATGGTTGTAAGCATGCTACATTGACATAAGATGATTTCGAATGCAAATCATGAATACAGTAATTACATTATACAGACATTGTTAAATCGAGAACTGATTTATTATTCTCAATCATTCACACGCAATCTTTATATTTCGTGTGGTGTTAATCTAGACAATAATTAGATATTTACATGCTCACTCCCTTTTAATTTGATTTAGCCATCATTTAGTCTATGATTTCTCTTTTTCGTTCTATTTGAACAAATAATTGATTTCCAGTAATGTTTATCTTTAAATACCATCGTTTAAACGATTAGTTGCTGTTTTAAATTTCCTCTTATGGCCATCACCACTACCTTGTTTTGCGTGTCTAATTGATCAAATTATTTGCTATGATGTGTCATATGAAAGTTTATGTCAATTAGAGAATGTATGCAGTTAATTTGCTTTCAGGTCCTAATTAATGCCTCACTGTTAGCGTATTCTTCCAGTAAAACTAATGTGAAAATTATACAAGATATTGTAATTTTCGACATTACTTCGTGATGATTGCGGTAACATTTATGATACCAAATAATCAATGTGAATCACATTAGCCCTGATCAAGAAGATATTACCCGTCTTATTTATCACAGACTCGTCTCAGATCATCTCATTGTTGTTCATCGATGTAACATCTGCGAGTTTGTTGACTTTGTTAAACACGAGTGTCAGAAATTGTCGGGTTAAGAATATTTTCATACAGTTTTGCTCATAATTAAATTTCTGTATAGTGAACTGGTTTTAAACCTTGTACTTCATCGATGTCTAAATTTATATCTTGCGTTTCTATTTCTTGTACTGCTTCGTTGACGTAGTGCTTAATGGATTCATATTATTTGCTATATTTTATTTGTATTTAGTAATCACACGCGTAGGTACACGTAAGCCAGTTTATCAAGTTGAAGCATTAGCTGAAGAACTTCAGCTTGTTGTTGCTATTCAAGGTTAGTGTAATAATTGTTTTCCCCACTTTGTTTTTTTCACTATATTTCTTCGTGGAAGTTAGCATTAATAGGTTGTCGGTATTTCACTGTAAATTTCTAAAACCAAGGTACAGTTTTAATGGTAATTGAAACTCGAATGCGTGATATTTCTAACAATTGTACTACTGAAGAGATAGTACAAAGCCTAAACAGTAAATCCATATTAAATTATTCAACGTCACTATAAAGTTTGTATGATGAAAAATATTTCTACCTGATGCGCTATCACAACGTAGCGTGCATTGTACATTATACATCCTCAAGACATTCAGATTTCATTCGTTTAAATAACCACGTACTTTTGTCGAATCTCCCCCTAATCTAACATCCCTAGTTGTGTAAATACCAAGTTGAATTTCGTGTTTTGGCCATCTTTTTTCAACTGTATAACCATATTTCATTGTCGTTGTAAGTTTAAAAAAATATTGTTTCTGTTATCAGTCGAAATCCCATGTAATTTAATGGCATATAGTTAATTTGAGTGCTAATTCATGCTTAAAGTGCTCCTGAGTTAACTCCACGTACTTCATTTTGTGAAGCCACTATATCTTGCACGTTAGGATTAAGGCTCGAAGTCAAGTACACAAATCTGTATTTGGTAAATGAATTGGCGATTATAGAGGTGTATTGCGTTGTTACATCACATTTGCGTAATACTTATCCCCCGAACTATCATATCTGTTTACTTTATATGGTAAATACATTTGAAAATAAATTCACGTGAATAATAGTATATTTACAAATTTGTCTATTCATTCTAACCATATTATCATTGAGTCACTTCAATTCACAATGAAAGTAAGCTATCTCGATTTAAAAAAATTGTTTACAATAAATCACTTAAAACGCTATAACGTTTGTATTAAAGTTTTGTATATTTCAGTTGAATTATGACTGTAATATTCATTGAAACTGAGTATTTAATTGTTATTTTACTGTTTAATTTTCTAATTTTCAGGTAAACAACGATTCTTGAAATTAATACTAGTTGGATCATTTGAAGGAATGAATTTAAAGCCGATAAAGATTACTGAACCGAAATTATGCACTCGATTTACGTGTTCAATGAGTCGTAACAATACAGTTTGTATAATCTGTGTGGCCAGTAATCGTTCATTGTTCATTTTTGAAATCGCTCGAGTACAAGGAAGGCATAAACGTTTAAAGGAAATATCATGTCCGTATATTGTTCAGTCTATTAATTTTGTTCGTGATGGTGACTGGATTTGTGTTGGATCATCTAATTATTTTGCCATGTTTAGCATATGGACTGATGGTCCTTCTCAAGGTAATGACTGATACAGTGAATTTTCATCATATTAGGCAGCAACAATAGTTTTTAACCATTTTCGATGCTGTAGTCATTGTGAAATTATTGTCCCTATTGTTCAAAACCTTCAGCTGCTTGTTAGAAAGCTTAAATTTTGTCCAACGCAGTTTGGTATGTTATAGTTGTGTAGCATTTTTAAACTCAACTCAAAGTTAGGTACAATAATGTGGTCGTATCCTGTTGGTTCACTTAATGGCGTACGGCCTAATACCACATTGCAAATTGAAAGTCAATAGCTTTGAATTCTAGGGTTTATTCGATCCCTCGTATAAACTAATCAAGTGCTTTATTCAATATTATATTGAATTATTATTACTTCTAATTGAAAATAAACTGATATAGTATGCCATTGGTTACCGCATCCCCTTAGCCAATTCATTTATTCCATTCATCAACAAATCAGAACCGTACACATACGCCTATAGGTTCAAATTGCCATACCACATTAACGCTACGAGATTACACTGATAGCACAATAACAAAATACAAGTGGAGAGAGTAAAGTAATGGTGTGCAGAGAAGAATAATAGAATTTAAGATGAAGGTAACGAGTGAATACACTCCCGTTACTGTGACCGATTCTGAGCCATGTCGACCAGTATCTCCAACCATTTGTTGATATCATCACGCGGACTCCAACCAGATAATCTGCATCTACTAAGATGGCTTAAACCAACAGTCAAAGACTTCATGGACTAATGCCAAGTTTTGGTTTGTCCTCCCCTACCCTTCTTCTATACTATTTCAGCCCTAGCCAACATCGCGCGACGAGGTATGCCGTGGTCGGGCATGCACAATACATGTCCCAACCATCTCAGTCAATGAAGGTTAATAACCTCTTCTACTGATTTACTATATTTCCCAAGAACCTTTTGTCTAATCTCAATATTACTTATTCGACTGTTCCATGGTATACGAGTGATGCTACGAAGATTTCTATGGTAAGATACCTGAAGACTACGCATATCTTGAGTTTTCATGGCCCACGTGTCACAGCCATATGTTGAAACGGCGCGGACTGCTGTGCAGTACATCAGGCCTTTCGTTGAGAGACGGATATCTCGTCTGCGCTACAAGTGGCGCAAATTGGTGAATGCCGATTGGGCTTTCTGAATCTGTGCTGAGATTTCATCAGACACCGACCCACCAGGGGTGATGAGGCTTCCGAGATAAGTGAAGTGGTCAACGCATTCAATTACTTCACTCCTTATAACTAATCAAGATGAAGAAGCAGACCGGTCCTGCAATAAAATTTGCATTTAGAAGAGGAGAAGCACATCCTGAATATGCTTGGATTGTTACTCAAGGTGTTCAGGAAACTCTACATATTATCGGCGTCTTCACTGAATAGGATTATATCGTCTGCGTATTTTAAGTCAACAGTAGTGGATAGAAAATGGAATCCCACTAGTCAAGAAAAGCCAGCCACATAAAACGGAAGAAATTTTGAAGACTTGTAGTATATCACTACTTTAAAATGCACTTATATAGAAACTTGTGTGTCAAATACAGCAGTCTGATATCTACAGAGTTGAAGAAGAGCCCTGGATTTTATAAAACAATAGTTGATCTACAGGTACATACACAAAAATGACGAATGCATGAGATTTTGTACAATATCATGTGTGTAGTTAGATGAACTATTTACACTGAATACTCATTCATTAATTCATCAACAGCGTAGAACCGAGCACATACGCCCATAGGTTCAAGCCATTTTGGTAGATGCAGATTACCTGATTAGGGACCTCGTGATGATCGCAACAAATAGCTGGAGATACAGGTCGACATGGCTCAGAATCAATCACAGATTACTGTGGCTCTAGTGTATTCATTCTTTACCTACATCTGGATTTTAAGCTCTACTATTCTTCTCTACACGCATTTACTTTACTCTCTCCTCTTGTATTCTGTTATTAGGTAACCACAGTAATCTCGTAGTGCTAATGTGGTATGGCAACTTGAACCTATGGGCGTGTCCGGTTCTACGTTGTTAATAAATGAATTTCCCAAGAACCTTTTTGACTAACCTCAATATTACTTATTCGACTTCCATGATGTACGAGCGTTGCTACGAAGATTCCTATGGTCAAATACCTGAAAACAACACATATCTTGGGTTTTCACGGCTCACATTTCGCAGCCATATGTTAAAATGGCGCGGACTGCTGTGCAGTACACCAAGCCTTTCGTTGAGAGACGGATATCTCGTCTGTACCATAAGCAACGTAAATTGGCGAATGCAAATCGGGCTTTCTGAATCCGTGCTGAGATTTCGTCAAACACCGACCCACCAGGGGTGATGACACTTCCGAGATAAGTGAAGTGGTCAACGCATTCAACTACTTCACTCCTTATAACTAATCAAGATGAAGAAGCAGACCAGTCCTGCAATAAAATTTTGCATTTAGAAGAGGAGAAGCACATCCTGAATATGCTTGGATTGTTACTCAAGGTGCTCAGGAAACTCTACATATTATCGGCGTAGGATTATATCGTCTGCGAATTTTAAGTCAACGAGAGAACCTCCTGGAAGGACATTAATTCCTGACGAGCTAAAAGAAGTGAGTGAGACTTCTATGAGTACATCTATGACGAAATTAAATAAAAAAGAGGATAAGGAACAACCCTGACGAACCCCACTTGAGGATGAAATTTCTCATGACAATTCGCCATAGGCTGCTGTTCATTAGTGTTGGATTAACACCGAATGATTATATTGGATAATAGTTTAGATACTATATTAGTCAAATTGATTCCTCTCTGGTTATCACAAGAGGATTTTTGTCCTTTTTGTAAACCGGAACGATCAGCGAACGAGACCAGTTAGATGGGATGATGTTCAGTTCCCGGACTTTGTCTAGTATATCAGTCAACCTGCCAGTTAAGACTGGACCACTATCGTTAAAGATATCTGTAGATAACCTATCAGGTCTTGCTTCGTTCCCTCGTTTCAAGTTACTTATAGTCTTTCCAACCTTACTGAGAGTTGGTGGACCTGTGTTAATTTTCCATTCAGGTAGCTTTGGGATAGTAGGTAAGCTAAAAATAGCTGGGGGGTGGCAGTTAAATTGTTCCTGAAAGGGTTCCGTCCATCGTTCTAATCTTCTAGACTGAGAGTGAATCATCGACCCATCTTTTTCAGAGATAATTTCACTAACCACCGATTTCTTAATACCAATGTCCTTGATAAGTCGGTACAGCTGTCTACTATTGCCTGCGCCGCTGATGCTTCCTTCGCATTTGCTTTTGTTACCCACCACTGTTCACAATCCTTAGGCAGACTCTATGTCAGTCTACGTCTCAATTGTCGTCGTTTTTCATCATTTTCCGAGCCTGCTAGAATGAGTTTTCGGGATTCCATTAGTTCACTAGAAGTTCCAGAGATCCAATAGTCTTTCATAACCTTTGGATTGAGGTTAAATGCAAATAACGCTGCTCCGTCTACATCTGCCTTAAAATCGTTTTAAGCTGTTTCGTGATGAATCTGTTAGTTGTGGGTAAATAATTCCTTATCCATGCCATTCCTAAATGTAATCTTGGCATTTTCAGACTAGAATTGATATCTAAGGGGTTTGCCTAATGTGACCTATATGAGACCAGCAAAACGCATAGAAATACATGCTCTCACTGAGGCGTGGTCAGAATTTAAACACGTGCCCTTGAATGAGCGTCAGTCCTCTATACAGCTTCTGCAACGTTAGCTGATGCCGATGTGGTCAATTTGCGTCCATCATTGTGTTGATGTTGTAGGTCGCCAGGTTAACCAGTGTCTCTCTTTATGCTTAAAGTTTGTGCTAGCTAAAAATAAACGGCAGTCTGAACACATAATTGTATTAGACGATCTCCGTAATCCGTTTGTTGGGCTGGGATGCCGAGTGACCCACCTAAGTGTTTCAGTCTGATTTAGCCTACCAAATTGAGTATTAAAATCCCCTTCTATAATTACTTTGTCTGAGTGCTTAGCTTTCTGAAGGAGGCTAGAGAACTTAATATAGAACTCGTCTTTCATTCAATCTGTGATGCAGTCAGTGGGGGAGGCATAAGCAGAGACGACAAAATGTCATGCCTACACCAGCAACGCCACGTGAGGTTGCTGTTGGGTCTCCAGATAAAGGAAGAGTGAATTGTGCTGTTTCTCTGCATTGATTAGGTGAGGTCAAACGGATGACCATGCTGAGGTACTGTATACATGTTTCGGAGACACAGCAAACATCAATTGCAAGGAATTATAGTGTTCTAGCTAAAGCAGCTTGTTGACCAATTTGACACAACGTACGCACATTAAAAGCTCCAACATGAAGTCTCTGAAGACATGGTATAGCACTTCGGGAACTCGAGCAACCAGTACAAGTAGCACGCATAAAAGATGTAGTAGGAGAAGTGCAAATCGTAGAATCCAAAGAAAGAAAATGTGTTTGATTGCGAACAATGTGGTCTCGAGTACTGTTGGGGTTATGAGGGCGGTTACCACTTCCTGGTTGCCCACATCGTGACGGGTTCTTCTTGGAGTACCTGAAAAAGAAATTGGGTCAGAGGAGGTCTTGATGACCCGAGAGTATGACTGCAGTGCCCAGGTGACAACTGTTGAGGTCGGTCACCTATATTAATTGTTGCTCTGGTTGTCAGAAGGGGAATCGGCCCCATGATTTCCTAAGAAGCTCGGCTTTCATCATATGGTGTCATGATTCCTTCCAACTCCCAGGGCGGGATTTGAAGGATATAGACGGTTTTTTCTGATTTGCGCTTTTTTAGCAGGGTTTGTTGTTTTTATGAGATGGGGTTGTTAACCCTATGCCCGACTTTCCTCCTTTATCTGCGCTTGGGGCCGGCAGTAACTCTGAGAGGGTTCAGGCGTTGTATATTTTTCTTCTTTATGCATCAATAAGATCAAATTTTTCACTTCATATTAATGTGAAATGAAATTATGTAGCGAACTGATTTCATTTTTTTCAGCTGTGTTTATTCATATTTGCATATTAGTTTGTATTATGCTGTATATTTAGGCTATTTTATGGTTTGTAACACTATCCTCTTTATTACAAATTTCATGTTTTTCGTTTTAAAGTTTTATTACGTGGCGATCTTATTGACCTTGACTCTAGTTTGGCATTCTTTCATCACTCACCATCGGAGGCCCATTGTTGCGTTCAACTGGGAAACGACGAATTCTTGTTAGCGTTTGAAAGTAAGCGTAAATTGTTGTCTCCTCCGTGTTACTCTATTTTCATTATTCAGACATAATTTTGACGTTTATAAAAACTTTATTGCATTCTTTCTTTATATAGATTGTGGGATTTATATGAATAGTAGTCGTAAAAGAACTCGTCCAGATAATCTTATGTGGCCTGCTAAACTGATTTCTGGTACTGCTGTTAGCTTTTCCTACCCCTATTTATATGTATTTACCGAGGCTGGGTTAGTTGTTTTTAATGCTGTCACTGGTTGTTGGGTATCCACACTTAGCTCTTGTCGTCTTCAACCTCTAAGTATGGATGCTCATTTGTGCCTTGCACACCTGTCACCAATGTCATTTTCAAACTCCTCGTCCCGCAAATCAGCATTTGGTAACATTGCGGATTATAACACTAGTAACGCTACACCGGCGTCACCATGCATTTCAAATGATTTAATTACTAGTCAACAGCAGCTTCTACGCTTGATTTATTTACCTCAGACATTCGACTGCAAAGAACTGTTGAAACAGCAAGTATCAGCTCTACGAAGTAGACGATTACGGATGCCCCAATCTAGTATTTTTGGTGTTACTGGGCGTATGCGTGTAAGTTTGCTATTTGTAATTATTAATGCCACTTTATAATTCGTTCATTTCTCTTTCTTACATTATTAGCATAGTTTTCGCTTCTTTTAAGCAGATAAAATCTGTTACCTTAATCATCCATGAACTATGCTAAAAGCACTAGGATACTTTAGAAAATATGATATAATGGAAACATGTTTAATGATGTTGTCTGGATCAGTGTGAATTATTATTAGTTGAGTTTAACTCATGTAGGTTACTTCCTACACAATACAATTCAGTGACCTAGTGCGCAATAACCAGAGCACATCTTGACAATTAGGTTTATTGACTACCTATTATTTCAAACTAAGCTCAACTCTGTATATTTTTTGGATTTATATGATATATTTTATTACCATATGTTTGGATTCGGTATCTTATATCATTTCACTTTAATTATTATCTCTTGATGACCGGTATCCAATTTATAAACACAGTAAACAGTGTTACTGATATCTTAGTAAAAATATCTTCAGTGTTTTGTTTTATTAGTCTGTCGTGAAAAGTACATATATGTCGTGTATCTGCTAAATTTCATTTCTAACGTTTTTCTTTTCATGTTAGCATGTGAAAGCGTTGCAACAGGTATGCTAGATCATGAATGATGGTTTGTTTGAAGTAATTATCGAATAATCCGAAGTAAATTAGCATTCACTTTTGTCGTGTTTGCACTGTTTTCTGAAGCTTTTTAGACACATTCCTCGTACACGATAGAATTTTTTCTTCATACTTTCGAAACATCTCATCACTTTACTGGTGTCCAGATTATATCTACTTTTTTATACTTTCAGTAAATGCTTTGGCTAGCCGAAGGTAAGGTTTAATTGATATTTGTCTACACATTCCATTCAAGACTATCGAAATCCACTTCAAGTAAGCTAAGTATGGAAGCCGGATATTCAAATATCTAAGAGTAATGTCAGTCCTCTTTGATATGAATTTACTATTTCGATCACCTTTCTAATTCTTTTGAGATAAGCAAAAGTATGAAGTATTTTTAGACATGAAATCCCAAGAAAAGTGTTATTAACATGTTATTTGGTTCACCTGTTTTCTGTTCATAGAAATCTAATCGTTTTAATCTGTACTCTCTTGTGGAAGATGGCTTTTCGCGTACTACTCATGGGATTAGTCCTGAAAGATTAAAGAATTTTCGGTCACAGTCACAACATCGAACTCCACAATCATCTGGGCAATCAGGTTTACCAGTAAACACATCGAGTGGTACTTCGTCTCGGATGTCACACCTTATTTCAGCCCCTTCAGACTTTCGTCATATTTCACACATGGGACCACAGCTGACAGGCACACCATTTTTGGATCTTACTTCTAGCCCAGGAGAGCCACCCTTAACAGAAGCTGAACGAATAGCAAGATTCAAGTCTGTGGTGGAAGAAAAATATGGTATTTCTCCTAACTATGTCGGTGATGACGTTCATTGTAGAGATCCTTCACCAAGCAATGTTACTAATGTTTCACTTAGTCTTCCGTTTTCCAACCCAAATAATTCACCAGACGGTTTTGATCTTAATACCTCATCTAATTTACTTCCGTCAATGACGAAATCTCAAACCGTAAGCTAAATATTGCACTTTAGATCCTTGTTGTCATACTTTTATTTATCTGAAGCGGAAAATTAATTTATAGTCGTTTTTAATGACTAGTTTTTAACTAGACCATAATCAGTTTGGTGAAAATTTGACATTCGCATTCAAGATGTCAATAAACCTGACACTTAAACTTTTAATTACCGTCTTTTCAGTCACACTTATGAAGCGAAACTATTATTAAATGTCAAAACTGATCACTTTGGAGTATATTTCCACTTTTTGTGAGTGTTATGAATAATGCTTGGCTGCTCAAGCCAAATTCGCAGCAGGACCAGAGCTGAAACCTATTAAACCAAATTAAAATGCTTCAAATAGGAACTACCCATTTGCTTAAGTTGTCCAACTTATGACTAACACTCTGTCTCTTCAACAATTATATAAGCATTTATGAATTCCAAATAGGACTTTTATTAATCCACCAAGCATGTAGATGGTTTTTTTAATGATGAATCTTACTTTGGTTATTATCTGAATATCACCCTAAATACTGCTAACATTCACTAACTAATGATCCTATCCGTAATTTTGTTTCGAAAATTGACTTCTTGAGTGAAACTTCTAAAATTTTTCTTTATTTTCCCTTGATACACTTTAATTGTTTTCCTCTGTCTAAAATTTATGTACATGCTCAGAATTTACAGTTTTAATAAATTTATTAATTTGTATTTGTCCTAGTAAAGCAGTATCTAAATTTCTCTATTATTTTTTTGAATTATGTGAACATCATTACTAGCTTGTGATTACTGATGGACCAACATACCGATACAGCTAACACATTACTGATCTGATTATTTATGCCATATATATGGTGACTAACGAACACGTGGATATGTAAACTTTCACCACCATATCATATTAATTTTCCTCTCTATGTTTACAGTTTTACATAATAAGTACAAACTGTAATATTTACTTGATTTTTTTCTTTTATTTTCTTCTATTTCCTTTTATACCTTATAGGATTTATCTACCCTTATAAAATAATTACCGTAAGGAGGTTATTTTGATTGTTACGTTTTTACTTAGATATTGGTTTATATCAATTAGTATACACCATTTTCTATGTTTAACACTAACAAGCAATATATGAGTGCCAATTACCAATTTTAAAGGACTCTACTTTTTTATTCACTGTTATCAACTTTATCGTACTACAACTACATCATAGCATGAGTGTGTTTATTCGCTACCACACAGAGTACATGAGGATGTTTGACTTCATTTATTTATTCGTCTCTGTTAAGTTAAGTTGTCCCTATTACCCTGATAATATTATGTGTCAATCCCGTCTAGTATTCTCCGGTTCGACAACGACAGCGACTTGATCCTAAATCAGAACAAGGGTAGAGCATGTAGCAAAATGTTTTGAGAAAACAACGGCAAAATACAAAACAAAGCGAATAATTACACTGGAGTTTATATAAACATCGGCATAGAATATTCCAGAAACTTCCCGGTTGTTCCTTGGCTCTGACTGGCTAAGAATGGACCAATTACAGCACAGCTTCGTGGACATGCTTTGTGCATGCTTTGATCAGAATCGTTTCATGCCAACAGTCTAACTATGTAAAAGGAAGTTGGGAGTATTTGCTTTTATAAGGCTTTATGATTGAGAAAACGGACAAAATGAATTGTCTCTGTGCAGTTTTTGTTTGGTTTCAATTGGTGAAAACTATATTTTCATTTCTCTTTCTGCTCATTTTGTCAAATGACTTTCAGTATCCTGATTTTTCGAGAATTTGTGTGTTCATGTGTACTTTAATATATTCGTGTTTGTAAGAAAAATTCTATTTTCTAAAAGTAGTTGCAAGATATTCTTTATTAAAATACATTATCTGTGAATGAAATTAAATAGGATTGGTAAGTGAGTTTCCTGAATGTCCTAAAATTATTCCTTTCCTCGTTTATATCATATGCACTGTTTTAGACGGTAGGTTTTGAGGACAGATGAATTTTACTTTATTTTAAGTGAAAAACAAATCCTTCATTTTTAATATCACGAATTGATCTGAATCAGACAACCATTGATCACCCGGAAGCACTGAACAGTTGTTTCGTCCTAGTATGGGACTCTTTAGCAGTTCGCATCCACGACCCCATCGGCGATCGAATCCAGGACTTTCTGGCTCCACGGCGAACGCTTTACCATTGGACCACTGAGTCGGCTCCTAATAAGTAGTTTCCCACTATAAATTTACCTATGCATCGTCACCCCAAAAATCATTATACCTTAAAAGTAAATGATGCTTTTCATTCATCGAATGTAGATTCATTCAACTTATGAAATTGCTGGAGGATGCCACAAACTCGGAACTCTTCACTATATATCCCCAAAGTAAACAGCTTCATACATAGAATCACAGCTTCACAAACTACAATTATGCTCCGTATTCGTTCTTAACTCTTAACCGATAATTTAAACATTATTTTAGTTTGTCATAATCAGCAGGCAGCCTCACTAATGTGTTAGCCTAAGTATTATCCTACATTGATACAACAATATTTAATTAAGAAATTGAGTAGCAAATGAATTGAAATAACTAGGATGAATTAGTATCTTCCCGTTGATTTGTCATGTAATGAAGCTTTTCAGGCTGACAAACAATGATTTTATGGACTGTTGTCATTGTCTTAGTTTAGCCGCTCTTATATTTCTTACAACCTATTACATTACTTGTAAGATAAAATAAAATGAATCTACCATAATATTGTTTTGATAACACGGCTTTGTGTTTGGTGTGTGCAAAACACATATTGACGTACTATATTCACTTTTTTGTGATTCGTTTTATATGTATATAACCAAAGGTTGTTTGTGGTTTTTTTAAACTTCTAATATGCATAAATTTGATTACCGTTTAAGCACCACTATAACCTTGTTCTAACTTATCAATTTACACTTCATGCTAATAATAATATTTTGCCAGTTATTTTCGATTATTCATATCATAAATACATGTTTCTCTTTAATTATTTGTCTGAAAACGACCATTAGAATCCGTATGAATTTTATTATTTTTGACGTTAATATCTTCTAATATTACCGTTCTATAAGTAATAATTTTTACGATATTGATTGAAATTGATTTTGCGTTCGTCATTTAATGGTATTCATGTTATCTTAATAAAAATAGTGCACATATTCCTCACACTATATGCTACCTATATTTGGTTTTTTATTTATTTCTAGATGATAGTGTGCTTGCTTTTAAGTACAGTTAATTATCTTTGTCAATTTTATCAAATTTAATTCATTGACAATAATCATCAGCTTCCATAATTTTGTGTTGCAGTTGGATTAAGTATTCCGAAACACTTCGTAACATTAAATTTCTACCGGGTGATATAAATAGGTCATTTGAACATGATGTTGTCTAAATAATTGTCAAAAGTCAGTTGGCTCCATCTAACGCTCAAATTGTTTGTCACTTTGTCCACGAAGAGTTGGTTGTACAATCTATATAATTGTTCTTTTCTCTCTGTTTGCCGTAGGAATTTGTCGCAGGTAGAAAAACATGATGTTAATATTTATATTCACTACCACCTTCATAGTATCATAAGTTTACATTAAAACTGACACTTACGATATGTTCAGAATCTACAGATGAATTCAGTTAATAATTTCATCAATAAGTGTCATTGCATATAATTCGTTCCTCTTCCCTCTGCGTGGCATTCTCTTATATGTATCCGTTGTACAGCAGTCATGCCAACACACTTTCCAAAGTCCTTCGTTTTACGTCGATTCTATATACTCGTACAAAATTTCTATCTGTGAATTTTTAATGACTGAAATTATTTTAATACGAATGGAATCTATACAACACTAATTAGAATAACCCTGTGAGATTGAAGTAAGAACACAAATGATTTTAGAAGCAGATAACATTTTAACACACTAAACTGTAAGTAGCACATAAAACAATATCAAAGGTTATTACCAGAATGTTAAAGAGCAAATGTTTTCTCATTAGAAATATAGTTTACTAACAGGAGTAATAATCAAGTGATTTTCATCTTTCCTAGTATTTACTTTATATGTTGCATCTCATCATCACGATCAGTAGCATTCTGTTGTTTAGATCGGAATATGTAGTTTAACTTTTCATATTGTCGATTCAGTTTTTAAATGAAGTAGAACAAATCACGCGAAGACATCAGTCTAGATAATAAGAAGTATAGTTGTGATTGGGTGAAGTATAACTTCGCTTCATCTTTCTTTGCAATCTGTGATAGTTCTAACAATTCGACTATATTAGCCAACTTTTCAAGTTACATATATATGACAGTTGACTAACCAAAACAAATATGCAGACTTTTTTTCAACATTATTATTGTGTAGGTGAATGACATGAAATAGTATTTCCTACGTTAACTAGTATTGAGACACTCATAAATTCAACGTAATTGGTTTTTTAAAGTTAGAAATTCGCTGGATAGATTTAAAACCACTGTTACCACATCCAAATTTCGGATATATTCAGTGCTAAAATCTTTTAAATCTTATTTGATGCACACTTACAGAAAAGTCTATGGGAATGTTTGCTGCTTAAAAGTTTGTTCTTATATGGAAATGAGTGATGTATTCACATTTTATATGAATCATTGTCCTAACATTTGTCTTCTCCATAACTAGTATGACAGTTCCGTTATAGTGGCAGGTTGGCATTTATTAAATTAGCATAAAATATCGCTGAATTACCTCACTAAATGGCATTGACGGTAATTATTTAATAAAAAACAAATAATAACAATATATTTCAACTTTCTTCTAGATACTTATGCTCGATTCAATATAGTGTATCATTTTCTGATGTGGATATTTCTGTAACTTGTATATTATGGTATTGCTCTGCTATGTTGAGCCAATATGATTGAAAACCTGTACTCCGTGGTCGTATACACTGATATTTGTTGGCCTATGCTGATTTTTCTATCTTAAAGTCTCAACGGAAAGAAAAGAAAGCACAGTGGATTTGTCTCGTATTATTTTTTTATCAATATAACTCAAGACACAAAATATGATATAGATCAACTGCAAACCACAACGTACCGTAAATAATAAAACAAAATGTGTACAATACATAGGCATTAGCAGTACACAAATTGAGTAATAAATTAATTGATGACATTTCATAAACTGCCTTGAAGGAAGTACATTGTGGTGATCTTTTACTTGTAGTAGGACATTTTATCTTTAAGTATGCAGGTGATATTGTCTGTGGCATAATGCACAGGGTATCCAAATCTCAATTAATTAAATATTAACGTCTAAATATGGCATGTATTTCGAATCTTCTAAATGCCAATTTATGTTCTAGGCTTACAGAACCTAGTTTTGTTTACCATTGTGAATTAAGGACTTGTGATGTCCATCGATAACGTCTTAGTAATGCAGAGTCTTAGTAATGTGTTCTCGAGTAGTGTTGACAATTCAATCTGTATTGCCATCTTAAAACATCGGCTTCGGTGGCTTGGTCATGTTTTGACCAATTTCATTTCAGTGATTTTTTTAAATCATGCATTGTTTTTTGTTGCTAGAATTAGTTGAACAGGCAGAAATATAGGCAGTTAATCTCATACTGCCTTGAAATGTATGTATGTTCAACATAGAACTTGACACATGTTCATCGATCTTAGTTATCACACCATCAGTACAAGATTACCACTAAATTAGTAGAAGTAGTAGTTACTTCAATGGTGGTAAGAAAAAAATGCGGACATATAGGAAATGGTCTATGGAGAAATAATTAATTTGCTGAAAGGTATAAGATAATTTTGTGCTGACGATTTAAGGGAAGACAAAGAGTGAATGTAATTCTCAACTCCGTGTAATAAAAGAAAACCGTGCAGTTATGGCCTCTGTCGGTCCATCCCGACTTCCTGGTTTAGATCCTATGGATGATGCAACTCAATGGTTCAGACATTGTCACATATAGTTAGGAATAGAAGCCAGTGGCGGTATTGCTGTGTCTTTATTTTACATTGTTCGTAAAATGTGAATAATTCTTGGCCCGAATGAAGTCCTTGATTATAATACCGTATGAACTCTATCTCCTACTATGTAGTTTTCGTTATTGTCTCGCTAACTGTCTATCTCTTATTTCTCTGCATTATTATGTTTCTAAGACAGGGCATGCATTTTTAGTGTTAAGTGTTTGACTGACTAAAAATGGTAAGTTCATATTTCACTAACAGTAACTTGGAGACTGTTCGTTGATAGCTTGCAATTAGGACATGGAAATAAGTGTTTAGCAAATTCATGTCACAATTGTCTATACTGAGATAATAACTTATAATTGTGTCTTTCCCATTTATTTTTTTGTATCGTGATAATTGTTAAATAAGTTTCTTGGTATTATGCCATCGTTAGTCAAGTGAATAGTGATATCTTTCTTAGGTATTTTTACTTTTACGCTTATTCCTACTGGGATTTTATACGATGTTAGATTTTTGCATCTGATATCTTTTTAAATATGAAATTTGGTGGCAGTGGAATTATGTTTTATTCCAAATCATAAACTACTTTTTAAATAGCTTAAGGTGACTTAAATGTGGTTTTTTTTTAATAATTTTCGTCATTGAATAGTTATAATTTATGAATAACCGTATTGTATTGTATCAAAGCAACTACTACTTTTTCTAGAAATGCAGAAATACCCATATACATCGGTTAATGGATGTATGTGTATGTACAATCAACATAGAACCTGGCACATGTGTGCATCGGTTCAAGTTGCCATACCACCATGGCACCGGAAGATTAACACCACCACCATTAGTAGAAGTTACTTCAATAAAATAAAATAATAATAATAATAGTAACAAGGAGTGTGAACATATAGAAAATTGTTCAGGAAGCGTAGAAAGAAAGTTATGGAATAATTTAAAGCTCATGATTTAAGGGAGGTCAATGAATGAATACATCTGCGCCATTGTAACCGATTCTGGACCATGTCACTCAGTGTTTCCAGTTACTGGTTACGGTAATCGCGGGGACCCCATCCAGGTAGTCTGCAGCTACCGACACGATTTCATGGACTGATGCCATGTTTTAGTTTGGCCACCTCTAACTCTCTTCCATGCTATTCCTATATCAGCTAGCAATGCGCGTCGAGGAAGACGGTGGTTGGGCATACGCAACACATGTTCCAACCACCCCAGTCGATGAAGATTCACAACCTCATCGACCAACTTACCACATTTGCCTAACACCCGTCGTCTAGCCTCGTTATTACTTACTCGGTGATCCCAGCTAACGCGAGCGATGTTTCGTAGACATCGATGGTCAAAAACTAATAACCTTCGAGTGTCATCTACCCTTAATGGCCACGTCTCACACCCATACAGTAAGACAGAGCGAACTGTTGCACAGTACACTCTCCCTTTCGTTGAGAGACGGTTAATGGATAGTTCTTTAGTAAACAATCGTTTACGTTATTCACGTACATTCCATATGATGAGACCAACAACGGTAGTTAGTACGTCGTACAGAAAACGGATAAAATAAACAAGTTATTATGGCTTGATGAATAAGAAGTGTATTAATTGATAAGAAACTAATTAGTTTGCAGTCAGTTAGTTTAATATGAGAAAGGAATTGTGTATTAACTAGTAATTACCAATAAGTAATAGAGTAAAAATATTCGTTTCTCATGATTAGACTATATAGTTGCATTAATGTCTACAATAATTATTTTTATTCCATTACATTATACAGTTGTAGCATAATTTCATTACTGTTATATAATCACTGATAATTTTTCAACAATTTATTCCTATATGATTTGTACAAATACATATATTCTCTTTTCCTTCAACTTTTATCAAACAGGCTGTTAATATTACTCTTATCATTAAGTTTATGGCTTAATAATTTTAAAGGACAATTTAAATTAGAGAATACAAATTCCATCATATCATTTTAGTCTACAATCTATTATGTTTTAATCAATTTGTTAAGTTATACATAGCAATACTTCTACTTACATGTTTTATTGTGCCTTTTCTTTATAAACATTTAGAGGCAGTCAAATCTATGTACACATAGATTAAGTTTAACTGATTTAGATTGTACTGCGAATCAAAATTATGTGGATCAGAAACCTCCTAATATTTCATCCAGTCAATGCCAACGTGTTCGTTCTTCTTCATTACGCCCTAGTGTTAAAAATCTACTTTCCAATTTAGGTGATATGTATAATATATATAATAAAAATTCCTCTTCTAAATTAGAATTTCATAAACATATTAACGATTCATCATCGATTTATCAAAGTAATCCATCATCTGTAGAGAAAAATAACGAAACTGTAAGTACACCATCTGCTTTTCCATCTCTTCGACTATCTAATTCACCAAGTATTCAGGATACAGTTATGGCATTATTTTCAAAGGTATGTACTCTTAATTTTTTTAACTTCAAATTGTTCTGTATTGTTATGTGAATACTTGACATTTGACTAGAATGAAAGTGTTTTGTTCCGACCTTTTCGTATTGCTCTACGAAGCACACTCCGCTCACACAGATCGGTATCAACTAGAGGTTATGTCCTCAGAATAAAGTTTCTAAATTTGAAAGAGAATATTTGCTTCTTGTGATCTTAGACACAGTAATCCAAACGTATTTTTTCGAGAGGAATTTTGCTTAAACAATCCGTTTGTTAAATATTATTGTTAATTGGTCGTCAACTAGTGTGACAAGACAAATGTATCTTGTTAAGTTACAGGTTTTGTGTTCTATTCAATACAATGTACACACCTACTTTCCAAAATGCTTGGCTTAACCTCAGTGTAAATAAAAAGACTGAGAGTAACTAGGGTGCTTTAATTACAAAATCGAATAAATATGTATGTATCTAACATTATATCCTTTTTGCTGTTCTAGCTTTCCGATGATAGTCCGTCATGTCCTTGATTTGCGACCATAGATCATCAGTATTCATGCGCCTTCTTACATGTGTATATAGAAGGTTCTACCATTCTCCGTCTATCTTCATCTATAACCTTTAGGTGTCACAATCACCATTTTGTGCAGGCTGTGATTTTAGGACAGAGATAACAATTATAAAAGACTTTCCCTCGCATCATCTTATGTCACTGTATTTCGCCTCAGTCTTTATTTGCTCTTGTTCTACCCCGGCATCACCATTATACAGATCATACTGCAAAACTAATATGGAAAAATAATCTGGAAGACTTTTGTATATTGTTACAAGTTTAGATTTTATTATTTATTTATTCGTTTGGATCTTTGTCCTTTTTCCATCTGCACAATCACACTCCATTCTTTCCCCGATTCTTCTGTCCATACGAATAGTTACATCTTGTTTACTTTAAGTTCATGTTGTTAATTGATTTCTAACTTCTCATTTTCATTGTGTACATGTTTAAATATTATTAATTTTTCTATTTCATGCTTGTCCTTTTGTCACTTAAGTAAAATCATCTCGAAGTGAATAGAAGATAATTTCATTGGTTTATTGGTTTTTGTTTTTATCATCGTCGTTGTTAAGTATGACACACTATTATCAAACTCTTTGTTTTGTTAGCATATGTAAATTTTTCTCAACTCATAGATTTATTGCTCTTCACAATACAATAATGAGAATGAACAAAAGTTTGTTCGTATAATTACAATATTTTAATGGTTCTTATGGTAATGTTCTATTTATTCTCCTTTGAATTTGTCAATTGCTATTCTTGAATTGTCTACATCATTTTCATCACTTTTCAAAATTTATGTGGAATATACACTATTTTAGTTCTTCACCAATCGTTATAAAAATAAAGCCTTTTGTTGATGTTATGTTTGAGCAGATATCATTTATTCTGAAGCTACATACAGCATTCATTGCATAATGTCATCAATCTTCGTAGGAATTCGATGTTTTATTTGTTGCAAGCTATTCATAGATTAAAGTTTTAGGAATTTCAGCCGATTCTAAAGGTTCATATTTCCTTTTTAAATGTTGCTGCTAACAGGCAATCAATACAGCTTAGAAGCAAATTAATAATTAGGTTCCATTTTTTATAATTTTTACTCTTTGCAAACGAACAAGATTGTGGAGAATGTGGAAAGCGTTAATTATGGTAAGGAAAAAAACAATAAGTGTTATCTAACCAAAATATGTGATGAAACAGGCACTAACTTCTAGTTGTAATAATGGTGTGTTATAGCGTAAAGTCAATCTCAAATCGAAATACGAGTTAATGTGAAATGCTTGTTATCGTTTGTTAGTTCGTTTGTATATTACGGGAACTTTTTAGTTTGTCCTTCATGTAGCGATACTATTTGTATCGGTAAATAATCCCCAAAATAAATAGTTACATAAGTTTCGACATTGATGCTGACCATGTTTGTTTTAGTGGACACTACTAAGTTGAAGGCGCTCGGTCACGCATCACCACCAGATCTCGTCACGCCGTACCGAAACAAGCAACCCCCTCTAGTTTGCCAGCCTAGACGTTGCTAACCGATTGCCGCTCCATTCACGATCAAATATAACTTCTCTTCCATCCTTCATTGCCTTCTGATTTCTTCTCATTCGTAAGAGTGGGTTCAATCGTTAGAAGTTGCTCTGGTAATAATCCAAACGTAACTTGGTCATATACCGGGTGTAACTTCATATTCTTAGTTATCACTTCTTTACCTGCAATTTTGATTATTTAATCATCTTCCTACCTTTTTTACCGTTTACTAGCTGTTCTTGATCTCGTTTTACCTATCCCAGTTGAGGTTTTGATTATTCCGATATACTTCACTGTTTACATTTCCGTTTTTTCCTTAGTTTTCGTGACTTCGTTTGAACGGAATATCACTGTTTGTTTACCTTTTTACACTGTGTTTTATACAGTTGAGTGTAAATTCTCTTCGGAACATTTTGTTCATTCCATAAAGTTGACTGTCATTTTATGTTAAATGAGATATGTACTGCATCAGTTTCTTTAACCCAAGAGCTTTGTACTATGTACATACGTGTCAGCTGATCCGAACGATACGTTACCCATACCGCTAAACGGAAATGTAGGAGCTTTGAAAGTTACTCCCAATAGAGTTGGTAAGAGATGTACGTTAGCAATTAGAGCAAGCTGGATCTATTACTATGGAACTCTGAGTGTACAGTAAACCGTAAATCAGACCAGTCTTCAGTAATACAAATGCTTGAGTAGTTAACTTAACATTGAAGTAAGCATTTCCGTGGTTAAAATTATCCTGCTGTTGACTTCTTAGAAAGTCTGTTTCCTAGCTACAGTTTATTCTACCTTCTATCATCTGTGAAAGCATATTAAGCGTAGTTGACTTAGCAATCCATAATGTACCTTCCCGACGGAAATGTTTGGTAAAAGGTAAAGTATTAATAGCCATTACCTCGAGTTCTCAATGCTAATCTCATTTTCCAGAGGTCGCTATAGAACAGGCATCATAAAATGAGTTTCTTTTATTAATAATACAAAAGCTACTCCAACCCTTAGCCGTAGATAATAAAGTCACCTACTAATGCTGATGAATGCACCTAAATCTAGTTTAGTTCAATCACATCCCATTGTTAACGGACAGCATTTCTGGGAATGTCTGCGAAGCTATTTCTCTTGCAGCTAGGAGTCGAAACATCCAGATGTACACTTTCATTCTTCGTTTATAAATATTTATTGTACAACTTCAAGCTGTGTTCCTGGTGATATTGTTAAAACTGTTATTGGTATCAATAATATCATGTTCGTTATCTACTATAATTCAACTGTTTTGTTACTCTGATCTCCACCTTCTGTCGATAATAGAGTATGCATAGCGTTCTGTGGCTTGCTCAGTCACGAAAATAGCCTGGAAGTATTATCATTAAATACTACACTTATAATAATTGGGTCATATCCCCGATTGTAGTTTTATATCTCTAACTTAAAACTAATTTTTAATCATAAATTCCAATCTCTCCATATTTAGTGCGGAAAATCTCGTCATTTTATTAACCTTACTTCTTGCTCAGAAAATTATCGCTAACTTTAAATCGTAAATAATTTCTCAAAACTTAGTTTGAACGACAAACCGAGTAATAAACGTCGAGTGTCCTTCAGCCACTTAATAGGAAGGGGATAAAAGAACTTAGTATAGCAAAATAAATTAATAAGATATCAACTTTCAGTGTCACCGATAAACTTCTGGAAGTTGTTTTGGCCATCCGAACTCTATGATTGTTATTTTTGCGCTATAAATTGGAAGTTAGTAACTCACCTGTGATTGTTTCCGTACAATATTCCATGTCAGTCGTGTTAAACCTTATTGTAGACTCTGTTTCTAACTCCATGTAACTCTAAACCAGATTCGTATCACTTAATTCTCACCTCAACTAAATTCCTCAGTATTAGCTGTAATGTTTTTAGGTATTGTTATTTGAATTCTACACAGTTTCCAAGCACTACTGTATTAGTTCTTATTAATTCGGCCGTATAGTCCAACTCCACTATGACATTTGTGGATATATATACACCAACCCTGCAGTAAGACAGTAAACGCCGACTCCGTAGTTTTGGCCGTTCGTTCTATAGAAGGTTTGATTTTTTGATCTCGAAATACATGTCCAATATATAGACAAGTTGAAAAATGTCTGGTTGGTTTGTGATAAAATTGAAGCCTCGTTGAGACAGTAGAAGTGAGTTTCCGCATTCTCGTTACTCACTTCTTGAACTGTTTGAAATTTCCGTGAATTGACCACAACAACAAAAATCTGGCAGTATTCCATCATGCTTTCGTCTTAACAACATGACTTACAGTCATTCATAAACTTTTGTGATAAATTATATGACAGTAGTGCTGTAATCATAGTTACATTGGTAGCTGTTTTTGTCACCGCATTGTGATCGATTTGTCGAATTCACACAGAGTAGCTTGACTTTTTGACTGATCAGTATTTGGTGACGATGAACCTAGCGTAGATCTCTACCTTGCGTAATCCGAATGATACATAAAACACTACATTTCGCTGTCCAGTTGACTTCCACTGACAGGGCAACAATCAATGTTGATTAGAAGTCAAAACATCTGATTGTTTGTTAATGCAACAACTGATGAACATGTGTCCAAAAGTTAAGAGGTGATAAGTACACAATTAGGTAACCACAGTTCATAGTAATAAACAATATACTAGAAGTAAATATACTAAACGGAAGGACCGGGCAAGGGGAACGTAGCAGTTATAGAAATGAAGTGTTTAAACTGTCCACAGTTATAATAATTCAAATAATGTTCTAGAACACAGTTCCTGAAGATAGTCAATCTTCATTAGGTGCCCGGCATATTACCTTTCACTGAGGAATTCACATATAACTTGCGAGTTTTTATAGGTCACTTCACTTTTCAGTATTGAGTAAATACAGCGATTTTCAGTTTTCTGTAAACATTTTCTAACAGACAACATAGGTTTGAATGTTTAGATGCACAACTGAGTGATATATACTACTCGTAATTTAAGCGGTTTTTATGTTAGTGAAGTGCATCCGATATATGACCAAGTTACGTTTGCTGTATTACCAGGGCAACTTCTAACGTTTGAACCCACTCTTACGAATGGGAATAAGTCAAAAGGATATAATGGATGGAAAGGAAGTTATATGTGATTGTGAATACAGCGACAATGGAAAAGCAACGTCTAGGCTGGCAAACTAGAGAGAGATGCTTTCCACGATGCAGCGTGACGAGATCTGGTGGTGATGCGTGACCGAGTGCCTTCAACTAGTAGTTTTCGATAAAACAAACATGGTCAGCATCAATGTCGAGGATGGTGGTATAGTTTTAACGTGAAGGTTGACTGATATATTAGCCAAAGTCTGGGAACTAAACACCATCCCATCTGACTGGTCTCGATCGCTGATTGTTCCAGTCTACAAAAAGGGACAGAAATCCTCTTGTGATAACCACAGAGGAATCAGTTTGATTAATATAGTATCTAAAATATTAGCCACTATAATCATCCGACGTTTAACCAACACTAGGGAACAGCAGAATCGAGAAAACCAGGCTGGTTTCAGACCTGGCCGAGGTTCCATTGATCACATATTCACCCTGCGCCAGATCCTCGAACACAGACATATGTACCAACGTCCAACTATAATTGTATTTCTTGACTTGAAAGCAGCGTTCGACTCTGTAGTCCGTGAAGTCTTGTGGCAATGTTTGTCATTAAAAGGCGTACCTCAAAAGTACATTAACCTTATAAAGGCTCTCTACTCGGTCACCACTGGTCGAGTCAGAGCATATGGCGAATTGTCACGAGAAACTTTATCCTCAAGTGGAGTCCGTCAGGGTTGCCCCTTATCCCCCCCCTTTTTATTTAATTTCATCATAGACGTACTGTTAGAAATCTCACTCACTTCTTTTAAGTCCCCTGGGATTAGTCTCCTTCCAGGAGGCTCTCTTGTCGACTTAGAATATGCAGATGATATAGTCATATTTGGTGAAGATGCACACAGCATTCAAGGTCTCTTGAACACGTTGAGTATCAATGCAGGCATATTTGGAATGCGCTTCTCCCCTCCCAAATGCAAAATGTTACTCCAGGACTAGCCTGCTTCTTCCCCTAAATTAGTTATAGGGAGTGAAGTAATTGAATGCGTTGATCGCTTCACTTATCTCGGAAGTCTCATTACCCCTGGTGGGTCGGTGTCTGATGAAATCTCAGCGCGGATCCAGAAAGCTCGATTGGCATTTGCCAATCTACGGCACTTGTGGCGCAGACGAGATATCCGTGTCTCAACGAAAGGCCGGGTGTACTGCGCAGCAATCCGCGCCATCTTAACATATGGCTGCGAAACGTGGGCTATGAAAACTCAAGATATGCGTCGTCTCCAGATATTTGACCATAGGAATCTTCGGAACATCGCTCGTATACCATAGAATAACCGGACTAGTAATTGTGAGGTTAGACAAAAGGTTCTTGGGAAGCACGGTAAATCAGTTGAAGAGGTCATTAACCTTCATCGACTGAGATGGCTAGGACATGAATTGCTCATGCCCGACCACCGTCTACCCCGTCGCGCCATGTTAGCTAGGGCTGAAGTAGGATGGAAGAAGGTTAGGGGCGGCAAAACCAAAACATGGCATCAATCCATGAAGACCTTGACTACTGGTCTAAGCCATGTAGGTAGATGTAGACTACCTGGTTGGGGTCCGCGTGATGATCGCAATAAATGGCTGGAGACACTAGGTGATATGGCTCAGAACCGGTCACAGTGGCGCAAGTGTATTCACTCTTTAACCTCATCTAGATCTTAAATTCTATTCTTATTTTCTGGACATCTTTACTTACTCATCTCTCTTGTATTCTGTTTATACGTTACCTCAATAATCTCGTAGTGCTATTATGGTATGGCAACTTGAACCTACAGGCGTTTGTGCCCGGTTCTACGTTGCTGATGATGATGATGATGATGATATGTAGCTATATATTTTGGGGATTATTTACCGCTACGTTAGATTCTTACTTGTTCTAGTAAACAATCTATTTGATTCAAAGCGATAAATACTTTAACATTAGCGTTATTGTTGACGTAAGTGGATGTTGTTCCACCTTTGTTGGCACTATTATGTTTAGATTTTTAGGGATGCCTCGGTCAGCATGAACGAATTATTTGTGCTGAAAGCACTCACAACGCTGTGCGTTTACTATATTTCACGTAGAGTGGTAGAGTGCATAAGACTCTGTTGTGGTCACCGTTGTACAATTTTCACCATCATCTATCCTCCTGATATTATGACAGAATATCAAGTTGTGTTGTTGTTTAGTGTAGATAGATACACATGTTGTCTCCCAACCATGCATTTTGCTAGAGTCAATTATGCTATCATAAAACATAGGGCCAATAAAAGTATACTAATTGACTCGGGGAAACTAGAGTCCCAACAAGTTTCTTTATAATCAAGGCGAGGGCAGCGGCTTGTCAAAATGATGCAGTTATCGAGGTGTCTATTAATTTAGGAGTATTTGGAGCCATATATACGCAACCTAGTAGTAGCTGGTAGCTGTTTACATGTACTGTTAGCCATATCGAACCAGGTATTGCGTTAAGAATGTCATCGTTATTGTTTTTCACTTTTATAGTCTTTAGTACGCATGCCAGACAACTCCAACTTCTTTTAGTGGTTCTATCGGAATGAAATGCTCCTTAGTTATCTAAGACGAAGTATGAGTTAGGAATATCAGAGATCAGTTAACTTTCTGTTATTAGGGCATATGCAAGTTGTATAGGAAGACAAAGGATCTCGGGGATATCATCTTATTTATTATAAATCGGGCATTGATTAGGATCAGTGTCAGACGAGGCGCATTTTGAACCTTAAATGGGCTACTAGTGATTGCATCTTAAACAACTTTCGTATTGTAGGCTAACCTATTATATTTGCCATAACAGTTATCACAACATTTAATTGCGACATAAATACTATAGTTTGTGGGTGGAAAGAGTAGCACTAGCATTTTCTTCTGGTAGTGGTGATGGATGGGATTTGACAATACTCGCGAGCATTGGTCTAGTTAGGGTCAACGTGGCAGTAAAGGGATTGAGATTATAATTATGAATATAACTAGAACTGGATGTTACAGGTCTCTGGCATCTACTTGCCTGAAATTTAACTGAATATATACTCAGTAATTGTTCTATGAGATCCGAGTTCTGAACGTCACTTTTATCTATGTGGTAATCACTTAAAACGCTTTTGTTAACCAGATATGAAATAGGAGCAACGTTTATCTACAAAATTTATCATATTATTATTACCTACAGTGCCTCTCTCACTTTTATTTCCATTCTAACTACTTTATTATTTAATCAAGTATCTGGAAACGTTATAACTGCTGGCTTTTATCAACTCACTGTTCTGAGATATATATACTCGTCTATTTTCAAATGGCATTAATCCCTCCACAATTGGAGAATATACAGTAGTCGAGTAGCTGAAGCTCTTAAACCAGACACTATCAAAAACCCTAAACTTCATCTCGCAATCAAGACGCATGCACAAAAAAACACATTGATTTAAACTAGCTCGTAAAAATGGCATTGGAAACTGAACCGTAGCCGCTTATTTGAAAGATGACCTTGAGGGGTTCCGTGTACCTTAAGGAGGTCCCTTGTGTACATTCAATTTTGAATAATAAGATACCTGAATACTGTGATGGGTGTTTAAATAGTTTTCCTAATCTTTCGTCATGTTCTTCGTGCAAAGTGATGAGGTATTGTTCACGCAGCTGTCAACGTCGTATGTGGAATATGCACAAACTTGAATGCAAACATTACATTAAATGCGGGCGGCTACCTATAGCTCAGGTCCGTCTTGTTTTAAGGATTATAGGAATGCAGGTTCTCTATAATTTCGTTTATTTTTTAGTAGAATGAGGTGAGAGACGAAGTCAATACTCTTATCTCCCGTAAGTACTCAAATATTAGTTCTTACACTTCATGTAGACGAAAATGAAATACGCGCTAATCCTGACCTTATGGAAGTATACTACACGATAAGAGTAGTTGTTTCTAACTTTTTGGATGGGGAAGTATTCGTTAATGAGGAAACTATTTTTCAGACATTTTGTCGAGTAATTTAGGCTTTCTGTTTTTTATGTTCTAAGATTCAGATTAATAGCTTCATGGTTACTGATCCAGACGGTGTGGATGTTGGACTTGCACTGTATCCCAAGTCAGTTCTTCTTTCTTTAATTATGTTGTGAACAGAGCTGCTCGTTTAGATCATTCATGTATTCCTGATTTGCAGTACATATTTTCGAATCGTGAGATAATTATGTTTGGGTATGATTCATCTATGCACTCAACAACTGTAAGTAATCACTTAGCAGTAGTATTCATAACTCAAGTAGTATTTTTGACTAGCAATTAAGATTTCACTGTTATACAAACTTAATTAGAAAGTATTTTTTACATGGTCCAGTTTGCTTTCAATCAAGAGGGTTGTAACAGTATATTCGACTAGTATGCTAAACTCAAGATGCATCTGGTGCACTTGGGGCCACTCAGTTTAGTTTAAACTTACATTAGACTCCATACAACGCCAATCTTATCTAAAATCTTTGCAAGTTAGTTGCTCAGACTCATCAGTGGTCAAATACATTCCTTCCGTTTTCCAAATGTGCCCTACTGGTTCGAAGCTGAGAAATATAGCAGCACAGTCTAGGTATAAAGGTGGGCATTTTGTGGATCTTGTCCTGGCTGTTGTCATTACTTCAAAGCACTCTGAATGACTAATTTCTAACCTCTATTATCCAAAAAAGAGATTATTAATACATTGAGTTGTTTTGGCCTATACTCTGCTTTAGTCAGTCAGTCAGTTACAACGTAGAACTTGGCACATGCGTACATCAGTTCAAGTTGCCATGCCCCAATTAGCAGATAGAGATTAAATTGTCGGATCAAATCCCAGAGTAGGGTAGGAAGTAACAGATTTGGTATTAATGGAAAGGAATAGAGATCGGAGATAAGACTTAAGAAAGTATGATTCAGTAAACAGAATATTATAATAAGTTTAAAAACTTAGAATTTGAAGGAAGACAAGGAGTGGATGCACCTGCGCAATTCCCAATGATTTTGAGCCATATCACCCAAAGTCTCTATCCATTTATTACGAGCGTCACGCGGACCCCAACCAGGTAGTCTGCACCTATTAACATGGCTCAGCCTAATTGTCATTGACTTCATGGACTGGTGCCATGTTTTAGTTTGGCTGCCCCTAGCTTCCTTTCAGCCTACTCCTACACCAGACAGCATTGCTCGTCGAGGTAGGTGGTGGTCAGGCATACGTAACACATGTCCTAACTACCTTAGCTGATGGAGATTTACTACTTCATCAATCGACTTACCGTATTTACCTAGTACTCTTCCTAACCCACGTATTGCTTACTCGGTGGCTTCAGCCAACACGAGGAACGCTTTTAAAACATGTATGGTTGAATACTAGGAGCCAACAAATATTCACTATTATTAATCGCCCCGTTTCACTTTCGTAAAATAAAACGGATCAAACTGTTGCGCAGCAAAAGCGTCATTTATTCAGTAGTCGAATGTCTCATCTTCGCCATAAGTGACACAAATTCCCAAAAGCCAATCGGGCCTTATTTATATGTGACGAGATTTCATTAGACACCAGACCGTCAGGATTGATAAGGCTCCCAAGATAAGTGAAGCATGCAAAACAACTCACTCCATATCATCAACTTCGGTGCCGAATCAAGCCAATCCTGAAGTAGCATTTTTCATTTGGGTGGAGAGAATCGCATCCCAAATATCCTTACATTGTTGTTTAAGGTAGTCAAAAGATTCTGTATTTTATCAGCACCTTCACTCAACAGAACTATATCATCTGCGTATTCTAAATCAGTCAAGCCTTCTGGATTGACAGTGAATAATGCTCCCATCTTTATCCGAGATAATTTCACTCACAGTCGGATTTCTGATACCCGTTTTCTTGATAAGTCTAAACAGTTGCCTACTGTTACCTATTGCTACTGCCTTTTCCATCACTTTACCTTTCGCCACCCACCACTACTCACGATCATTGCGTAAGCTCCTCATTGTGTTCAGAGCCAAACGGGATGTGTTGTCGAGTACCTATCAGTTCAGTAGATGCGACTGAAATCCACTGAGTTTTTTAACTTTTTGGTTTCGCTTACTAGTAGATATTACTGCTGTTTCAACAGCTTTCTGGATATCATTCCAAGCTGATCTGGGATGGGTACAGCTTTCGTAGTTGACTAATTGGCTTTCTAGTTGTTCCTGGAATGTATTCTTGATTTTTTCATCATTAAGTTGAACTCTTAGGGGGAACCCTTGCCGTGGATCTTTTATATCCAGTGAGATGCAGACTATTACGCGCTCGTACTAAAGCATTGTCTGAGTCTAAACGTGTACACCAAAATGAGCGGCAGTCTTCTAGTTTAGTGCGAGGTTTTAGGAGACCAGAAATAACATTTTGTGAACTCAAACCATTAACATTAGAGGCGTGAGGTGATAAAGTTGTGCAGGACGGGTTTATCGTGGGGATAAGAGAGTTATTGAGAATTGAGGGTGGTATTTGACCTCCAGCAAAATGATCTCTTGTGCTGTTAGACGTATTAGGGCGGTTGTCACTTCCTGGCTCCCCACACCATGGAAGGATATTACTTCTTGAGGTACCTGAATAGGAAACTGGATTAGTATTGGTCATAGTGACCAGGGAGCGTGATCGTAGAGCCCAAGGGGCAACTGCTTGAGGCCGACCACGCACGACCTTGTTATGAGAAGTTTCTGAAGTGTCAGCTCCGTTCTTTAGAAGGTCTTACTGTCGGAGACGGAGATCCGTGGAGTAAGGTGAGTTGTGACATTTTTAGGGTCGACCTTTTCTAACCTCTTCCTTCCTTTGTGAGTAGGCAGCATCACTGCAGATGCTGGTTATCCGAGGGAAACACCTTACTGCTGTCACACCCCGCTGCAGCCAGCAGTATGACATCGCCCTCAGATCTTAGGTTGCTGCCTTTAGTCATATCGCTCTGCAACAGACCTACTTGGCAAGGTAGGACCTAGAGGAACAATATAGCTCACTTCGGTCATCGCGACAGGTAAGCCCGACCACCACGTCAAGGTAGCAGCTACAGTCGGGACTGCTTTAGTTGTCTCTGTTTTTAGTAACTTGAATAGGTTACTCCATGTGAATGAAAAGAATCGTACTCGACCATCTGTTCCATAAACGTAGGGCGTAGTTTGTTACAATTAAGTTGTATTATACATATCTCCTACAGCTTATTTACTTCAAGAGAAAATTGATGTAGTTGATAGAGTTGCTTACCATGATGACCAAGTCGAGCTATTTTGGCTAGAACACTCATATCTCCAAGTTGCATAATGCCATTACTGGAGATCACCATGATCACGACCCATTTCTAGTGTTTTTACTATCTTTACTTTCACTATAATCTGTGAAGAAATCCTCTGACAACTCAGGCGTCAGGTTCAGCTAGCTACGACTCTAAAATCTTATACCATCGAAATATGATAATAATGAACCTTATTTAACATTACATGCCTACAACAACATGACTTTTTAGCATACATGACCCAGGTATAGTCATTCATATGACCTCATCTAGTTGCTATTGAGAACTAGCATATCATGCCTTTCATTTGTCATGTGATTTGATTATTAATTCTCATCTCTTTGCTAGAGTAGATATAATTCCCAAAGTACCTTGTTATATTTTCTGTAAAAGATGATGCAAATGCTTTTTATTTACTGGGCTTTGACTCATTTAATTTATTTCACTGCATCCCATGGCTATTAACCAAAGGATTATCAAAGATCGGGATTAGCATTCACCAATTTACCATACTTCAGTGTCTAAAAGCGATTGGGCCTTTTGTATGTGTCTAAAATTAGACTACGAATTGTTAACTGGCAAGTTTGTTTAATTGCCGTTACTTTTGGGAAAATCTGACCGTCAGGTTATTTTAATTGTACATCTTTTCTACCTAATTACATTGCAAATTTTTTTACTAATTTAACAACCTCTTTATTTCAAATAGGGCATAAAATAAATCTACTACATGGATGATAAAACTGCGATTGTCTGAATCTGTGTGTTGATTAGTTTCTAAGGTTGCAATGATTTAAAGTTGGATATGCAATTCGCTGAATCAGCTTTATATATGACCATATGAGAGCGAAACGCTACGATTGGAGTTATTGTTAAACAGTCATGATTATTTTTTTACTGGGAAAACTGTTGTACCTCTCAAGTATAAAAGCTATGTGTAACTATTGTCAAAAGACCGCTGAATTATTTGAATGCTCATTTTTATTGTATAGTTTATGCTTTTATTTTACAGCCTCGTATCAGTTATTATGACTGTATGACAACCACTGAAGAAAGGCAAACTTATCTGTTGAAGAACTATTACTTCAAATGTAAATGTGGTTTATGTGTTGATAGCAATCGGGTAAGCTCTTTTTTTTTCAGATTATAGTACTGTTTAACATACATTGGTTAATTTTCGTCCAGCTGTTCAAAATTATAGCTCTCAACAATAAGTCCCATGCCTTTCATGATCTGCTGGAATGAAACAAAATTACGATGGAGAACAACTTGGAATGGTTTAAGGAAGCAGCAACTTCAACACAGGGAGTTTTTGGACGCAAGAGGCACTTCTATGACTAATGGGCCACTGTTGGCACTCTGAGCAGTATTGAAGAAAAGTGGAGTAAGAAAATGGCAATCAAAAATAGCTTAACGAGGACAGACAAAGCCAAGGCACAGGCCATATACACGGAAGCCAACAAGCAAGTGTAGAGGAACATTAGAACTAATAAAACGGGAAGATAAGGAAAACCTAGCAGTGACAATGGAAAAAGTTGCTAGAGAAGGAAACATGAGACACCTATGTGATGCAACGAGGAAGGTAGCTAGAGAATACAGTAAACCGGGACAACCATTCAAAACAAGGACGACAGACCAATCACTAAGACCCAACAACAGAGAACACTCCGAAGAACTCTTAAGTCGACTAGCCCCACAGAACCCACCAATTATCGAAGCAGTACATACAAACTTTCCTATAAATGTTGACCCATTAAAACTCAACATGGCCATCTAACAAATAAAGAGTGGCAAAGCAGTAGGACCAGACAAATTACCAGCTGAGAGAATGAAATCAAACGTGGAAGTAATTACAAAGGTGCTCCATGATCTTTAAGAAAACTAAAGAAACTTTCTGGTCACTCTGAAAGTTCCTAGACTATTGTTGCGTTCATGGTTTTCTGTAACCAATAGTTTTACAGTTAATTATCTATTGATATTGCTATTCTGTTGCACTAGGCACTAGGCAGGTTCGTTGAGGTGTTATTAACCTATGTCATTGTTATATATGTGCGGGATGACCAGACTTGTTCTTGTTGCTGGAGTGCACGTGATACGATAAGTTACAGCTAACCCAATCTTGCCTTAAGCTTTACTTTGACATTAATCCGATTGATTGGTCAGAAACTAGATAAGTTAGGCACTATTCATACATTATAGCAATGCTGAGTGACAAATCATGCATGCCAAATGATAAGGTAAATATATAAGTCAAATCTATCCATTCAGTTATCAGTCGTTACTTATCTGCATACAATTTCATTAGGCAATCACAACACACGTATTGCAGATATATTAATATTTTAGCATTATCTCAACGCCCTCTACAATTTTGCTAACTGTTGATGCAAAACTAAGGTGACTAGTCGTCATTAATATCTTTCCGTTAATTAATTCGGCTTCTACCGATAACATAAATTTTACTGAGGGAAATCATTGTCAAATTTGCATTTTTGAATGTCCTAGACTTTTAATATTCTTTTACTAGTAGTGTATTATCAGTTTTCTATTCTTTGATAGCTTTCCGTATCGGTAAGCTACGTAAGCAACTTATAGACACAATTTTGCAGATGATGCTTTAGAGTGAAATCAACAATACGTTGAGAGACAACGGACACTTTGTCTTCATATATCCTAATATTTAAGTTGGATTGTGACTGGCAAGTGGAATACAGGACGCGCCTTTCGTCCTGTTTGGGACTCATCGGCTGGATGTACCTGCATCCCAATGTTGATGTTCACACTGGGATTCCGCTTGCCAGTCACAATCCAACTTAAATATTACTTGTGTACTGTCGCTATATCGAGGTAATCCGCTCAGGATGCACATATTGCAACGGAGGCTGACCAGTTTCAGTCCATTACAAATCAACGGGAAAATACAAACTTATTCTAATTTCATATATCCTAGTATCATTGAACCCATATATGCCATAGTTCTCTCAGCAGCTAGTGAATATCCCATTGAGAAATAAAACCGATGAATCTACTTACCCTAAAGTACAGGTTCAAGCTATTTCGTTCAAAACGCTTTTAATACTCTAGAATGACATGTGGTAATCTGAACTAATAATTATTTTCTACTTGATTTCTGGATTTACGTAACCGGAAAAGCTAAAAGAAGTCTTACAATTTTTATTCTTGTGGCCTTAATTAAGGGTTGGAATTAGGTTCTTATTTTGGATGTGCCTGGAGCGGCTATACATATATAGTAATTTTTTATTTAATTAGAAGACAAAATTATATATACAGGTGATGCGGAAAAGATAATATCATACAGATTATTCTTGGCTTTATATTTTGCGATAATCATAATCCCTCAAAGATCACTATTTTGTTCATGGGCGTACACTTGGTGTTGGTGAGGTTAAAACACAGGCTTTCGGTAGGGATAGATTACAGTGATATCCTAATGAGGTTTGAGTAACGATTGTCAAGGTCGTGAAGCATATTTCCAATAATCCTGTTGGCACTAGAAAGCACCTACAGTTTCCTACTACAATTAGTAGCGCGATAATATGTAAGCTATTTATGTCGTATGTGAGCTACGTGTTCGATTTACTAATCGGGATATAGGTCGTTATTGCTTTTTTATACTAGATCACGATCGGACTCGGTCCTGTAATAATATGATTCCAAACTGTCTGTGAATCACTATGTTACACTAACGCATGCACATCCACATTTAATAGGATAAGTCAATAGGAGAATTATATTTGAACAAGCACAGAATCGAGACAGTCGCTAAGAGCAAGTAACCCTCAAATTGAGTCCAATCACACATTGAGCGCACATACTACACAAAAGGTACAATATATAAAATATGTCAGAGGTAATCATCAACTGAGTCCATTAGGATAACCTTAAAACACTAAGGTACAAATAGACGCTCAGTAGAGTTAACAGAATCACAAGGTTACAGATTCAGCTGGGCACTGCAAATTTATTTCTGAACATATATCAGAATAAATTCGACCAAAATTACAAATCTGTCTGTAGTGTCGATATGACAACAGCAATAAAGTAGGTCCTGTGCCTAATACATAGTTCGTGTTTCGACTCATCAACGAAAATATGGTCACTAGTCTGAAGAATAAAAGTAAAGTACATAGATAATAATCCACAAATGTGTAAAATTCAAATCCTAAAACACATAAACTTTGTAATAGCTGAAGTTACATTCCTAGATTGAACGTTATATGAAGTCTTACTAACTATAGTTAGGTGAATTTTGACAATGCAATAAGAAGACGAATTTTATCAGAGCTATGTGATATATTTGCGCAATACATTTCGAACAATCTGATCACACATACACTTGTTAAGGCATTTATATATGAAAAATAAAGGTCACTAGATAATTAAGAGTATAAGCTCAGTAAACGAAGATAATAAAGATAACAATGTAAGTCACACTCTACCAAGGTAGGTTGAGGAAAAGTACAAATTGTTTTTGAACACACAAAGGGGGTTTGAACTTCCGTATAGCTAAGGCTTCAACAAACTTTAGTATACGTCCCAAAGCACTTTTATACAACACCACAAAAGATGATTTGATATCAACTATGTGACCTGTCTCAACTAGGTGTTTAGCAATAGACGATGAAGGTTGTTTATCCTGTACTTTTATTTCTCCTTTCGAGTCCTTTTGTTTTTGGAGCCATTTAGGTATGTGTTCAGCTACCCTTACATGCAGATCACGATTGCTCCTCCCTCTGTATGTGTGTCCACACATACATGTAAATTGATAGATACAGTGGGATGTGATGCATTCGTTTACGTGCTGTTTAGGCTTATTGTGAATCAATGACTTATACTTTTCTACTACAACTACCTTAGCAGCATAAAATGTTCTGTTAACAACTGACCTAAGCCTTTGTTTTAACACAAGGCTATTTAAGTCACCTCTGAAGGGTAACGTGATATAAACTGATTTTTTGGGTGCTAGAAATACAGTAGGTTTCACCATACTGCAACATTTCCATCGATTTATGAACTTTGGATATCTGTTCAGCATTAACGTTTCTGTCAGTAATTTTTCATTTTCTTCAATAGTGTCATAAGTGCAAATACGATTAGTCCTATTAAATAAAGCTTTTACTAGGTTCTTTTTATACTGCACCGGACAATAACTATGGAAGTTCATATACTGCCCAGTCCATGTAGATTTTCTGTAGACACAGCCATCATCCCTCTGATTGATTAATATATCCAGGAAAGGGAGTTGGTTATTATTCTCCTCTTCACAGGATAAACTAATATGATTTTGTATGGTATTCAGTTCCCTTAGTAACCTATTTGCATCATCGATTTTCGTGCATATAATTAGGATATCATCAACGTAACGTTTATAAAGGTACATTTCTCCTATTGAATCGCTGACTAGGTTTTCTACATGTGCCATGTACACATCAGCTAACAATGGTCCTAAAGGGCTACCCATCGCAACTCCATCAATTTGTCTAAAATATTCACCCTCAAATGTGTATTGTACTTTGTCTGTGCATAGTAATAATAAATCTTTAAGAGTTGCTACAGGAATAGGTAGTGAAAAATGACTTCAATCAATCAATCAATGCCTGTTACTCCAAGTGGAGCATAGACCGCCCACCAGCATTCTCCAGCCAACTCTGTCCTGGGCTTTCCGTTCTAGCTCTTCCCAAGTGCTGTTCATTCTCTTCATGTCTGTTTCCAATTCCCGACGCAATGTGTTCTTGGGCCTTCCTCTGTTTCTGTGGCCTTTAGGATTCCAAGTCAGTGCTTGTCTTGTGACACAATTTGATGGTTTCCTCAGTGTGTGTCCAATCCATCTCCAGCGTCTTTTCCTAATTTCTTCCTCAACTGGAAGTTGATTAGTTCTCTGCCACAACAGGTTGTTGTTGATGGTATCTGGCCAACAGATCCGAAGAATCCTACGCAGGCAGTTGTTTATAAATACTTGTAACTTCTGTAGGGTACTTTTTGTAGTTCTCCAAGTTTCAGCTCCATACAACAGGACTGTCTTCACATTTGTGTTGAAAATTTTGACTTTTATATTGACTGACAGTTGGTTTGAGTTCCAGATGTTTTTCAGCTGTAAAAATGCTGCCCGTGCCTTACCAATCCGCGCCTTCACATCCGAATCAGACCCTCCGTGTTTGTCGATGATGCTGCCCAAATATGTAAAGGTTTCAACGTCTTCCAGAATTTCTCCGTCAAGTGTAATTGGGTTAGAGTTTGTTGTTTTGTATCGGAGGATCTTGCTTTTCCCTTTGTGTATGTTGAGGCCTACTGCTGCTGAGGCTGCTGCTATATTGTTGGTCTTCTTCTGCATTTGATGATGTGTGTGAGAAAGAAGAGCTAGGTCATCTGCAAAGTCCAAGTCATCTAGTTTCGTCGATGTTGTCCATTGTATTCCGAGAGTGCCTTCAGATGTTGCAGTCTTCATGATCCAGTCGATGACCAGTAGGAAGAGGAAGGGCGAGAGTAAGCAGCCTTGTCTAACACCGGTCTTCACTTCGAATGAATCTGTGAGCTGACCTCCATGCACGATTTTACAATGTAGTCCGTCGTAAGAATTTCGTATGATGTTGACTATCTTCTCGGGTACGCCGTAATGTCGTAGAAGGCTCCATAATATTCTCCTATCCACGCTGTCGAATGCCTTTTCATAGTCGATGAAGTTGATGTAAAGTGGTGAATTCCATTCAATTGATTGTTCAACAATGAACCGTAGAGTGGCGATTTGATCGGTACATGATCGATCTTTACGGAATCCAGCCTGTTGATCTCGGAGTTGGCCGTCGACTGGGCCCTTTAATCTGTTCAATAACACTCTGTTGAAGACCTTTCCTGGTACTGAAAGTAGAGTAATGCCTCTGTAGTTCTCACAATTGCTGAGATCGCCTTTCTTTGGTATCTTGATGAGGTACCCTTCTTTCCAGTCTGCTGGAACTTGTTCTTCCTCCCAAATCTTCCTGAAGAGAATGTGGAGTATCTTTGAAGTTGCTTCTATATCTGTCTTCAGTGCCTCTGCTGGTATGTTGTCTGGTCCTGCTGACTTGCCACTCTTGAGCTGTCTGATGGCCATTTTGATTTCTTCGACTGTTGGTGGGTCTGTGCTTATAGGGAGATCCGTGGCTGCTGCTTCGATGACTGGTGGGTTCAGTGGGGCTGGTCTATTCAAGAGTTCTTGGAAGTGCTCTACCCACCTGTCCCGTTGTTCATGCACTTCAGTGATTGGTTTGCCAGCCTTGTTCTTGATTGGCCGTTCTGGCTTGTTGAATTTCCCAGCTAACTTCTTCGTTGTATCGTATAAGAGCCTCATATTTCCTTCTCTTGCAGCTTTTTCCGCTGTCATTGCTAGGTCCTCAACAAACTTCCGTTTATCCAACCTGATGCTCCTCTTCACTTGCTTGTTGACTTCGGTGTATTCGGCCTGTGCCTTGGCTTTCTCTGCTCTTGTCCGACTGTTATTGATCGCTGTCTTTCTGTTCCTCCTTTCTTGGATCTTGTCCAGAGTTCTAACAGAAATCCACTCTTTTTGGTGTTGTTTCTTGAGACCCAAAACCTCCTGACATGTTGAGGTTATTGTTCCCTTAATCTCTTTCCAGTTGTCTTCCATATTAGTTCCACCTTTTTCTAGTAGATTATGAAATGCCTGAAACTTGTTGCTGAGAATTAATTTGAATTCGTTGCGTTTGTTAGTATCACGGAGAAGGGCTGTATTAAACTTGTGTAATACTGCTGCTCCAGTTGTCCAGTGCTTCCTCAGCTTCAGTTTCATTTTAGTTACCACCAAATGGTGATCTGAAGCTATGTCGGCTCCTCTCCTTGCTCTTACGTCTTCCATGGTCCTTCTAAACCTCTTATTGATGCAGATGTGGTCGATTTGGTTCTCCGTGATGTGGTCCGGTGAAATCCATGTAATTTTGTGTATACGTTTGTGAGAGAAAATGGTGCCACCTATAATCATTTTGTTGAAGGCACATAAGTTCACGAACCTCTCACCGTTATCATTCCTTTCTCCCACTCCATGTTGTCCCATGATGTCTTCATACCCGGTGTTATCCACTCCGACCTTGGCGTTGAAGTCGCCCATTAGAATAGTCAGGTCCTTGGCTGAACATTTCTCGATGATTGACTGCAGCCTCGCATAGAACTGGTCTTTGTCGTCTTCGTGGCTGTCGTTGGTGGGTGCGTAGCACTGGATGACATTCATTGCAATCCCTTCCTTCTTCGTCTTGAAGGATGCTGTGATGATCCTAGGTCCATGAGGTTCCCATCTTATAAGAGACTTCCATGCATCTTGGGATAACACCAATGCTACTCCTTGTGTGTGTGGGGCGTTTTCTTCTTCGTGGCCGGAGTATAAAAGCACATTTCCCGAGGATAACCGTTGCTGTCCAGCTTGCACCCAATGCGTTTCGCTTATTCCAAGTATCTTCAGGTTGTATCTTTTCATTTCTTCAGCTATTTGCATGGTCCTCCCTGTTTCCCACAGCGTGCGGACATTCCACGTACCTATACTAATGGTTGCTCTGGTTGTCAGAAGAGACATCGGCCTCGTGGCTTCCGAAGAAACTCGGCTTTCACCATGAGGCGTCATAACATACCTTCCAACTCCCATGGCAGAGTGAAAATGGTTATAAAGGTTTTTACTGGTTAGCGTTTTTTTAGCACATTTGCTGTTTTACGGGATGGGGTTGCTAGCCCCATGCCCAACCCTCCTCCTTTATCCGGGCTTGGGACCGGCAGCAACCCTAGGGGCTACAGGCGGAGTTGAAAAATGACTTGTCAAGATATAATCACATAAAATATCAATAGTCTTTTTCAGAGGGACGTTAGTAAACAGGGAATTTACATCAAAAGAACACATAGTCTTTTCTTTGATATCAATGTCACATAAATAATCTACTAGTTCAAACGAGTCCTTCAAAGAATACTTGCACATGCTCTATCGAAAAAATTAATAAATTGGAAGGAAAAGTATATTCACACTTAGTTAAACTACTAAACATGAACATTATTAATAAAGAGGAATTTCATTTCTTAAAACCTATTGGTTGTGAATATCCACGTTTATATGGATTACCAAAAATTCATAAAACTAATAATCCTCTGCGTCCTATTTTATCCATGTGTCGGTCGCCTACACATAATCTCACAAGGTGGCTTGTAAAATTATTGAACCCTATTCGATGGAGCATATATAAGTATTCTTTGAAGGACTCGTTTGAACTAGTAGATTATTTATGTGACATTAATATCAAAGAAAGGACAGTGTGTTCTTTTGATGTAAATTCCCTGTTTACTAACGTCCCTCTGAAAAAGACTATTGATATTTTATGTGATTATATCTTGACAAGTCATTTTTCACTACCTATTCCTGTAGCAACTCTTAAAGATTTATTATTACTATGCACAGACAAAGTACAATACACATTTGAGGGTGAATATTTTAGACAAATTGATGGAGTTGCGATGGGTAGCCCTTTAGGACCATTGTTAGCTGATGTGTACATGGCACATGTAGAAAACCTAGTCAGCGATTCAATAGGAGAAATGTACCTTTATAAACGTTACGTTGATGATATCCTAATTATATGCACGAAAATCGATGATGCAAATAGGTTACTAAGGGAACTGAATATCATACAAAATCATATTAGTTTATCCTGTGAAGAGGAGAATAATAACCAACTCCCTTTCCTGGATATATTAATCAATCAGAGGGATGATGGCTGTGTCTACAGAAAATCTACATGGACTGGGCAGTATATGAACTTCCATAGTTATTGTCCGGTGCAGTATAAAAAGAACCTAGTAAAAGCTTTATTTAATAGGACTAATCGTATTTGCACTTATGACACTATTGAAGAAAATGAAAAATTACTGACAGAAACGTTAATGCTGAACAGATATCCAAAGTTCATAAATCGATGGAAATGTTGCAGTATGGTGAAACCTACTGTATTTCTAGCACCCAAAAAATCAGTTTATATCACGTTACCCTTCAGAGGTGACTTAAATAGCCTTGTGTTAAAACAAAGGCTTAGGTCAGTTGTTAACAGAACATTTTATGCTGCTAAGGTAGTTGTAGTAGAAAAGTATAAGTCATTGATTCACAATAAGCCTAAACAGCACGTAAACGAATGCATCACATCCCACTGTATCTATCAATTTACATGTATGTGTGGACACACATACAGAGGGAGGAGCAATCGTGATCTGCATGTAAGGGTAGCTGAACACATACCTAAATGGCTCCAAAAACAAAAGGACTCGAAAGGAGAAATAAAAGTACAGGATAAACAACCTTCATCGTCTATTGCTAAACACCTAGTTGAGACAGGTCACATAGTTGATATCAAATCATCTTTTGTGGTGTTGTATAAAAGTGCTTTGGGACGTATACTAAAGTTTGTTGAAGCCTTAGCTATACGGAAGTTCAAACCCCCTTTGTGTGTTCAAAAACAATTTGTACTTTTCCTCAACCTACCTTGGTAGAGTGTGACTTACATTGTTATCTTTATTATCTTCGTTTACTGAGCTTATACTCTTAATTATCTAGTGACCTTTATTTTTCATATATAAATGCCTTAACAAGTGTATGTGTGATCAGATTGTTCGAAATGTATTGCGCAAATATATCACATAGCTCTGATAAAATTCGTCTTCTTATTGCATTGTGAAAATTTACCATAGGGACAAATTGTTTTAAATAGTTAAGTGATTTATTTATTTGTCCTAAATAAACAAAGATCAATGCTTACTTCTTATGTGTTTTTTGTCTTTCAGTCAGTTTCGTCGTCAATGTATATCTGGCAATTTTCACATCTCCCCGACTGTATTAGGTTTAGTGTTTAAATTCTAGTTCATGTGTCTTGTAGTCATATTTTACCTACTTCAAAAACAAGCTGTGTGTATAAAACTACCTTGCGATATCGTATATGTATTCTTTTCGCTACACTCTCAAGATGACGTGGCATTTCGTAAATGAAACTGATATTCCCATCTTTGCCGATCCATAAGCAGACAGCTATGGGTAAAACTAAATCCTAATATCACTCTTGGGCGATTCTAAGGCTAAGCTTAAGTTACTTTAAATCAATCAGAAAACAGCATATGTTAACGATAAGCTTTAATAAAAATTTTAAATAACACTTATAGTAACGGATGTATTAAATTTACATGATCAATGAATTTACGAGGTTATCACGTAGTTCTGTTTTTCTAAATTTGAAAAGATAAATACTGATCCACATAAATGAAGAATATTCGTCTGCGTAAAGCATAATATAATTTTCTCCACATTTATACCATATTGTTAGTATCCATTTCTGTTGTAGCATCTACAAAAAGGTTCTGAGAAATCACTACATGACATGGGCATCTATATTCCTAGTCATCTGTACATATTATTGAGCTAGGTAAAATATATTCCTTAATAATCGGTAACAGGGTCGTCTGTTTTTTGTCAAGGACACTCCCAAAATGTGTCCGATAGTCCTATCCAAATCTCGAGAATTTTTGGAAGTTCTAATATGAAACAAACTTGCCACTTATTCCGTGGTCATATTTTCTTTTCCTGATAGCCTACTCATCAACTTCAGCTACTTTACCAACAAGTCCCATGGAATAGTAGTCGTTAAAATCATATTGGTGTATATATTTTTACAGTATTCGTACTACTGAGAAAACATTATAGCGCTGACACTGCACAAAAACGCAACAGTTGACATTGGTATTTCAACTAACCACCATACTACTTGTCAAATTAGCATAGCTAATTTGTTACAACTGAAAGCTATTTAAGTTTCAGAATACTACTGTGATTCGCCTATTGACTAAATGGTTTCTTAATCGAATAACAGACTTGACGATTATTTCCAAAACATAAATAGAATAACAACACGCCGCCGGACGAACTTTTACTTTACCGCTGTTGACAGGAATACACTATCTAAAACAGTGCAATAAAATATATACACAAATAAATTGAGTTATACTTCTGAACTATGTGGACTTTCAGTAATAACGCTAGCATTACTAAGTCGATTTAGGAAACGATGTCTTCTTGGATTGGAATTCGATCCTACCAAACAAGATTTAATTATTGTCAAACGACATCGTCTTTGATGCTACTAAAAACAATCTGTTTATAGGTAATTGAAAATTGATCCTATTCTTACTCTTTTCCTAAGACATAAAACCCTGAGAAGTTTGGTCAGCTAGCTCTTCAGTTTCAGGATTGTTTGATATAGTAACCGTTAAACAAATACTGATTGTAAAGATTGACAATGGTAAAGCAACCTTAATTGTTCTGTTAAACATCTAACATATCTCGATCTTAATAAATCCATTCCATTTTTATTAATGTTACTATGACTGTTAAAACATCAAGGGTCTTGGAACATGTTTACAGAATCAAAAGTAAACTCTTCTCCTAGTTTTGATTTGACAAAGTCATTTTGATATACATGCTATGAAAACCGGAATAAAATTCATGTCAAGTAATAATTGTCACAATAAAAACCTGTTTCGTCAAATGCTTTTTGGAATTTTATGGTCGCGGTTGTAGTTTAAACGTCTATTAAATGTACTCTTGAACGTGTATCTTATGTCATGCTAATATTTTGTAATTACGACTTATTAATCTCACAGATAGCTTTATAAATCACTAGTTGCACTTTTTTTACTTTTTGCTACTTCACTTTCTATCATAACTTATGTCTAGGAGAAAAGAATAACCGCACTCATTTGTTGTTCATCTGACTATCTAAATGGACCAATAATATTTGATAAACTACCTTCGTTTGTTAAATTGAAGGAGTGTAATAATGACAAGTTAACAAAGCCTATTATGGTCCGTTACTGTCCTGCGTGCTTGAAGGTTTACGATGACAGTCTAATAAATCAAATTGCAGGTAATCTGTATGGTGAAACAAAAGTTCACGTTGATTTTGATACTGGTAAGTTTCCTTTCTCATTTTGTTTCACATGTAGATTAGTTGGGGTGTTGTTATGGGGGGCTCAAGGCACAACGGCATTTTTCACTTCTTGCAAATAAATATAGATGTTAGTTCTATGGGAAGATTGACTAGGTAATAAATGTATGACTATCTTAAACCTATTAACTCGCTGCTGTCACACTTTAGCAATACAAAAGATAAATGGTAGCGACGAACAAACTTCGTACTCCTTTAGTTTTCATTCTAAGTTCATCTGTTTATCTAGTATATAGTATTATTATTCTATGGATCGGCTGTTCAGTTGTCAAATCATCTGAATTTCAGTTAGTAGTAGATAATAGGTTCTGATTCCCTTCCAACTACTTCAGTTCGACCAGCTGAGTTATATGAATAGCTCTCCTATAGTGTGGCAAAAATCAAAATACGTAATCATCCACCTAGTAAATGAGTTGTATTATTAGGATAAACTTGTATATTCCCGTTGATTTGTTATAGATTGAAGCTGGTCAGTCATTGTTGCTATATGTACATCCTGAGCGGATTGCCTCGATATAGCGAATTTTCACAAGTATTATATAAGTTGGATTGTGACTGGCAAGTGGAGTCCAGTAGACTCAGTAGTCTAGTGGTGAACGCGGTGGCGTTTGACACGAAACGGACTGAGTTCGAATCCCAGTGTGGACATCAACATTGGGATGCAGGTACATCCAGCCGATGAGTCCCAAATAGGATGAAAGGCGCGTCCTGTATTCCACTTGCCAGTCACAATCCAGCTTATATAATGAGTTGTATTATGTACTTGATGTTACCGTAGTATTTGCTAGCTGATATTGTAGACGAAGTTTAATATCTTTTGGGATACTATATGTCTGAAACACCTAACCAACAATACTGTATCGTTTAAGCACTACTTGGATATCATGGAAAAGCGGAATGGAATATTTTGAGATTTAACGAAGATTACTGGGAAAACATGACAAATTAGTTTATTAGAGTGTATATCATCACTTAAGGTATTCATTATATATATTATAGTATACTCAATCACCTACCTTGATGTTCAACGTTGGCGTAGGAGTAGGTTTTAAGAAAACTAGAATTGGTCAAACCAAGACTTGGCATCACTTCATGAAATCTTTGCCCGTATGTTGGGCATGTCAAATCCTCAAAACAATTACTCGAAAACCAAGCGAAAGATTTGTATTGATTCCTCTTATAAGCTTCATTATTAAACTCACCGCATTTAAATAATTTAGAGTGTCTATAAAAATGAGTGATGTATATTTGTAATATTCCAATGAGTAGAAATTAAATTTCTTGACGTTTCACGACTTAGTGTAAGTCTCTTGTTCATAGAATAAATAAATAACCAAATTGGATCAACACAAGTTCCAATAGTACGATAGAATAAATCAAAATAAATTAGTACATTCAAAATACATCTGCTCGTGTTATATCAAGTCAAATCAAATTCACTTTTGAAAGTGAAGTTGAGTACAATAAGTTACCGTTTTTAAACTGCCTAGTCAAAGAAATTCGAATGGAATTTTTAATCTGAATATTTCCCGTAAGCCTACACATTCAAGTCGATCTATTGATTTCAATTCAGCATATCCGCTCAGTGCCAAAATTCCCCTAGCTTTTAACTTATTCAGAGCCATTACACTAGATGATAAGGAAAGTGGATACAAAAATGTAATTAGCATTCTACAATTTAATAATTTCCCACTGAATATTGTTAAAAATACACAAAAACGAAACGACCTATTATTAACTAGTATTCACCTTTCACCTCTACAGAGAATTGCGTCTACAGGCTGGGTTGTGTTGATTGTGATGCTTTCCATATTGAAGAGTCCTCTCGAGAAATCAAAACTCGTGCCAATGAACATGAAAGCTACACTGAACGATCTAATAATCCTGTTGAACTAAAAAAATTACAAATCAAGTCAGCAATAACAGTACTTGTTAATTATCACAATCATAAAATTGGTATTAAAAACATCTAAATTTTCCAAAAAGGTTTTTCCAATTAAAAAGTGAGATGAATAGCTGAAGCTCTTTACATGTTGTTAAACCAACTGCACTTAACAATATGGACTTTTTATCCGAGCGACCATAATTAAAGTGCATCAAATGTTAACACAATTTTATCGTCATTTCACACTCTTTCACATCATACTAACATATTAAGCATGTCTCACTTTAAGTCACCTTGACCCAAATGATTTGATATGACACGATCAGACGTGTATTTTGATTGTTTACTAATTTATTTTGATTTATTCCAGAATTTAATTTCTTCTCATTTAAATATAATAAGCATTTATCACCTATTAAGATAAGTTTATAATTTCCCGTTGATTAGTCATGTACTGAAACTGGTTATCCTCTATTGCCATATGTGCATCCTAAGCGGAATACCTCGATATAGCTATTAATCACAAGTAAGTTGGATTATGACTGGCAAGCAGAACAAACGTTGCTTGGTATTGTTTAACCGTCTGGCTCATTCAAGTGTTCTTCCTTTCACTGGCTTGGTGCTGAGCATCAGAGCAAACTGACCATAAATTAAAAACACGTAAATGTACTAACGCTCATACGTATTTCAGTCATCTACCAAAGCTCGTGTTCATAGAATAGTGGGAAATTCATTAGTCAGCATTTGGTCTAGGTATCAACAACCGTAGACAGAAAAAGCTGTAACTAAAAGTTGTCAAATATTGCTTCTTAGGCGGTGTTTTTCACGATTTTATGAATTGTAGATGCCACATGTGACGAGCTTCAAGCTGTTGTCACTTGAACACTAGTCACCCTCCCAGGTCATCAATATCGCCTCTATCTCAGTTTTTTCAAGTACCTTAAGAAAATGAACCTTTTTGAGATGTAGGAAACCGGGAAGTGATAACTGTCCTCATACCACTAATAGTCCACAACCAAACTCCTTCATGTCCTAATATTTCTTCTACTTCTACTATCAATTGTAAACTTCTCCTTTGATCTCCTCTTTATATGCTACCAATACTAACTGTTCAAGTTCATAGAATACTATCACAAGTCTACTGAAACTACACATTGTGGAGCTTTCAATGTATCAGATCCATGCCAATAATCAATCATATCAATAAAATGGTCAACCAACACAGGTGCTGTTTTCTATATATTCACTTTATATCCTAGTTCCGATGTCTAAGCTTAGTTTTCACACTTGTCAGAAGATTCTAAATGTCTTTCCAATTTTTTTCGGGTTGCTGAGTTTTATTAACATTATCTAATTACACTGTTACCTATAGACTACCAATCGAGTAAACTATTATTTCTGCAAATTTAGATTTGGAAGTATCCGTTTTTAAGTGCGCCTTACTCATCAATGAATGACACAGAGATTTACCAGAAATTGCAACTGTCAACCTAAAATCAGTATTTATAATTGTACATGCATTGATTTTAAGTAATCTGTTTAATTATTTCTTTTCACGTTTACAGCTCTAGACGCCCTAATCATGTACTCACGTTGTTGTCCAATTAATAAACCTATACAAAATATCCAACTGATATCAGTTAAAGATATACAACTTGAAGAATCTCGTTCATATTACAAATTATTTGGCCATAAGGACAGTTTATACTTGGCACGGTGTTGTTCCCGTGTTCACTTCCTACATACGATACCAATTGACTCACTATTGGATAACGTGAATAAGCGTCATCAATACAATGTAAATCAATTGGAAATTTCTAAAGATACCCTTGTAAACGTTATAATTGCCATCAGTTTAAATGAATACTATTGGAGAACTACCTGGCTATTGTCGGATCGTTTACAACTGGGTCAGCTGGCTTATTCAATGGCCTCTTTTCTATTATGCCATATAAGTGATATTGATGAATTTCACAACTGTAATCGAATGAATGAAATCAGAAACCATCTCATTTCTGTCTACAATACACACAATAATTTGAATTGTCTAGGTCATGTTTTATGTAAATTCTCTAGTATAGCATATGATATATTAAGTCCATTAACTGAATATCGTTTTAATTGGCAACAAGGTTTAAGCACTCTTGAGCACTATAAAGCTCAAGATATTAAAGGTAGTAATATTATAAATGATTTACGGGAACTAATGTAATTTAAATAATTTCTCGTTCATTATTTGTACACATCCTCCACAAAAATACTTTCTTATTTTGAATAAATTCTAGTCAATTTACTTCAGTATATGATTTCGTAAAGCTGCCTACTTACTTGACTTATTTATCGTTTTTCAGTATACTTGTGCAGTGAATATGAAATATCCTTCGTAGTGTGTATTGCTTCATTACAGTCTATAAACGAATCACAAAAATATCATGTTCTTATGTTGGCGTATATTCACGACTAAACAATGGAGTATACTAGCGATAATTTCTTCATTATTCCTAGACAAAACTATACTTATTTTGTAAGGAATTAAGCTTTACAACTCTTATTTCTACCTTGATAAAAGATGAATCCACGAGTATCAGGAAGTCTATATGTAGTCTTTATATTCGAAGATCGCTGTGCTTTCATTTTCCTCTGAAATTCGAGAGTATTCTATAATCTAACTAGTTTTTACTGAAGAGACGGTTCACAGAAATGTCATAACGATGTACCAATTCACAGAACATTATTCAATCCTTGAATTAGAAATCTAACAGTTTGAATAGACAATAGAAAAGAAAAGCGCACAATTATGACGATACATTTTTCATCGTAATCTCTAGATTGATACTAGACATTTGGAATGGATGAAGTCACGTTATGGTACTCATCCATATTCTCTGTGTCAACTCTTTTTTCATTATTATTGTTATTTAAGTAACTACTACTTCTACTGACTTGATTTTTATCTTGCTGTGAAGCTAAGGTGCAGCAACTTGGACTAATGTACATATGTGCCAGGTTGTATGTTGTCCATACATTAATTAATGATTACGGCGAAATGGCAAGTGGAAATCCTGAAACCACTGAACAGAGGTTGTCAAATTTAGCGTTAAGGACTCATTTGAGTTTGTCGACAATAAAGGATCTGGTAGTTGAAAACAAATCAATGATATCACCAGATGCATCGTCTGTATTCACTAACACTCCCCTACTAGAAACAGTAGATTTTATATGTAGTGAACTTACTAGAACATATTTCGAAACTGAAGTTCCGGTCTCTAGACTGAAAGAGTTAATCCTAAGGTGCACAATGAACGTAAACTTTCAATTCAATAATGAGCTTGATGTTGTCGCAATGAGATCACCATTCGGCCCACTTCTAACAGATTTCTTTCTGTCAAAATTAGGAAATAGTTCTCTCAAAAATGAAACTAGCCAATTATCATTATATCCTCGGTATGTGGATTGTACATTACTAGTCCCCACTAATGAAATCGATAAGAATGGTATACTTGAAAGTCTCGACTGCGTTCATCCACCAATCATTCTTATTGTAGTTAAAGAGCGTTTTTGTACATCCTATCAACACTAAGAACAGATGGCACATTAAAAAGAATCATATATGAGAAGTCAACGTTGGTTTGTCAATATACTGATTTCTGCACCACTAAGATTCAAAAAGGATTTAGTGAAAAATCTAACACATCGAACCAGATGCATATGTTCTGAGGATACTGTTGAAGAACTAACCGCCACGCACAACATGCTCAATATGAACACTTACCCGTTGAAATTCATAAGTAAATTTATAATCCCTACAAAAACGAAGTCAGAAAGCTCAACTGTTCTTAAGAAACCGATTTCTCCTAAAATTACAATTCCTAGGTGACAATATTGGCGAAATCTCGACGCAACGATTTATGAAAGTGTTGCAATAAACGTTTACTGCAGCCAATGTGCATACTATGCTCTTCAACCACCCTATTATAAGAACAGAAACTAGAAACAGACGGGCTATATTCGCCTAGTTCATGTGTATATACCAATTCACCTACTCCTCCGGAGCCAGCTACATTGAGCGCACGGTCCGGCGGGTCCGTCATAGGATTTCCGGACATCACCCAGCCTGATTGAGTAAAAGTCAACTACGGCAAGTAAACAGCTCTATACTTGCATATTTGGTTAGTACGGAGCATCAAGTAGATGTCGAGAAAGCTATCGAAATCATTTATCGAGTCGCACCTAATCTACCGTATGGATTGCACATGCATCTTCTACATATAGCGGGAGCAATCGGTATCCACCTCGAACCCGGCCTTTGTGTGCATAAGAAACGTGTACATTCCCTTCCCTTGTCTTGGCCATCATAATAGCCAATGGTTGTATAGTTTACGAGTGACTTATTACACTCAATTCTCACTATTATTATTATTATTATTATTATTATTATTATTATTATTATTATTACTATTATTACTCTTTATTATTATTATCACGACATAGGATTCTTTCTATAACTTCAAAATTTGTTACCTCTTAGTTAACAATTAATTCTTACGCATCAATCTTGACCATCAGATTTCTCCTAATTGCTTTATCGGCTTTTTTCCAATGGATATTATGTACTGAACAATATTCCAATGTATTCACTCATGATTCACATACTTTTAAAACTATGATTACCTTATTCACCTTCATACCTTGAATTATTAATTAGTCGTAACTAGTTTATAAACACCTTTGAACTTGTAAAATTATTATTTAACAAATCACCAATTATTTTTTAGGATTTTTCGTCCAAAGAAGAACGAAAAGATTCACAAAACTTGGGCGCCGAGTGTATGTAAGACATATAAACAGGATATATTTATAAATAATCTCAGCGAATGAAATTAAAGAAACTTTAAACGTCTCGCTCAGCAAGCGGGTTAGAGCTTCTTCAAGGGAATAATTCTGACAGAAAGACAGTTACAACGTTAAAGTTGGTACATGCGTACATCAGTTCAAGTTATCATGCCCCAATTAGCAGATAGAGATTAAATTGTCGGATCAAATTCCACAGTAGGGGAGGTAGTAACAGAGTTAGTATTAATGGGAAGGAAGAGATCGGCGGTGAGATTTAAGAAAATATGATTCAGTAAACAGAATATTATGATAAGTTTAGAAGCTTAGAATTTGGAGGAAGACAAGGAGTAGATGCACCTGCGCCATTCCCAACGATTTTGAGCCATATCACCTTAAGTCTCTAACCATTTATTACGAGTGTCACGCGGACCCCAACCAGGTAGTCTGCACCTATTAACATGGCTCAGCCTAATTGTCATTGACTTCATGGACTGGTGCCATGTTTTGGTTTGGCTGCCCCTAGCTTTCTTTCAGCCTACTCCTACACCAGACAGCATTGCTCGTCGAGGTAGGTGGTGGTCAGGCATACGTAACACATGTCCTAACTACCTTAGCTGATGGAGATTTACTACTTCATCAATCGACTTACCGTATCTACCTAGCACTCTATTCCTAACCCACGTATTGCTTAGTCGGTGGTCCCAGGAAACACGAGCAATGCTTCGAATATATCTGTGATCGAATACTAGGAGTCTACGAATATCCTCTTTCCTTAACGGCCATGTTTCACATCCATAAAGTAGAACGGATCTAACTACTGCGCAGTAAATGCGTCATTTATTCAGTAGTCGAATGTCTCATCTTCGCCATAAGTGACACAAATTCCCAAAAGCCAATCGGGCCTTATTTATATGTGACGAGATTTCATTAGACACCAGACCGTCAGGATTGATAAGGCTCCCAAGATAAGTGAAGCATGCAAAACAACTCACTCCATATCATCAACTTCGGTGCCGAATCAAGCCAATCCTGAAGTAGCATTTTTCATTTGGGTGGAGAAAATCGCATCTCAAATATCCTTACATTGTTGTTTAAGGTAGTCAAAAGATTCTGTATTTTATCAGCACCTTCACTCAACAGAACTATATCATCTGCGTATTCTAAATCAGTCAAGCCTTCTGGATTGACAGTGAATAATGCTCCCATCTTTATCCGAGATAATTTCACTCACAGTCGGATTTCTGATACCCGTTTTCTTGATAAGTCTAAACAGTTGCCTACTGTTACCTATTGCTACTGCCTTTTCCATCACTTTACCTTTCGCCACCCACCACTACTCACGATCATTGCGTAAGCTCCTCATTGTGTTCAGAGCCAAACGGGATGTGTTGTCGAGTACCTATCAGTTCAGTAGATGCGACTGAAATCCACTGAGTTTTTTAACTTTTTGGTTTCGCTTACTAGTAGATATTACTGCTGTTTCAACAGCTTTCTGGATATCATTCCAAGCTGATCTGGGATGGGTACAGCTTTCGTAGTTGACTAATTGGCTTTCTAGTTGTTCCTGGAATGTATTCTTGATTTTTTCATCATTAAGTTGAACTCTTAGGGGGAACCCTTGCCGTGGATCTTTTATATCCAGTGAGATGCAGACTATTACGCGCTCGTACTAAAGCATTGTCTGAGTCTAAACGTGTGCTCCAAATTGGGCGGCAGTCTTTTAAGAAGCCTATCCAACGGTGGCTGATAGCAATATGGTCTATTTGAGTCCAACGTTGAGTTGACTGTGGGGACCGCCATGTCAAATTGTCTTTCCTAATGTTTAAGGTTAGTGCTTGCGAGAAATAGACGGCTATCTGAGCACAGTTGTAATAAACGGTCGCCATTATCTGTTCGTTGGGCCTCGACACCATAGGATCCACCTAGGTGCCTTTCGGTTTCGTCTAATCTACCTACTTGCGCATTAAAGTCACCAGCCATGATCACTACATCAGTACGCCTAGCTTTCGAAGGAGGTCTGAAAGCTTTTTGTAAAAGTCATCTTTACTTCATCTGAGCTGCAATCAGTAGGAGCATAAACAGAGTCAACAAAGAGGCAACGGCGTGTGTCCCTATCTTTCCGAGTTCTTACTGTCCCGTTTAGACGGACAGCGCATAAGCGACTGTCTATGGGAATCCAGTCATTGAGAGCCTGTTCAGCTTTTGAACTTAGTGCTATGCTTACATCAGCAAGGCCACGAGTGGTAGCGGTGGGGTCTCCGGAAACACGAATAGTGAGCCGCACCTCTTCTTTATCTTCACAAGGTGACGTCAAGCGAATGATTGTACTTGGATCCTGTATACGCGTTTCGGAGACGCGGCAGACATCGATGGAACGAGAATCTAGGGTCATAGCTAGAGAGGCTTGTTTTCCTATTCAGCAGTAGGTCCGAACGTTAAAAGCTCCGATATGTAGTTTAGTGCGAGGTTTCAAGACACCATGAATAACGTTTCGTGAACTCAAGCCATTAGCATTGGAAGCGTGAGGTGATAAAGTTAGGCTAAACAGGTTAATCGTGGGAATAAGGGAGATATTGAGAGTTGAGGGTGGATTTGACCTCCAGCAAAATGATCTCTTGTACTGTTAGAGGTATGAAGGCGGTTTTCACTTCCTGGCTCCCCACACCATGGAGAGATATTACTCTTTGAGAAACCTGAAAAAAAAATGTATTAGTGTTGGTCATAGTGACCTGTGAGTGCGATCACAGAGCCCGAGGCAACTGCTTGAGGCCGACCTCGCACTACCTTGTTATGGGATGTTTTCGAAGTGTTAGCTCCGTTCTTTAAAAAGCCTTACAGCCGGAGACGGAAATCCGTGGAGTAAGGTGAGAAATGACAGTTTTAGGGTCGACAGTTTCTAACCCCTTACTTCCTTTGTGAGTAGGCAGCATTACTGCAGATGCTGGTTATCCAAGGTAACACCATACTGCAGTCACACAATCATGCAATCAACAATATGACTCACTGATCGATTGATGGTTTGGATAAATGAATGAATAGGTGTATGAGTATGGAGGTAGGTGTTGATAGATGAGTAACTTAGTGGGATAGTTGTTTACTTAGTTGTTTGGTGGTTTTGTGGACGGCTAGTGAATGTGTCGGGTTGTACGTTGTGGAATGAACGAGTGAATGCGCTTATTGATTGTGATGTTTGTGTATTATGTTGACACATGTTCGACTGTTGATAGGTAGTTGTAAGTGAATGAAGAGGGAGTGGTTGATGGATGTTGTATGACGTTGATTTGAGTGTTTTGGTTGGTGGTGGTGTTGTAGTCGGCGTTGGTGTAGGTGTAGGTGTAGGTTAGGTGTAGGTGTAGGTGTAGGTGTAGGTGTAGGTGTAGGTGTAGGTGTAGGTGTAGGTGTAGGTGTAGGTGTAGGTGTAGGTGTAGGTGTAGGTGTAGGTGTAGGTGTAGGTGTAGGTGTAGGTGTAGGTGTAGGTGTAGGTGTAGGTGTAGGTGTAGGTGTAGGTGTAGGTGTAGGTGTAGGTGTAGGTGTAGGTGTAGGTGTAGGTGTAGGTGTAGGTGTAGGTGTAGGTGTAGGTGTAGGTGTAGGTGTAGGTGTAGGTGTAGGTGTAGGTGTAGGTGTAGGTGTAGGTGTATGTGGA
>CM068306.1:23690663-23983163 GCA_034768735.1 Schistosoma mekongi
CTTACAGTGTCCCACCTACACTGTACCTGTATTGTTTCTGAGACCATAATTAGGTGCTTCGGTAAATCTTAATATGGGGTCGGGGGGGAGTATGCTAGACGGTGTAAAACTTCGAAATAGAATGTCATTGTTTTACACAGATTTCCCTTGTACTTGATGCTAACCAGGAAATTTTATCTGCAGATGTTTCCAATCTTATGACTTAGTATAAAAATTAAAATCTTACAGGTTAATTGATCTTATTATGAAATCTTATGCCGTTAATGATAAATAAAGTTTTTATTCTCAAGTATCATTGTGTTGCTTATTACTACTTTGTGATGTATATTGTGAAATTCAGAGCTGACGTTTACTGAGGTTGGGTTAAAGTTGATAGTAAAATGGAGGTCAAGAGTATTGTTTCCCCTAGTTGAGATTTGGACCTGTTGTGTCCAACCACTAAATTCTATCGTCTCTACTAATTTAGAAAATCGTTGTGTAGGGAGTTGCGATTTCCAGTCGATGTTCGGCATATTAAAGTCACCACGGATTAGTTTGGATGCGTGGGGTTGCTGTGAGGCCAAGAAGAACATAGTGCTTAGATTTTTGTCGTAGGTACTGTCTGCGTTGGGTGGTCTACATATACATCCTACAAGTAGGTACTTTTGATGGCCAAAGGTTATACTTACCCATGTTGAATCCCCTGTCTCACCTAGTTGTTCATTGTTGAACCTACAAGCCTTTAGGTTGGAATACGTGTAGATTATTGTGCCACCTCCACTGGTGTTGTGCCTAACAGTTCGGAAGAGAGCATAATTATCGATGTTTATTGTGTCATCTGATATAGTTGGTTTACACCAAGTTTCGGCAATCAATACCATAGTGGGGTTAGTAATGATCATAATAGATTTGAGATAGTTGATTTTGTTTATAAGTGACCTGGCATTTTCTGAGATGACGAGTAACTGTGACCCTTCTTGAAGTGTAAGGGCCTGCAATAGAACACTTGTTTTGAACGAGTTGGGTGTAAAAGCATTAAGTGAGATGAATGACTTTGAACTATTGTTGGGTTGGGTGCCTGATGTTTCAGGCAGCAGGTTAATTGATAATTTGGCTGATGTTTATGTCTATGAGTGAGCCTTTGATGAAGTGTCTTGGGTTGTCTCGTCTTTCAAAGTTGTGTCTGTGGTAAATAAATAGATAAATAGCTTTTATACTCAAGTATCATTGTGTACATAGGAGCATGCAAATTTACAGGAATGATCAAAATGATATGAGTTTACATACATACAAATATTTCGACGAAGTGTTACTGTCAGGACTTTCATAAAATATAAAGATATGCATTGAGAACCAAAGAAATTGCAACAAATTTCACAGTATTAGGACACTAATTATATGTGTTGTAGCAGGGTGCATATATGACAAAGTACCGCGCGCTCCTTGACCAATGCGTTACAGTTCCAAAAAACGGCTGAGGGTTAGCAGATTGGATCACTGTGCATGTTCAGACGCGAGATAGGACCAAGGGTACTTGGAACTTGCGTGTTGAGGAGAAGGCAATATTATTGTGAGAGTAAGTTCTATACTTGTCTTGCACACAATCATTTACAACTCGAGGAAAGACAAAAGAAGGGAGAACACAAAACAACAGCACTGGTATTCTGGGGTTAACAAAGCTAATGGACTGGATTAGTATTTATGCTTTCGATATACCACTTATGCTTATAGGCCGATTAAAAGGGAAAAATACTATCATATGACCAAGACAGATGAGTGGTGCTCACACATTCAGAGTTCCTATTATTTCGCTAGTGGAGTTAGAAACAATGGTCGGTGTGAACATTTTAAATGAGATTTCAGAAGAGATGAAGTGACTAACGTGCCGTACGAATAAAGGAAGTGAATCTGTTTCCCGAATGGCTTGGGGCAAATGGTTTCAGATTCTCGAGAATTTATTCGTAAAATAATTCATATAAAGAGCAGATTTGGAATGCAATTTTGTTTATTTTCGAGGCTGAATTGCGTAGGTTATAGCAAGAGGGTTTCTCGAACTGAATCGTATTAAGCGATGAGAATGCTAATTTGTTTAATATTCTGTAAAGGAAGATTAGGTTAAATTTTTGCCGTCGTCTCCATAAGGTATCTAGTCCTAACTTAGTGCATCTAGTTTTATAGTCTAGAGTACGATCAGCCTCAAGAATACGTTGTACAGACTCCAGTCTGAGTTTATCCTTAATGGAAATATTACTGAGAATAAAGGTGCAGAATTCTAGCAACGGTCTGACACAAACTTTATATAGCAGAATACGAGAATCATTGCTATAAAAGTCACGTAGTATACAACCTAGTAGTCGATATGACTTAGATATCTGCATATTGACCTGTTATGTAAAAGACAGGTTATGAGAGTAACTTAGTCCTAAGTCAACTACTGACCGAAGCCTAGATAACTTACTACCGTTCGTGGAGAGGTCAAAATTGAGGCGCTTATCCCCAAAACATATCCAACCACACTTAGAAGCATTAAGATCCAATTTCCATTTTGAGCACCATACTGCGACCATGTTGAGCTCGGTAGTGACTCCACTGAATGTGTGTGCAAATTCGTGAGGGAGGAATGAGTACATTATTTTAAGATCATCCGCATATAGAAAGGGTCTACCTATGCTGAAGTATTTGCATATATCGTTTATGTAAGCTATAAAGAGCAATGGGCCTAAGACACTTCCTTGTATAACACCACTTGTAACCGGTTCGGCCTTTAAAAGAGTGGAATTAATTTTAACTATTTGATGTCTATTACTGAGGAAAGAGTTTAACCATGCAAGTAATGGATTCCTAACCCCATAAGAGGAGAGTTTGCCGACAAGAAGCTTGTGGTTAACCATATCAAAGGCTTTAGATATATCTAAGTGCAATACTAGTACCAGGCGCCCAAGGCTTCGTTTAGTAAAGACTAAATTAAAGAATTCAAAGTGACAAGTCATGCAGGACCTAGTTTTGAGGAAACCATGTTGGGAATTAAAGATGAGTTTTTCGGAGAGTAAATAATCAAACATTTGATCACATACTATTTTTTCCATTATTCTAGAGATAACCGAGGTGATATTTGCTGGCCTATAGTTATGCAGGTTTGTCCTGTAACCTGATTTAGATCAGGGGCATTCGTATGAGGTTTTCCATCGATTGGGGGTAAGATCCTGTTGTTAAAGAAAGGTCAAACAGTTTTAATAGGATTAATGGTAAATTAGGTCCTCCGAGTTTGAAGTAAATGGATGCCATGCCATCTACTCCATAGCTACTTGACGTTTTAAGCGAGTTTATGGATTTACAAATATTGTCATAAGTGAAGGTAACGGATTCCATATGGTTTGTAGCTGAGTTGATAATGTCTACTTCATTGTCATCCTGGGGTATACCTCTGTTAGCGAAGAAATCGCAGAACAGGTTGGATATGATATTATGGTCGGTAATCATTAATCCATCTCGTAAAATGCAGGGGGTATCACTATTCCGAGAAGGTTTAAGACGTTTATTGAACAGCCGTACCAAGTTTTGTACCTTGGAGCCACTGTGCATTCCTGATAATTCTTCGTTAATCGCCTTTAACCTGTGGACTTCTTTTACTTGATTGAAGGTCATGGTAATTTCCATAAGTGCTGAGAAGTCATTTGACTTATGATAACTCTTCTGTAAACGTCTAAGCTTCTTATGGTAATGAAGTGGTATATACAAATCATTTGATTTAATTATATTGCTTAGTTTGATAGGTGCAATCGTATCTAAACATGAGTTATTAATTTGATAAAAAATATCTAGTGCATCTGTAAGACTACTAGATAAGAAAAAATTGTCCCAGTCAGAGCAACTAAAAAGAGTGTGCAGAAGATTCCAGCCCACATTTTTACAATTTCGATATTGTCTAGTTTTTTGTAATTTATGAATATTGGAGTGACTAAAATAAAAAAAAAGAGCGCATAGAACCATTTTGTGGTCACTGCTTTCGAGCTCTTTGCTAACTTGAAGTGACAGAGGAGTGACATCATGACAGAAAACTAGGTCAAGAATGTCATGATGTCTAGTGGGAGTGTGTATACACTGTGTCCAGCAGTGTATGTCTAATGTAGCAAGAAGGTTTCCTCCATCGTATGACAGTTCTCTGCCAACATTCCAGTCTATCCTAGGAAGGTTAAAGTCTCCTGCAATGACTTTCGCATTATAGGTTAGAGCAGAGGTATGTATAAAAGCATTAATAATGTTGTTATCTACAGTAGTCGAGGTGTTAGGAGTTCTGTATATACATCCGAAGAGTAAACAATGGTTCGGGGTATTGACTGATATCCAGACAGACTCTGGTACCTTGCCAAGTATTTCGTCATCGATTTTATTAGACGAAAAACAAACACGTATATTAGACAGCCACCACCCCGTTTATATTCTCTATTGCCGCGATATAACATATAGTCCACAGTGGCTAATTCTGAGTCAGTAACTGAGGAGGAACATCATGTTTCTGGGATAAATATTATAGAGGGTTTAGCTAGTAAGGCTGTAGTTCTTAGGGTCGATATTTTATTAAGAAGGGAGCGGGCGTTAATTACTAAAAAGTTTAGAAATGAAGAGTGAATTGTGAAAAATCGAATAAGATCGTTACCTAAGTCGTTCGTGTTTCGTGTAACTAGATGTTGGTTTGAAAAGACAGTCTGACTGTTTAAGCTAATGTCTGGGCAAGCTGTATTGCTAAGGGGACTAATGACTGCCTGATCCCAAAAATATCATTATAGTAGTCAGAGATATTAGGATGTTCAGAGCAGTTTGAGTTAAGCAACATGGCAGCTCGTTGATGATGTACATGAAGTGGAGGGTGCCCTAGCTGCCCACCATGAGCATAATTATAATCATAATAATGAGGAGGAAGAGTAGAACCACTTACGCGATTTGAATAGGTGTATGGTGAAGGGTTATTAAGGCTCAGAGCATACTGGTGTGTATTTGGCACCCTAGAATTTCTTACAAAATTATTTGCGACAGGGTAATAAAATGGGTCATGTACTTGTCCGCCACTTGGTTTACGTTGGCATTTAAATGCGCTATGTTTTAATTGGTTACGTACAGCCTGTGGGCGCTTACGACCTTCATTACTACTGAGTCAATTACTACTAGGCAATGAGGCTTCATAGCCCGCCTTGCTATATAATGATGTGGTAGGCACAGTATTATTATGTCCTCTTTGTGTAGATGGGGTCATAAAACCGTGCTTGGAGCTTACGATTAGTTGCGATGATCTTTTTGTCTCGTTTTTCATTATACCTAAGTTGTTTAGTGGGCTAACCATGGTCTTTACTTTCTTTTTGGGAGTTTGCATTTTTTCACCTAATAAAGCACTAGGGAGCCTAATATTACTGGAGGTCGTGCGATCTAAATCTATATAATTTGAGGGGTGGTTGCCAGAGGTTTGACCTGTAATTTTCACGGCTGTTTGTTGATAAGCAGTATCATCATGGGATTCTGTAGCCGTACTAAGTGGTATAGTCAGGCATTTTGCATCAGTGGTGTTTTGCCCAACTTTACCTAAGTGCGAAGTATCTAGTCTCTTATGTCTCTGGATTACGGTCTTATCCTCTATTACACGAGCATTTTTTTCTTTGTAGTTGCGGTAATTAACTGTTCAGCCCGTTTTAACTTATCTGCTGCCGATTGAGAATCAAAGCGGAAGAGAATGGGACATGAGTACTTCTAGTGTTTTTTGTTAAGGCAGAGGCATTGACAAGAATAATCTGAGAGACTACCTGCTTTAAGTATAGAATGCCTAACGGTTCTCAGTGGTGCCTTATCCGGTATATTGTAGACAATTACGTTCTGACGGGATATCATACGATTAGTTACCTCTGTAGCAATGAAGTCTATAACGGTTGATACTTTCGAAACGTCTTCAAGCACAGGTGGCTTTGTGTCCCTGGTCAGTAGCAGCTTAAGAGGCGACAAGGTGTTAAGTTCTTGCTTAACGCCACAGACTGATGCTGAGAATGACTCCACTTAAGAACGCGTTTCCTCTAGCTGCTGAGTAAGATGTTGTAGTTTTTATCTAACCTTCTGGAGTCTACTGTTCTGTAGCATAGATGTATAATCCATATCAGATATTTTCGGTAACTGAATCACTGGTGTGAAATCTAGCATTACTGGGTCTGTCAAACCCGGGGTCGCAAGACTAGAAGTTTGTTCGATAGTGGAGTTGTTATCACCTGAGCACTGTGGGATTTGATGAGCTTGTTTTTTAGAGAGACGACCCATAATTAAATAATTATAGTCAATGTAAGCCAGCAGAGGTATTAGCTTTTATCAAAACAGTCAAGTGTAATGATTACTAGCCTTTTTTAGAAAACACACAACTAGTTACCACAAAAGTTGCTTCCTACGTATATAGATTACAACACTTCGTTCCAGTGAGCAGATCTATTGTAGCGGTTAATAATCACCAAAATAAATGGTTACATATGCTCTCGACATTGATGCTGACCATGTTTGTTTTAGCGGACACGACTAGGTGAAGGCGCTTGGTCACGTGTCACCAACAGATCACGACATGACGCATGGTGAGTAACATTAGTTGTCTCACCCAGGTAAAAGAGTTTCAGCGAAACTCCATGGCATATCTTGCTGTGGGAATCGATATTCTTCCATGGACAAGCGTCCGTCTAAAATAAAGGCAGAGTGAAATCTACCCACATATTTTTAGCACTCCCGACTCTCGTTGATTGTTTGACAAGCGCTTTCAAAGTGACTATGTTTATATCGTGAGCTCCACTACACAGTCGTAACCACTCACCAATGTTTTTACAGCTACTGATCGGTTTACTAGCATACACTATAGCTGGCGTATTTGCAAAAAGATTCGTTTTTGGTTTTCTCAGATTGTCGTGTCAGTTCTTTTGGAATACCCAACACTATTATAACAGAAACAAGACATCAGTCCCAACTGCAAATTTGTGAATTTATCGGATTATCGGAAATCGGGCACAACATTACAGCTATACACCATTCATCAACGAGTGGTCTAGTGAAGCGTTTTCAGCAATAATTAAAAACATCTCAAGCGGTGCAGCCTGAATCCGTAAAATGGGCACATCACCTCCCGCAACCCTTCTTGGAGTCGGAAACACCATTTAAGAAACATAAGATGTACGTCATTATGAGTGGTTTACGGTAGGACACTCATTATCCCTGGCCGGTTAATTTATTCGTGAAACAATGCTATGAACAAAACTAAGTCATTAACTAGAAATTCCATGTATGCTATGAAGTGACTAAAACCAACCATTCACAAACGAATCGGTGCAGTAGGCTAATCAACAAGTACTTGTACGTTTGTAAAGTCAGCCTCGTTAGAAGTAGTGACGTTCGCAAACCAAAAACACCTGTTTCCAGTCTTTGCCCGCACACACGTGATTGATAGACTGCAAACCGCCTTTACGAATTCATCAACGTAGGCATCAAGAGATGGCGCGAGGATTCATTTTACCCGTGGATAGACATGGTCCCGGGATTCTCATCATCAGTAGCAGCGCCCTTCACCAACAAAATCACCGAAACCAACAACAACAACGTCTCTGACAAGTTCCGATAGAATTATTATTTGATTTAATTTACTTTTCTATTTTGTTAATCTATCTGATTTTCTTATCCGCACTTCTGATTTATCATATTCCAATGGCTTCATACACAACCTATGATACTATGATGTAGTAGAATCATCTCGCGATATCTATTGAATGAGCTTTCACTATACATTTGGCTCGGTATGACCCTGCACATTCACACTATATTGACATATGCACGTCTGCAACACCACTTCGCTCAGACCTAGTGCTCATAGTCGTAGTTATCTGAATGGTACGTTTCTGCATGCACACATATATCCGTTTTCCGTCGTCAGTTAAGAACTAATTTTTAATAGTGTCATAAATTTAATTCTTAGTTCTATAAGTATATGTATTTGTCTGGTCGTAAGGACAGTGTTCAGCACATCTATTCTGTTGCTATTATTATTACTGGATGCTTAAATCCTCACATTCATTATTACATATACTTGGGTACTCGTTACATACACTTTGGTTTACACATACATCACAGCCTACATTTCTGTTTCTTATATACGCTATTACCGAACACATGATCTATGTACAAGTGTTAAAACATCTATGTATATATTTCATTTTTAATTAGTAATCATATACGTCTTACTGCAATGTCTTCTATTGGAAGCCAGTGTGGAATCGTTTGTGAAAATAAATTTTTGTAAAATGCCATTAACATTGCATGTGTAATAAATTTTTATCACCACGTTTTCTGATACAGAAATTTTTAGCAAAATACTTAAACAGTATTTGTTGAGACGCAGAGATTATTATTGTACAACCTTGACTTCTGTTTACCGCGCCATCTTGTAGCGATTACATATACATCTCCAACACATTCTGTTCTGAGTTCTGTCTTGTTAAAATTTTCGGTTAGCCGTTTGTTTCTGTTATAGTCTAGCTCAAACGAGGTAAATCTACATCAAGATTGCGCTCTACTACTGAATCTTCTGTTATTACTATATATAGTAATCGCTGTACCATTAATTCACCTCTGGCTGTTTCTGTACACGTTCAGAGTAAAAAACTGTACTTTGGTTTTCATAACCCTCAAATACTTGATATTACTGTTACTTAAGTAAACTAATTAGTTTACGTATTACAAATTGTGATTTGTAAACATTAAATAAGGTGTATAACTGTATTAACCTCTATAGCATTTGATATGCTGCATTGGTTGGATAGTAAACTCACATGTTTCACTTATCGTGCGTGTCTGTCGTTGGCCTAAGTTGTCCTCTGATCTGCTACAGTTTAAACTCTCCACAACTGCAATCATTTCAGTAAATAATGTATTCCGCGGGGAAATATGCTTGTAACGTTAGTTTTTCATTGTGACTAATATATATAATATATATGTATATGCGGCTAGTGAAGTGGGAAGAGTCGTGCAGATTTCTTTCTGATGTACAGGTTTAGCTTGTTGCTATGGATTAATAGTATGATAATACAAGCATATAATGTTTGTGGTTTATTTGATGAAATCCTGTGGCCACCTTGTGAAATCTTGTTCCTCTCTACATAACATTGCACAAATCACGTTAACAAGAGCGAAGCTCTTAATCAACAGATAATTTGTTAATCACTCGGAATTATTTTTACAATTACTTGTGAACTTGCATAATTATTGCATAACTACTGCTTAATTGGTATAAACAATTGTTGCAAAACAGTGCAGAACTATCGGTTAGTCATTCGGGTACAATGTAGGGCGCAGGGTAAGTGGGCATTGATTTGAGTACTCATACCACAAAACATGACGAGGTCGTACTTACAAGATCAATACAACAATAGGGAGTGAGACAAAAATATGTAAGAGAGAATGATAGGACCCAGGATTTAGGAGAACATAAAGAGTGAATACACTTGTTTCACTGACCGATTTTGAGCCATATCTCACTGTCTCCAACCATTGATGACGATTGTTACACGGAACACAACCATGTAGTCCTCACCTACCGATATGGCTTCGACAAACAGTCGACTTCACAGACTGGTGCCATGTTCTGGCCGCTCCTAGCTTCTCTTCGTCTTACTTCTACATCAGCCTTCAGTGATTTTGCATAGGTAATAGGTATTCCGGCCACCTCAGTCAATGGTGATTCACAATCTCTGTTGTCCTTCCTTCGTACTGTGTCTAATCACATGTTTGTTTACTCAGTCGTTGCATGATATGATAGCGTTGTTGCCTATGATCAAAAACCTTCAGCCTACGTTTATCTTCTATTTTCATGGCCGGTGTTCGGCATTCATTTGTCGATACGGAGCGAACTGCTGTGGAGCATACTCGTCTGTTGGTTGGGAGACGAATATCCCACCTACACGACAGTCGGCGCAAGCTAATGAAATCCAAGTGTTTTTTTTTATCAGAGCCAGAATTTCGTTAGATATTGACTCACTAGAACTAATAAAACTTCCAAGATTTGTTGAATGGTCGATGCTGTTAACTACTTTGCTCCGTGTGTTCAGTCTCTCTGTCGTGATCTTTCTTTGTCCGGTAAAAATCCACGAAAATTTGTATTTCAATAAGGTTATGATAAGTGTTTAAACATGTGTTAGGGAATAGGCGACAATCTTTTATTAAGCTTTTCTGTTGTTGGTTGATGTTGATATGCTTTATTTGTACTCGTTGGTGTGTTATTGTTGTACATCTTCATGTTACACAATGCTTATGATGCTTAAAATGTATAATCGCTAAGAGTTTGCAGTAGTCGAACCATAAATATAGGACACTGTGTAGAATCACGACGGAAAATTGTTGGGAAATACTTTTTTTTTTACCTTTTTACAAATCTGTGAATAAGAATTTCAACGTCACCATCACAGAATCCAGACTTTCTCTTCGTATATTTCTAAGGATATACTATTCAGGTTGTGAAGTGAATATCGATTTTACTTCAAATTGATGTTAATACTTGTTTGTGTTGCTACATATATCCATCAGTATATTTTAGTATTTTATGTCACTAGTTCGAATTCTTGATTTTTTTCAGAATAATAAGTAATGTTATATAAAAGGACATATTCGATCACTCGTTGATATCGCTCGTCACATTGCTCTGTTCACCGTAAACTTATCACATTCCAAAAACAATCCATTTCTGACAAAACTACATGTCTAATAAATGTACAATGAGAACGGCTGGTGATGTTGTTAAACGTGTTTTATGGGATGAAAAGATTCCTCAGGAATGTATAATTATTGGATATCTGGACAGATTTAAAGGTATTCTGGAGAAACCTTTTGTTGATTTTTCTTGGGAACCGTTTGATAGTTTGGATTATTTTACTTTTGGCGTCCCTGAACATCGAATTCAGTACTTTAAATATAAGGACATAGTCGTGTGGGACAAACGCTTCAGATTAGATAGAGTTTTCGGTAGCAGCCGGTCAACTAAAACAATACGTGATGTAATTGAAAAATATGAAAAATATTGTAAGACTTCCCAAGATATCCCTGATATTCACTTTAGCAAAATGAATGGTAATGTTACTTTTCAGTGGGATACAAAAACTACTGAAGATAGTTGCTCCTCGGAAAGTCAGACAGAAGAGTCATCTGTCGAAGAAACACACCAAGAAATAAAACATAAACCGAATTTCTTCATTTGTCAACGAATTGAATCTCCTATTTTTATTGAGAAGGCATTACGGGTTCAGTCAAATTTCTGTGACACTCAACCGTATTATAAAAATTGTTGCATTGACCCAAAGCTATTTCACCTTACTTTGTCAACAGTGAAACTGAAAGATAGTTGTCAAGTAAGTGATTTTCTCTTGAATGCTCCACTGTTTTAACCTAACCTTATAATTAAGGGCGGCTGTATTATTGCCTCTCCCGTACAATTATTCAGTTGATTCTATTGATAAGAATTGTTTAAATAGAATGTTTTGAATTATTCTACAGGCTGTTTTAAACTAAAGCCAATCATCACTTGATTTTGACTCTTCAGATAAACTATTTGTAATCTGACAATGGTTGGTCCCTGGTTGTATTTATCTACCGCATTGTCAAAGTACAACCATTCTGCACTATAACTTGACGATTGTAACTAAGTGATACTTTTGTTCTTTCCAATACAGTAGTGTGATCCTGGTGGTTGTACTCATCTACATCTCTCAACTATCGTTTCGTTCTATTAAGACACCAATAGATGATTACATAAAGTATTCCCCATTTTTAAACATTTGACCTCTTGGAATTTTAAGTGGTTTAAATGTGAGTAACATTAATAAAGATATAATAATAAAGAAGTAATTTAATTGCACTACTCATAATTTTAAGAAAATGTCTACGAGCTGACCCACTGTTGAAGATCTCGGGTCCCTAAAATACAGCGTACTAAAGAGGGAATCATTTATATGTAGTGTTTGTTTGCCTTTCGAACAAATTCGATATGACGCTCATCACTGTCAATGTCTCTAATAATTTGTTTTGCAAATAGTAGATTACAATAGGAATACTTACTCATGCTATCCTTAGCATTACTTCTACATTTTTCACCTTACTAGTAATCTTCTCAAGTTTGATAGTAGTTAGTTACGCAATCTACATACAGACTGCCTTGATTGCTTCAATATATATATATATATATATATATATATATATATATATATATGTATATATATATATGGAAGTGGTGAGTAAATTCGGTTTCCGTAACTTAGTAACTCGCTATCTTTCCAGAAGATTTAAGCTTGTATGCTGACTATTTTAGTATGCTTCATTTTCATCCCCGTAGGTATCTGAATGCATGCAAGCCCTCAGACAAGCGGAACCCATCCTCCGCAGTTCCTTGTCAAAAAATCAGTTATTAATAAAAGGTGTAGGTGACTTTCACGGCCGAGTATTATATGCAGCTGTTGAACCCAGTAAAAACTTGGACTTCTTTGTTGACCAGTTAAATCAAATTCTTCATGCGGCAGGATTTCGTACAGACTCTCAGAGAAAGTTTAAGCCTCATATTTCATTAATTAAGGTATGTGTTGTCATAATTTTTAAAGATATCATTTCATGCATTTATTGAAAAGTAAAAAGTGCCACGCGAATATTTCGCCTCACTACAATTTTTTACAAAGTACTCTATACTTAATTAGAATAAAATTGTGTCTTCTCGTTGATTTGTAGTGGACTGAAACGGGAGCGGATCGCCTCGATATAGCGATAGTACACAAGTAATATTTAAGTTGGATTGTGACTGGCAAGCGGCATCCAAGACGCGCTTTTCGTCCTATTTCAGACTCATTGGCTAGATGTACCTGCACTACATATATACCAGTTGCACATGTGTGACTGTCTGGATACAGTAGCTTAGTGGTGAACGCGGTGGCGTTTGGCACGAATCGGGCTGGGTTCGAATCCCAGTGTGAACGTCAACATTTGGATGCATTTACATCCAGCCGACGCGTCCCAAACAGGACGAAAAACGCGTCCTTGATTTTACTTGCCAGTCACAATCTAACTTAAATAGTACTCTATACCTGTTCAGCGACTATAAAACTAGCCTTCGCATCATTTATCTCAATCCTCTCACTCGATATCTTCGGTTCCACCGTATAATGAGCACGTATTGACTAGTTGTTCGGGTCACGGTCCTATTATCATTACGCATAGTCTTGACAGTCGGATTGTCACAAGATCAATAAGTTTGGATACTTAACACTACATTTGAAATTAATAGTTTACATTTCAAAACATTTTCTCTAGGTCTTGATTCTGTTAGATATCACAGGTTCATACTTCCTCAATGGCTTAGGACGCAGCTACATGATTCACCATAGGTCTTTTATTTTTGGAATATTCCTTCTAATGAATATCAGTATGAATTCGAATCTCCGGCCAACCATTCCTTAAATTTAGTACAAAGACAGTATTCAAAAAACCCTTTGATAATACATTAGTAAGTAGTATACTTTCAACCGTGCTTTCACTAATCTACTAAATCCGTTCTTGCATTTAAATTGTATTCGTATTTTTGTCAAATCATTTTTTTTTATTAATGAAGACTTGACTATTCACTATACTAAGTAGTTATTATTTGGTACAGCTAAAGGTTTCCAAGACGTCACTCCTATGCAAATGAATTGCTTTTCCAAGTTTTGCTATTACAAAAGCTTTTTTCCGAGTTTACCGTCTGAGGAATAACGCTCTCAATAATTCCCTAAAAATAATAAGTTAGTCCACATCGGATGATAAGTAAAGGGTTACTCAAACTTAAGCTATAACCTATGATAGTTTACTGAATTCTCTCTTCATAACATGTTAGTTTGTATACACTAATATTCCAAACCACTCTTTTTGTAACTTTTCAATGGATCAAAGGGATTTCTTGATTAGCATAGTCTCAAAACTTGTCATTTTTAAATCACTTTTTAGTGGCCAGTCACGACTGAGTTTTGTCGGGTTTCAAGTGTCACCAATAATTGCCAACAATGAAATCTGGTTTCATGGCCTTCAGTTGACTTGCTCTGAAGAGTATTACCATGTTGCGAAACATTTCACGTTACTTAGTCCCCTAATCACATAACACTTGGTAACCGATAAAACTAGATACGTCTAGTCTTGTTGTCACTATTGTCATTATCTGACAGCTTGTTGCTTTTTATATTGACTACACCATCGGGGAATATAACTGGCTATAGTTAACCAAATTCGATTTTTAAGCAACATTTACTTATGTATTGCGATTTCTAGATCACTCGATCAGTGACAAAGCAGGCCAGTACGAAAAAAATCAATCCTGATCTGTATAGCGAATTTCTAAATATGGAGTTTGGAAAATTCATTATTGATTCAATACATCTATGTGCTATCGGAAAACCACATGATGATGGTGGGTTTTATCGTACTATCGGAAGTTTAGATTTAGTAAACCCAATTGCAAAATGAAGTGATTTTTATATTTTATATTGCTGATATCCTTCAAATAAGTAAATATTAAAGTTGATCGTTATTTTTTTGCTCCGTTTATTTTATTAACTTTGAAATGAATTATTATACATATTGACAATATCATCAAATTATACGTTTTATTTCTAAGTCACAGTCCAAGTTTGTTACTCACACTGTCAGTATGACAAACAATATGACTCAAGGCTGGAAATGTAATAAATGATTATCATCGAATATGTAGGTAAATCGCTACCTCTTAAGATAGGGAAGAGCGCTTTTGTTTGGACACTGTGTCCTTTGATCACTTTGACAGTTTTACAGGGAATCATGGAGATAAATATTGGCAGTTTCCTCCGTAGCTGCTCACTATACTTTTATGACGCCAAATATGAACTTCATCGAATATCAGTTTTAACCCATTCTGTTCTTAAGTAGCACCAACTTCCGACTTGAAACTTACAATGTTATAACTAATTATTATCGGGGTACTGGTGAAAATTTTCTCCAGGACACTCATGGGTATAATTAACTGTTTTTGCCTGATGTGATAACCAACTATTTTGAAGTAACTCCCACTTCGGGGTACATCCAATAAGTGCAACACACGCAATAGATAATTTATTATTCAGTTATGTCGCACAAGATACCCCATGTGGCTTTCGATATCTGATGTCTTGGAAATATATATTACACTTGGTGAACCCGTATGAAACTACTTTGTTGAATGCGATCCGGACCTCATTATTTCAAGTTGAACTGTATGTTATGGTAAGGATAAATCTGGCATATTTATGACTCCACTGTAGTATCCTGCAGACTGATTGCAAGTTGCTAACAGATTTAATTTTCACTACCTTCGATATGAATATTAAAATGTAAGGCAAGATTACTTACAAAGATATGTTAGCCCATCAACACTAATATTTCCTGTTTAGTTTTTGTTTTCTTGAGGGAGTCACATTGTGGATTGTACTTTTTACTCTGCGTTTTGTACCATAAAAGTAACCGTTCATCAGTAGCTCTGTAGACCACAAATGAAAGCCTTATTTACTGGAATTAAATTCCATTGTGAATCATAAATTTAATAAACGTCATACGCGCATTTAGCTTAACGATTCGATCAAACAGACAAGTGATCCAACCCCAATTTCCGAACAAGAATTCCAACAATTGATATCGACCCCTCTTGACTACTTCAACCAACATCTTAATACAAAACCAACGACTCACTGCCTTCTAACGAAAGAACATCGACAGCAACTAGAACTACTAGGCACCAACTTGGTCCATTGATAACACGCCTCACTGTCAACTTCCCGACACGCTTTTATCTTCAAACCATCCCATGGCAAAATGGCTAACAGATCTAAAGTCTGCAAGAAAACTTACAGATTTCAGGTTCCAAGTAAAGGTCCTTCAACACATGTGTACACACCTGATACACAAATGTGGCTGTCCGAACTCGGAAGCTCAGCGGTGAGTAGGGAGATTGCTGGCAGATTTTTTCATGGTCAGTTTTGAGAACAATTGTAGAGAACTTGCACATGAATAAAAGGCATATAGATGATGATTTCGTCATTTGCAAAAGTAAATATTAGAAAGTACTATAACCCTACAATTAGGATCTTGTTTGAAGTGGGTAACGTAGTAAACGGTCACTTACTTGATGTACTGGTGATAAGAAAACCTGATGGAATCCTCAGAGGGAATATCTACAGAAAAACTACCTTGCAGTGTTTAGTTACCAAGCCTCCGCAGCTTGGTAACTATCAATAGAAAGGAAAATTAAACTATATCTCTAACCATACGACCCCTAAGGATTCCCATTTCATATCTTTTAGACGAATAATTCAAAATCCTAAGTAAAGTGGATTTTATGGAAGGTTCATTGATAAGAAAACAGTGTTGTTGCAAAATGTACATATTCGTGATTTTACAGTTTTCAGAATGAATACGCCGAAAAGAGAACTCCACCGTAGCACACTTGCTTTTTCTAAAATAATGATTACTCATTTACTAAAACTATTACAGCTGAACAGAAAAATGACAGGATATTTGTAATTTCTTTTAAAAAAACAGCCACTCTCAAAAGTTTATAAGTTGTCTTATGCGTTTGAAAAATAATTTGCAATATTTCCAAACTTTAGAATCTCCATGCCAAATGCCTCTTTTCTTTCTAACTGCTTCTGATATTGCTAAGGAGTATTTTTTGTGAAAGTTATCCGGTAAGTCATCGACGTTATCGTGATTAGCTATTCCAGTAACCAACATTTGGTAAGATATGTCTTTTCTAAAGAAATACCACTGAAGACATAAACAAAAAAAGAGTTACTTTTTTGTAAACTATAGCCAAAAGTTTCGCATCTTCAGCAAATGGTTTTATAGGGATGAAGTCAATACGTTCACCAGAATGTACGTTTTGCTTTAGCCATTTCATACTTAGCTCGGAATGTTGTATAGGAATAGAAAGTTTCATTACATCTGTAATAGACATAATCAGTTTTAAAACGTACTATGTGGGACTTGAAGTGGTATTCTGACTTTAGGTACATGAAAAATCTCCAGATCTCCTGTGTGATTGATAGCCCTGACCAAGCCTTTCAGACGTATTTGACGACTGTATACATCAGGTGGAATAGAATAGACAGAGTTGAACGTAGCAAACTTTAGAAAAAGATGTGTAAATTATTTCTATTTACAACATAAAAATGCTTTGCGAGGAGATATGCTCCAATGGTGAGGAACGCTGCAGGCATTAACTGCGGATTAAGTGATGTAAGAAACCAGTCTTACTCTCATAGCTTTGAGGTTATCATCCAAGAATTTCTGAAGTTTATCCATTGCAACACTTGTATAAGAGATAATTGAACCAGATAAAGTAGTATCGTCTTAATGTACACATAGTCCTCGTGTTCGGAATGGCGTTTTCAGCCGTAATGCAGCTGCATCTGCGTTGCAAAGTTAGTAAACAAGGCCAAGAGTAGCATTTGTCAGAAGTTAGTCAAATAAAAATATTAAGTGGTAAGAATATCAGTAAAAATAAACCTCCGTTACACTACGAGATGATAACGGATACTAGATGGATATTAAGAGATAAACCTGCACCACTGTCATTCTGTGCAGAAGAGTCTATATACAGATTTTTGCACCATTTCACTTGATTACAATCAGTACACTGCTATAATTTTGCTCCAGACATTTAATGACATAGATAACACAGACATGAAGTTTTACTAGCTTTTGCCACAAAACGTTCATGGTGCATTTTCGGCTAGCTTACTATTAGGTCTGGACTTCAGCTAGCCAGTTGTTGCATAAATGCGAATGAAATTCAGAAATGTTGGTTTTGAGTACGAACGGTAAGCAGTGATGACTTCAAATGCTAAGGCCTATACAAGTTCGAGTAAGTGACATCGACAACGATCCTTATTAGCAAGGTCGATAACTACTGAATTCTTGAATTGCAATCCTTTAATGTGCATAAGTAATAATTATATATATATATATATATATATATATATATATATATGACCTTGGATCTTACTTTCTAGTAAGCAAATCACTTGCAGCTGTTTATCAAAGAAGTCAACCGAATGTTATAAGCAATGACACAAGTGCAATTACAAGACGTGGTCAAGAGAGTTACAAGCTAGCAAAGAAAGATTGCGAATGCATTGAATGTGAGTAGACTGTTACCTTGATTCTATAGATATTGGTAAATAGTATTGACGCGACAACTAGTCAAAACATGACATAGATTTACATTGTGTATTTAAGTGCACATTTTCGCAATAATTGTGTTCTACATTGTTAGATGAAAACACTTATGTAAACATAGACAAACAGTGGAATACCGAAGGGAAGGCCTGTATTAAGTGGCATCGCCCAGCTCACCATCTATGGGTGGTTATCACTTCACAGTTGCTCATATTGTGGAAGGGTTTTTCTTGATGTACTTGAAAAGTAAATGGGGCTAGAGTTGGTCTCGAAGACTTGGAAAAGTGACCGCAGTGCCCAAGGAGTAACTGCTTGAAGTCGGCCACACACGGTTTCTGTTGTTGTAGCTAAATACTTGTAAGGGCCTTACTGCCGAAGACGGGAATCCATGGAGTAAGGTGAGATGTGGATTTGTAGGGTCAGCCTCTTCTAACCCAACTCTTCCTTTGTGGGAAGGCAGGTAACATCACGGCCGATGAGCATCAACCTCAACCTGATTCAGACGAATTCGTTCAAATAATCCCAAATTTGGAGGTTAGAGATTGATTGCAGTAAAAGCGCACTAATAAAAATCGGTAGCAGTAATAGCTACCGTCGCACCTTAAATAATACAACACTCCTACCAGCAGGATTTAACGACTTTTGAATAACTGCCATGACTTGGAAACCACTGTATTCTGCAATACACCACTAACTAAAGGGTTTCGAGCTCTATGATTACTCCGCAGAGCATTCGAATGTTTTAAGATATGTCCTGGGTTTTATATCTTATATGCGCGACGTCAAATCTTGAATATTATATCTAGGTAGATAATTCCAATCTTCTTAAGGGTGCCAGTACACTTCGGTGGGTTCAGTGAGTAGGTACCAAACTGGTAAAAGGCTCTCCAAACCTCATGAAGAGAGTTTAAGAAGCGCCAATATTTTACTGCAGAACAAGAGGTAACCTTATACAGTGCTAACATATCGTTTTGCTTCTACGATTGTTCATTTCAGGGGCTATCACAAAATGATCCAAAAACTGAGATAGGACAAACTTAGAGTAAGATTTCATTTCCTACATCAAGGCCTGATACGGCTTGTCCCTGAAGTAATAGTTATTTCTTGAGTGTAATTAGTGTTATATAGCACTCAGAGGTTTTCTATTTTAACCTCACTGATGCAAAAAGGCAACCATAGTTCTAAGAAACTTATGAAAGTCTAGGTCACTGCTTAGTATTAGTGCCATAAACAGCTGGGATGTGTTTGACAGGAAAATCTCCCTAAAATCCTCCTAGAGATGACAAATATTTTCTCAATGTTATCTGCTGGAGAATTCGTTAACGGTAGTATGCTTTTTTTTCTCTCGCCCCCTGGGCAGTAATGCTTTGTTATGAAGATACTCTGATGCAAGTATCTACTTTTTATATAGGTGTTCGGAGCTGAAACAACGTACTGCGGGACCGCCAACTTACTTTCATTGAGGTTGTTGATGAAAAACCCGGCATGTCAACGTACTAAAACAAAACCCAGTTTGGGCCAGTAATCTCTTGTTCAAATCTCTCTCTGATATTACAAATCACTAGAGCCATGCTAAAGACAATGCCCATGTGACTATTTTTATGTTATGTTTGTTACTTTAAAGTACGGAGAGCTTAATAGCAAAACTCTATGGTTTTCCTTCGTAAAAGCTGACTCGTTGCCCAAGAATTTCTCCTTCAACAAGTCCTACATTGCGGGCCCACTTTAATATTATGACCATTCTCATTTTATCGGTTTATATAGTAATTTGGGGGGTTACGACCCAAGATGCCCGAAATCAGGGAGTTGTTACACTACAAACAACCTAGCGTGATAACTTATTATGAAACCTGGGCTCATAATAAAATTGTGGAACATCAACTGCACCTCCACGACTTTCAGCTATTCCGAACAGACATGTGGTTTCTTTGGAGGCAGTGTAATATTTTTTCGTTACGTTATCTCAATCTCCATGAAGTCTTACTCTCCAGGCTTAACTGTCGTGACGCACCGACTTAACAATAAACCTTAAGGCAGCAAACTTGCATTTAGTGCGGTAGAGGATGGTTATGGAGGGACATGACCTTTATGTATGATATAACCCATTACCCTCTTTACTCAAACAGGTCACTGATCAAATTCATTTCCTGATTAAATCTAAGAGAATGCCATTTTGTGACACAACATGAAAGTGCGCTAACAAAAATTTGCAACAACTTAGTTGTGGTCAGAATAAACACGTGTTACAACTGTTTACCTGAAAAACCATATGCTTCTTATTGGTGGCCAAGATGATTAAGTGGAGTTTTAACGGCTGGTGAATGTTACTTCAGCCTATATTTGTGCTTTTTATGTAATTTCTCATTTCGCCCGCATAACCGGCACGCTCCAGGTTCCGATGAGAAAATGTATTATATATAATCTTAACCGATTAGGGCTAATTATTCCCATCCGAGTCTAATTAGCCTACCTCAATGAAGAAAGGTACGAAAAATAGGCTCCATTCTGAAACCCTCCTGTTTCATAAAATACATAAATTCTGCATTTATCACTAGTCATTACCTTGGTATGCTGTCTTTAAGCAACATAGTGTCCCTTGAGCATGAGGAGGATGATAGAAGATAGGACAGTAAAATATGGAAGGTATTTGTAGGCCATTTTTCAACCAATAGCCTATTTCATACCTGGAAACATTTAGGTAAAAAAGTTATCGCTACAGTGGGTTTTAAAGGTGTCACTTGTAGTGCTGAATTGTTTAGTATACACTTCATTACAACACCAACGAACGGAAATCCTGTAGATGACTGCAAATCTACCATAATGCCATCATATATGCTTACAAATGTCACTTTTACTGGACAAAATATTCTTAAGTCAATATAAAGGCTAAAGTTCTCAACACCGGAGGGCCTGATGGTATCCCAGTAAGCATGCTAAAAGGCGAAAACAACAACCTCCATCTACCACTTCTTAAGTTGTTCACAATATCACTCTCTACTGCGTGCTACCTATCAACCTGGTAAACGATATACATCGTCCCCAAAATAAAAGTGGACTAGTTGTAAATGTAGAAAACTACTACCAATAAACCCAACTCATGCTATCTCCAGAGTGATGAAAAAAGTAGTTGAGAATGAGATATTTCAGTATCAGTATAAAAATATAGAAACTGATCTCCCTCTCACAACGTAGGTTTTTAAAAACCAGGTTATGTGGTACGTGCCTATTCAACTATCTCAACTATGTAACCAGTCAACGCTATAATGGGATGGTTGCATCAACTGTTTTTCTCGATTTAAAGAAAGTCTTTGATAAAGCGCCACATCATAAGCTTCTCTATAAACTAAAGTTGTTTGGAACCAAGGACGCATTACCCTCTTGGCTTAATTTATTCATCATATGAAGGTGTCAGATAGTTAAGTATAATGACCACCTCTACTCACCCAATCTTATTACCAGTGTAGTTGTTCAGGGCAGTGTCTTCGGTCCTCTTCTCTTTCTCACATATATGAATGATGTATGTAAAACCATACATTTTCAGATCATATTTGTATACAGATGGCCTAAACTTAGTACGTAAATTAGACCTTTAGCCTTGTAGGTCTAGTGACGGCATATTTGACATCCAAAAAGACTAAGATGACCTATCAATCTGCAGTCAGAAATGGTAACTACCATTCAACCACAACAAGTGTGTGATTATGCAATTTAGAAAATATGAATTCTATTTAAACAAATATAAAATTCAAACACTGAGCCCCATATGTGACTTAGGTATATGATACAACAAGAGCCTTAAGTTAACTGAAAATGTGTCGTCCTTCATATTCAAGTCAAGAAGACGAACAAGCTTAATTCATCGAAATGTCAACACCAGGGAGGTCAAAATTACAATATACAGGATGTTTTCACGAACTGCCTTAAAATATTGCTCAGAGGTATCATACGAACTAATAATAAATAAATAACTAGTTTTTATTCTCATGTATCATTTTGTACATGAGGGCGTGCCAGTTTACAGGCATGATCAGAATGATATGAGTTTACATTTATGCAGATATTTTGGCAGTGTCATAACATAAAATCAGTTGAATTAAAAACCAAACCATTTGCAACAATGTTTACAGTGCTAGGACTCAAAATATATGCATTGTAGCACGGTCCATAAATTACAAAGAGACGCGCGCTCCCTGACCAGAGCGTTACAATTTCAAAAACGGTTGAGTTTGCGGAATGGATGAGATGCAGGATAAGACTAGGAGTACTCAGTAGCAAGATTCCTGGTTCGGCGGACATCTATCGTGAGGTATTGAAGTCTGCATGGTTGATATTCGGGTAAGAAGGATTTCGATAGTCATAGATGGGAGGTTCACACCATATTAAGGCATTGATTAATTGCGAGACCAACGACATCAAAGTTCGCCAGATTTACGCGTTGTAGCACAGTGCATTGTTTTTACAAACAAACGCACGCTTTTCGTCTCTTGCGCTGCGACTTCTAGAACCGGCTAGGAGTGAGAAGAACGGACCACTCAGTATATCCAGATACGGGGTAAGGTGAATAATATTTAGAACAATGGATAAGAACTTGAACCTTGCACAAATATAGGAGGTATTCTTCCGTAGCGATGGAATCTGTGCGGGTTGATTATGAGTAGTTTGCTGTAATGGAGACCCATTACTTATGAGAGCTGATCGCAAGCTCGGGGAGATGATATGGAGGAACATACAAAATAGAGGAAAAAAGGCAAATGAAATTGGCTAGTACTTGTAGTGCAAACAGTTTTAAAGCGAAACAATTTTTATTTTTGTTATTTTTCCTACTACAATGTTTGTGCTTAGAGTGTTTAAAGGTTGAGAACCCTATGAACCATCACTAATTAACTTGAGGTTGTGGTAAGTCGTGGAGTATTCGGTGCCGAACTTTAGTTTTATTGTTTCGTGTATTGCTCATGTTATCTATAGATAATAATTACTATAGTCTACACTCTCGTGTCACACATTAAGAGGACCGAGTATTTCGCACGTTATGCTAGAAGTTGAATAAATCAGTAGTTTGTTCAGCGTCTTAGAGTCACTAAATAGTTAGTTTATCGCTCGTATAAAGTGATCTATGCTATCTAGCGTACGGATTTCTGCTGGTAAATTATTCCATATGGCAGTGAATTTATGCACGAAAAAGTTAGAACGTATTTTAGTCTTACAGTGTCCCACCTACACTGTACCTGTATTGTTTCTGAGACCATAATTAGGTGCTTCGGTAAATCTTAATATGGGGTCGGGGGGGAGTATGCTAGACGGTGTAAAACTTTGAAATAGAATGTCAGATTGAGCTTAGCTCGTCTTTTCTAGAGTGGTTCTAAGCCCAGTGTATCGCACCGTGTGGTGTAATTTAGTCCACAATCCATCCCCAGTTTCTTTTTTGTGAAGTGTCTCTGTACACTTTCTATCTTTAGCTTATCACTTATTCGGAGGCTGCTGAGTATGAGTGGGCAGTATTCAAGTAGCGGGCGTGCACATACCTTGTATAATATCAATCTAGACTCACGTTGGTAGAAACTGCGGATAATACAACCCATAAGTCTGCGCGCCCTTGAGGTGACAGATATTGTTTGCTCCTTGAATGTAAGATCCGTAGTGTATCTTAAACCTAGGTCCAGAATCCTCTTACATTCGGAGATTTGTTCCCCATCAACTACAAAGTGTAGGTTGAGGTTGCGACACCCAATGCTAATCCAACCACATTTCTTGGCGTTAAAGTGAAGTTGGTGTTCTTTGCACCAAGCAGTGACTTCGTCTGGCTCTTGCTGTACGGTCTTAACAGTGTTGTGTAGCTCATTTATGTCGCTTGAGTAGACAACTTTCAAGTCATCTGCTTATAGGAAGGTTTTCCCAATTTTAAAACAGCTACTGATGCTGTTAATATATATCGTAAACAAGAGAGGCCCTAGTACGCTTCCCTGTATAACCCCACTAGTTACTCTCTTAGGAGATGATTGTGCTGAGTTTACTTTTGTTATCTGAAATCGACTAGTTAAGAATGATTTAAGCCAACTCAGCAAAGGGTTACAAATCCCTATGGAGTATAATTTCTCATAGAGTATGCTGTGTGGTACTTTGTCAAAAGCCCTAGATATATCGAAATATAGGACTAGAACTACTTTGCGTAAGTCGCGGCAAGATGTAATGTGATTAAAGAAGTCTAAGTGACAGGTTAAACACGATCGACTCCTTATAAAACCATGTTGTGATTTAGATATTTGTCTTTGTGCTAGTAAGTTTCCTAAGATGCCATTTTTTATTATTTTCTCCATGATTCGTGAAAGAACAGAAGTAATATTTATAGGCCTATAATTACTTGCACAAGCTCTATCACCGGCCTTATATTTGGGGATAATGTAGCTAGTTTTCCAAATGTTTGGGTATTCACCTGTGACTAGCGACAAGGTAAACAATTTAAGGAGTAGAAGTGGCATATCCTCACCACATCCTTTGAGGAAGACTGATGGGAGGCCATCAGTTCCTGAACCTTTTGTAGACCGAAGGTGTCTGATAGCTTCAGCTATGCATTTAGCGATGAAAGGTAATTTGGACAGTGTGCTGTCTACAAGCACCTTGCGCATATAGTTTGTAGGTAGTTTGGCCTCAAAGTTGCTAAACAAGTTATTGAAAATTTCGCATATTGCTCTGGGGTCGTTGTATACCTTGCCGTCTTGGATCAAAAATGGGATGTCTGTTCGGGTGCGTGTACGTTTATTAAGGAGTGCTGTCAGACTATTCGTTCTAGTACCGCTTTTAAGAGCAATAAGCTATTCGTTCCTTTTGCCTCGATCAAGTGACATCCTAGCAGATTCTAGGGTTTCCCAGAATAAGTGTAGACATGAAAAATCATAAGAAGAGAAATAAAAATTTGAAAGCTTTCTGAGTTTCGCTCTGTGTTTACGTGGGAGAAATTATGACTTATTCCTAGAGGGCAGGCATATTGTTTTGGGGGCTATGGTATCTAAGCATGATAGAATTGTCGTGTAAAAAATTGTTAAAGAGTCTTGAAGTGAGTCAGTAGTGAAGAAGTCGTTCCATTCTGAGTATTTAATGAGTCTCACTAGAAGCTCCCAGTCTGTATTCCTAAAGCACCGGGTATCTGTGTCACATCGGTACTGTTTGTGTGTTGTTTTCAGTGAGGGAATCGGCAGAGAACAAAAAACCACTCTGTGGTCGCTAGTAGACCATTCTTCACCGACTTGCGTCGTGATGGGTATGATACTTTGGCAAAATATCAGATCCAGGATATTGTTACCGCGTGTAGGTTGTGTGACATACTGCATCCATCCATACAAATCTATGGCAGTAATTATGTCGTCGTGTCGTTGTGGGCCGCTGCTTGTCTTCCAGTTGATGTGTGGCAGATTAAAATCTCCCGCAATCACTTTATAGTCAGCATCTGTGGCCGAGGCCCGTGCAAATAGGCTGCACAGTGCTGAGTCTGTTTCTGGACGTGAGCAGGGTGCTCTGTACACACAGCCTACAAGCATCTTATAATTAGTGCCACATACCATGAAGCAAGGTGAGTCAGGGACTGTGCTTAATGTTAATTCTTCTACTTTTGTCACCAGGGCGTGACTATGAGTGTGTATTATGCATCCCCCCTTTGATTGTCTCGGCTAGTGTGATGCAAGGAATAACCATCTATGTTTATGTCAGCATCCAGTACTGAAGAGGGGCACCATGTTTCTGTTACCAATATAGCTGATGGCTTAGTAATAAGAACTGTTGTTCTGTGGTTTGACATTTTGCTAAGTACCGAACGAGCATTGATTAGCACAATCGTAAAAAGGTCTGTGCTCACGTAGGTTAAGAAGTCTTTGTTAAATGGGTTGAGATTATAATTATGGGTATAGCTTGGACTGCATTTCAGGGGTCTCTGGCATTTACTTAGCTTAGATGTTAGTGGATACATACTCGGTGTTTGTTCCGTGAGATCAGTGTTCGGAATATCTCCGACATCCCTGTGGTAATCACTTAAGACGCTTATGTTAAACGGATATGAGATGGTAGCTACGTTTTTCCTTAGTGGTGATAGGGGTTGGGAGCATTCACGAGTGGCATGAGTTGTTAGTTTAGGTAGGGTCGTAGAGGTGGCGGACAAGAGTGAAAAGGGTTGTGTGATGTCATCTGACAATACGCGAATAAAGGATATAAGTGAGCATATGTAACATTTGGTCCACGATAGTTGGACAATATGTTATGAGTTCTAGGCATATAGTCATGAGCAGAAACGTTGGATATAGGGAATTGTCTCGGTTGTAGATTTTCGTGTCTAGATGGATCATAGTAGTTAGGTAATGAGTTTTGGGATGCAGCCTAGTAGTTGTAGTTACAACTGTTTAGTGTAGGAAAGTATGTAGGTCGCAAGTTTCCAAGTCTAGGAGGGTTCTTGTGTTGATAGAACGGGTGACATCCCAAGTTAAAATTATTTCCAGTATCTGTTTGAGACAGAAACGGTATGGGTAGAGGAAGGAGGCTTTTCTTCCTGGAATCGGCCTTCGGGGTCATTCGCACATGGTGCTTAATTCATCGAAATGTTAACACCAGGGAGGCCAAACTAACAATATACAGGATGTGTTAATGAACTACCTTAAAATATTGCTCAGAGATATCATACGAATTGATAATCTCCAATGGACTTTCACTCGGCGATTACTGGAGTATAACGTCATACAAATTACACAGGATGATGTAGGTGGCTTACTCTAGAACCCCCCGTTGAAGTGCCGCCTAAACAACAACCTGAAGATTTTCCGTGAAGTGGTTTACGGTCTGGAACACTGTAAATTGAAAATTTAAAAATCCAATCGCGAAATAACTTTTATAAGACTACTATGGAGTGGGTTAGCAATTTCTTTTCGCTTTGGTGATAATATACTATAATGTAAACCCACGATAAATTTATTCCTTGATGCCAATAGAATCTAGCAACCTTAACGATGAACCTGTTTCTTCCACTATTGCTTTCACATTGTCTTCATACATATAACTAGCAAATGGACTAAATAGAAACCTGTAACTTTACGAGAAGCTGTACAGAAAACTTGTTTCACTCTCTTAAACCTCTGGACAAGGTTAATTTTGTAGAAGTTCCATCCGTCAACTAATGTTTACAAACTTTCAAACAATATAACTATATCAACTGTGCAATTTTATTGCTCCTGACAATTTGAAATTTAAATTTTTGTTGCGTTTAATTACTATGCCAAAATGTATACAAACCTTGCCATTTATGGACATCCACGTACTTTATAGTCTCACTACATTACTACACATTTTGAAGCCTGATGTTTATTTACCGTAATCTAATTCGTTTGTGTGACCCTTCAGGCCTGATATGGTCTAATATGTTCTTGGTGACCTTGCCTGCAGAAATGACTAGCTCTTTATATCAGAAAATAAATTATTGCTACCTTTGAGCAGATTCTAGCTTGTGTTTATCCCCTACATGCATACAACAGAGAACAAACGAAAAGTATTCTAAAATGGACGAGTTAACCCAATCTAATACGGGGATAGACTGTTTTAGAGCATAAAAGTTTGTGGGAAGGGCTAAGATAGTAGTTGAAGCTATAAAGAGGCTATAGAGGAGGTGAGAAAAAGAGGATATTGGTGCGCAAGTGGTCGCACGAACTTCGTTCACAGCAATGTTTATTCACGCGGATCTTTCGAGATATCTTACACGTTGCTAGATTTATAATACCCTTTGTTGTACTCTAGCAGTATTACCTAACTCCACTCATAACCTTATAGTATCCTGGAATAACAAGATGTCACGCATAAATGTCAAATGCTCAAAGCTTAATGTTAGTCTTCCTAAACCGAGCGATATCAAATCTACCAGTTTTTCTCTTCCTAACCCGTCAGACAACCAGATTGTAGCAGTTATAGCAATTATAATGAGCCAATACTTGATAGCTTTTCCCCTACACACTCTGCGACATCTGTCAACAATGCGCTGATCATCAACCAACAAATGCTAACAGTCACACACCACTTGTTAAGGTCGACAACATTGCAGATCAGAACGGTGGTATTTTGGCACCTAGGTATATCCCGATCTAGTGACACAAGAATCCAGAGTATTATGGGAATAGGTCTTTATTCAGAAGCGTGGGCAGGAGATAGTGGAGCGCGGTTCTAGTTATTCAAACACACAAATACTTCTCAACGTTCAATATAAGCTAATAGGAAATATAATCCCTATGCAGAATAAGGAAGTAAATGAATACTGAAGCCTAATTGTTTTGACGTATGCTTAAGTTTTGAGGTGAACTCTTAACTAGTCAAGCTAAGTTGCTACAGTATCACCACTTATAAAATGGAAGTTGAAAGCATCATGCTGACACTTACACAGATTTCGTACGTACTATAAGAACTAGCCCCAATATCATACCCACTTGGTAAATAGAATAACAGTGACAAAAAAAGTGAAGCAAGCCTAAATTTTTCTAGATTTCGTTTTGGCTAAATTTGCAAAGTGTATTAATTTGCTCCATAAAGCAACAGTTTAAAACATCCCTGAGAATTTTCCTCTACATAAGGTAAAGATAACTCTCTTAAAGGCTTGTAGCATTCCCCAAGTGCCTTGTGAATTCATAAGACTAAGAAAATCAAACTGGCAAAGCAGCTGCTCCACCCTTTTTTACTTTAAATATACACAGGATTCTATAGAATTTATCAGGTCGGTGAATCGTATAGGAACCACTACTAAAATTTAGAGCTCGTAACAAGTATAGCGCCACAGCTCCTAGCTTGAAGGAACCCAAACATGAACTGATAAATCAGAACGATTTTGGCAAAGCAAGCCCTACAGTAGGCAGTGGTGATGGCGACATGCCATCGAAACCATCAACTTCGCCGACCACTCTTAAAAATGGGGTGCCGCATGATTTAAACGAATTGATTACTTCACCTGCTGTAAACCTTCATACTATGGTATTAGCAACCGAAATATCTACAGACCTTATAGAGTTATTTTATTTTATTTTAATCACATATTCTTTATTTACAACAAAACAATAAATAAACCTTTTTTGGTTTCACCAGATGAGTATAATAATTCAATAAATCAAATTAGCAAAGTATTATTAAGAGTAAAACGCTAAAGTGATGTAGAACATGTAAATAAAAATATATGTATGGCATTATGGAAATAGACTATAGATGAAATTCTAAAGAGTTCAATCTGTAGTCGTAGTTTAGATTTTGTATGAATAGTTTTGTCAGCCACCTAATAAACCCAATGTAATTAAAAAGTCAAGTTTTCATCAAAATTGTGAATTAGTTAATAAGTGGTGACAGAAGACGGATAATAATAATATTAATAATTATAGTAATAATGATAATAATAATATAGTAGATTGGAACAGGATGGAAATGTGCACTGTTGACCATGTAAAATACATAGAGAATTATAGGAATGGAGGGGTCAAACAGTGAAATTAACAGTGTGATGAAATTGTGAGTCTGCACTCAAGTGATACTGGAGGGGTAAAATTTCTCAATAAAGAAATGTGTGTGTACATGAATAAGTATTGGGTGTTGAAAATCAATGGATAATTACAGTATGGATTTAGTGTGAATAGGATTATTAGACAACTAATAAACTCAACATAATTAAAAGGTCAAATTGTCATCGAAATAGTGAATTTATGTATAATTGGTGACAGAAGATGGATAAAAAAAATGTTGTCAGTGTAATGAAATCATCAGTTTTTGCACAGCTGAATTAAAATGTGTGTGCGTATGTAGGTTGGAACATTATAGATAGACGACGTAACAAAGGACACTTATACTCGCATCCTCTAAAATTTAACAGACAACCTATCGAGAAGCGGCCCCTCACACCTCATTCAGTACAACACCCTACTTACTATAGTAGACGCACTTGGGGCACACTTTAGGGCATTAACCCGACCACCAATTATAAGCTCTCATAATGCATTTACGCATAACAACATGCTTTCACCACTTCTAAACCCTTCTTATAGTGACACAAATAAGAACGGTTTTAACCCTAACTATATAAATCCCAACTTTCATCGTTATCATAACATAATAGACGGGAATCGGAATTTTTTCGGGATACAAGACATAGTAGCACCACTAGCGAAATAACTAGTCGACGTAATTTCCAACCATATGGTATATGCAACCTCCTTAATCCCATACAATCTCAGCCAGTTAAAATTCCCACCCTATCCTCCGGGCTAACAAGTTCGCATACACTTAACAGCTCATATAATAAATCCAATCGTAACCTTAACTATCAATATGAGCTGTCCGAAAACCAACAACCACCTGCACCTCACTTAAACTACACCCCTGACATTAAGTATGGTTCATATATGAGTGCAACCCTTAATCATCTTTACTCATATAGCCACGCATTTACCATATGTCTAATAAATGCTAGGTCAATATGTAACAAAATGACTGACTTAATCATGCTAGCGTCACTCTGCAAACCATCGCTCATTATGTGATTACTGAAGCATGGACTAATTCAAGCATCCCTGATATGAATATATCTCTTGATAATTACAACCTATACCGTAGTGATAGACTAAATGGACGCAGTGTAGGTTGCATAATATATGTCCATTCAAAGCTGAAGTCGCTCCTATATTATTTCCAGGACTAAATGCAACACAAGATTCTGTGTGGGTTGTCTTGAAACCTACAAGGACTACATCGATCTTGCTCGGTTGTATGTACCAGCCTCCCAACGCCCCGTTAAAGAATATAGGTCTGCTAACAGGAATTTTCATACTAGCATTCTCTCTACCCTTCACTAGCAAGCTTATATGTGGAGATTTTAACATGCCCGAAATTTCATGGTCCCCACCTAAAGCACCAAAGCGCTACGACCCGTTTATCGAATGTTTAGAACTCGGTGGTTGAACTCAGTGCGTTCGTAACCCCACTAGACTCCAATTGGGAAAGTTACTTTGCTGAAAGCAACGCTAACAAGTCGACAGAAATTCTCTATCATAACATAAATGATGCCTTCGATAAGATCGCACCATTACGACGACCAAAACCAAGAATTCCCAAAGATTTGATCATCCCAACGCAAATATGAAGACGCCTCCAAAAACATGCTTCCCAATTTCATAGATCCAGAGACGTTTCATCGCTAGTCACAACGAAAGAAATATATGTAATGAATGTAGAGATACGCATGGAAAAAACCATTGTAGAAGAGAAACAAGCAATCATAAACAAAAATCCCTCTGTTCTCCAAAAATTGTTTAGAAACAAAAACAAGGGTTTTAAAATGGATGGAGGAAATCTCTTTATTAATAAAAATCAAATATTCGACAACCCTAAACTGATTGCTGAACTATTCAGTGAGCACTTCAGTACTACACTAACGAATGGAAATTATGAATATGACTAAGAGTCCGCCTCAACGCCATCATGTGAACTCACAAATGTAGTCTACACTAGGCAAAACATTGATAAAGCCATAAATACGCAAAAGTACTCAAACACCGAAGGGCCTGATGGTATCCCAGAAAGCATGCTTAAAAAGGGGTAACGAAGATCTCCATCTAATACTTCTTAAATTGTTTACGATATCACTCTCTACTGCATGCTACCCATCAATCTGAAAAACCACATACATTATCCCCAAACTCAAAAGTGAACCGGTTGCAAATGTAGAAAACTACCGACCAATTAACCTAACGTCTGTTATCTCTAGAGTGATGCAAAAAGTAGTTAAGGTTGAAGTATCTTAACGATATAACCACTCAACGTGATAAGGGAATGGTAGTATCGACCGTTTTCTTTGACTTCAAGAAAGCTTTTGATAATGTCCCACATTATAAACTTCTCCATAAACTAAAGTCGTTCGGAATCAAAGACCCATTACACTCTTGGCTCAGTTCATTTATCACACGAAGAAGCCAGGTAGTTAAATATAATGACCACCTTTCGTCACCCAAACTAATCACAAGTGGGGTTGTTCAGGGCAGTGTCCTAGGTCCTCTTCTCTTTCTTATGTATATAAATGATATATGTGAAGTCATACATTTTGGTAGACCATACCTGTATGCAGATGACTTGAAAATAGTGTACAGCTTTAAGCCTAGTGCATCTAATGAAGGCACATCCGATATCCAGAAAGATCTAGATAACCTATCGATTTGGAGCCAGAAATGGCAACTATCATTCAACCACAGTAAGTGTGGGATTATACAATTCGGAAAATATGATGTTCAAAAAGAACTCTATTTGAATGAATGTAAAATTCAAACACTGAGCTCTATATGTGACTTGGGTATATGTTACAGCAAGAGCCTTAAGTTTACTGAGCATGTATTGTCAATTATATCCAAATAAAGACGATGAATTGGCTTTATTCTTCGAAATTTTTACACCAGGGAAGCCAAGCTTGCAATATGCAGGATGTGCGTACGTCCTACCCTAGAATACTGCTCGCTTGCCTTCTCTAATATGAACTACACAGACACCATACGAATTGAAAATCTCCAGAGAACTTTCACCCGACGATTACTGGAGTATATCTGTAACAAAACCTATGTAGAAAGATGTAAGTTACTTTCTCTAGAACCCCTATGGAAACGCCGTCAAAAAACTAACCTAATTTATTTTCATAAAATAATTCACGGTTTCACCTTCACAACCTTTTATCCCTCCTGGAAGACTGCTCTCAAATATAACCTAAGGAATCTGGCCCGAACACTGTATACCGAAAAATACAGAGACAAATCACGAAATAACTTTTTTATAACATTGTACAGTTTACTATGGAATAGGTTACCACTTTCTATCCGCTCCTGTGATAATTTGCCAAAATTTAAACCATGATAAGCTTGTTTTTTTAATACCGATGGGACCCAGCAACTGTTTCCTGAACTATCTAGAAATCCGGACATGATAAGTCACGGACCACCTCATATCTAGTATACGAGTTCACGACTCATATCTCAAACCTTACCCTTCACAGAGACCTGGTATGAACACTACTATTGTACATTTTCGTAATAGCCAACCTATCAAGGATAAAAGTTTGACACTTGCCAAATAAGCTTTAATATCCAAGTATTTGCCAGTTCAAACAGTCATACTTTTCTGATTGCTTAAATAATCAGAAAAGTATAGCTCTCATAATACTGTTGCTCCGTTCTGCTGTTTTTCTTCCTTCTTTCCTTTCAGAACTTCGAGATTGCTTTATATTACGCGAAAAGTTGGACGTCTACATTTTTTGTCAAAATACAGCCCCTCGTATTGGTGACATGAACCCATCCTGTTATTATCCTGCATCGAAAGGTCGTCCCGAGGCCATGTTTGTAACGGACGCTAAATAAATGCCAATTTAAAACAAAGTTTAATGTTCCACTATCTCTGTGCATCACTATATAATAAGTTTGCATAACAGTTAAGCCCTCTATACTATCTGATATGTTATTGTTGATCATGCCAGTAAAAATGGCTTGCTCCTGATATTCAGAAAATAAATTATTATTATTATTACAAAGGCGGCACTGCTTTTAGTATCTTGAAATATCTTCAACTGAGTGTTATTTAACTGAATATATGATCCAATCAATGTCGATCATCGAGACCATCAGTTTGAATTTTGTAGTGGCTAATCACGTACTGACCAAATCACGACTCTACTGGTTATTTTTGAACAATCAATTGAGTGGAATTCACCACTCTACATCAACTTTCTCGACTGCGAAAATGCATTCTGCAGTTTGGATATTTGAACATTCTAGAGCTATCTTCGACATTATGATCTATTCGTAAAGATAGTTAGCATTATACAGAATTCTTACTACGGGGTACACTGTAAATTTGTGCGTAGAGGTCAGATCATGTGTTCTCTCCAAGTAAAAACCGGTGTCAGACAAGGCTGTTTGTTTTCGCCCTCCCTTTTTTGCAGGCGGTTGACTGGATCATAAAGACTGCAACATTTCAAGGTAATCTCGGAACGTAGTGGTTAAAATGGACGTAACTAGAGGATTCGGACCTTGCAGATGACCTGACTCTTTGATGCCACACACAATGGCAAATGTAGGTGAAAGCGGACAGCGTAGCAGAAGCCTCGGCAACAGTAGGCCCCAACATACACAAAGGAAAAGGTCCTTTGATTTAAAACAATAAACACTAACCTAATTACACTTGACGAGGGAATTCTAGAAGATATAGAAACCTCTATATACTTGGGCAGCATCATCGATAAAAAAGAGGGTCTGAAGCAAATATGGTGGAGCTGATTGGAAAGGAAAGGGATCATTTCTATGACTGAAAATCATCTGGAACTAAAGCCAACTGTCAGACAACATAAAAGTCAAAATCTTCAATATAAATATGAAAACAGTTCTGTTGTATGGAGCTGAAACTTTGAGAACTACGAAAAGCATCATCCAAAGATACAAGTGTTTTTTAACTACTGTCTGCGCAAGATACTTCGGATCCGTTGGCCAGATACCATCAACAACAACCTTCTGTGGCTGAGAACAAACGAACCATAGTCCAGGTGAGGAAGAAATTAGAAAAAGACGCTGGAGGTGAATAGGGCACACATTGAAGAGGTCAAAGTGCGTCTCAAGACAAGCACTAACATGGAATCCTGAAGGCCAGAGGAAAAGAAGAGGATCAAGAAATACACCGATCGGGAATTGGCGGTTGACATGGGAAGAGTCAACAGCGCTCGAGAAGAGTTGTATAGGAGATCTCGGGACAGAGTTGGTTGAAGAATGGTGGTCTGCAGCCTATACTTCTCACAGGGTAAAAAACATTGATTGACTGACTGATGAAATTAGTGCTTCGACTCGTTCTGTTAGTGGCGTGACACTGCGTGTCGTAATATGGTGTCCCAGAAAATGAATTTCAAAGACACCGAAGACATACTTGCGCGGAAGTATGACAACCCCGTACTGCTAAAGGCCTTTAAAAAGGCAAATGAAAGTGTTGCTGATGATGCTACTGGCAATCAAGACATCGTCACTACAAATGAAAACAAAATCCAATTCACGTGTAACCTCATCCAAGAACCGCTGGAAAGTCCGTGCAGCATTTTTAATACTAAATGGCATACATAAGAGTTTGGAGAGGCCAAAGGGCGTAGTGATGGCAATCTTAGGAATGTCCGCAGGGGCAACAGAACATTGACGGTGAGCGTGGACTAAGTTGACTATAGCAAAAACGATCTTCTTGTACAGCATCAAAAAGAAGTCATGAAAATGTGGAATAGCACAACGGTCAGGTACAGTAAAGGCATTCAAACGACGATAGTCGCCCCACAGTTGCCAGTTCTTGAATTTCTTTGGTACCATATGTGATGGAGAGGTCAATGGGCTATTAGATAGGCGAATGGATCCGAGTTGCACCACATGCTTAGATTTCTTCTTGGCAGCACTGAGCTTCCCAGGTGGAAATCTTTATGGACGAAAGCAAACTGACTGTCCTTTAGTGGTGATACTGTGAACCATGTGATGAGACAACTGCCGTTGGCTGTAATCCAGTTTTGTAACTAAGGGGTACTGCTTCGGTATGCCAGCTAACTCAGATAATTTTGTCAAAAGGCGTAGAGTTGAACGAAATACTAAATATTTGCTGGGTATTGTGTAATAGCCGTCTCAACCTCCTTGTCGAATTTATAGGAACCTGCCAGTTACTTCATAGGGCACAAAACTGCGAGGGTTTCCGGTCGTCGACAGGAAAAGACGCTATTATCTGTTGCAGTCGTTGTTCATCAGGTACCGAAGTTCGTTAAATAATGGCCTCCTTCAACTTACTATAAGGGTTGGTCGCTGGTACTTTATCTATGAGATCAATTACATCTGCTGCAACTTCCAACGACAAAGACCCCACTACATAAGTATATCGTGTTGTTTCATTGCCGATGCATTTTGCCTGAGAAAAATGTTCATGTCATAGGAAAACACTATGTATTCTGTATGTTGGTAGTCGGAGATAAGCAATAGCACACGCTACGCCCGTTTGGATAAGTGAGAGTTTCTTTGGTGGGTTTGGTGGAAGTTGAGTGTGCGTCCATGAGGCAAAATATTACTCAATAACAAAATGACAAAATGGGGTATAACAAATAAACGACAAGCAACTACAGTAATAAATGGTAAGAACAGTCTAGTGTAAATATACAAACAAAGACAATGCAAAAAAATAAAAATCAAGGACTGATATACTACGCAGAACAATTCAAAGAATAAGAGCCCAGGGTTAACATCTGAAAATGCGGATAAATGATAACAACGCAATAAGGACGCAGGAAAAAAATACTTATATGTGTAGATACACAGGTAAACAATAATCTAAGCATAAAACACGAGCTTACCATTAATATGCTGTGGCCGAGAAACACTATAGAGTTAATAACACCTTACCAACAGTCCCAAATGGGAATAAATGCAGCATTAACAGTCAATACTAGTACAAACAGTAAGTGCAACGCTTATTAGAACTCAGTTTACTTGGACTGACAGCAATGCTTGAGGTGAATGATTAGTTCTCCAGATGACCTCCACACATCACATGCATTAAATTGAATGTCCAGTAGATTCGTCATAACGAGTTCAGCTGAGAGGAACGTCAGTGACGTTGAATTATGCAGTTCTTTTACCATAACAAGGGTCATTTATTAATCGAAGCAATCAATGGACGAGATCGGTTCAGCGACGATATATCTGAGCTTCAGACAGCAGAAAGTATAAGGTGCCAAGGGCAGAGTGTGATTGTACAATAATATCAGCGTTACATTTAAATGATGTTAACGCTGTGTATAAGCGACGTATTATTATAAAAACTTGCTATATACGAAATACTAGTAAACTTTACAAAATACAAAGTCTTTAAATCAATCAGAGCATATAAAATTATGGCAAACATACTAGTAAACGCGGTAAAACTAGTGCTAAAGTTGTTATTCTATAAGTACTTTAACTAAAAAGGTTTCCATTAAAGCAAAAAGACAGTCTTGCACCTTGAATAGCTAGCAGATTACGGATTTTCTTAAGCAAAGGAAAACTCATCTGTCCTTTTTAGTAGTGCACTGCAATTGTTTAATTCTATCAATTTATAGATTAAATATTGTCCAGAACTGACTCCTAATGAACTTGTTTAGGTATTTAAATGTTGAATTACGAGAAATGTTTTTACGTACATATTATATAAAACTATCCAATCAGGTTATCCCACACAAGTTACAAGCCGCGTAGTTAGAATGTGTTACGATGTTTCGGTGTCTTTTTACTACTTGTTTACTCTAACATGTTTCCACACTATAGGTATCGTACTACATACTCCTAAACTTTATTGTTCAGCAACTGTGTCAGTTAATGCTAGTGTGGAAGATATACTAGAGAAAGGGACTAAACTTCTGGCATCTGGCAAATTTGAAGAAGCTCTGTCTTTATACAATGATGCTATTGGTATGTTAACAACATTGATAATTTGCTAGGAAAAAGTCCTGATAGTTATATGGCATACTATAAAAGAGGCACGGCCTATATTGCGTTAGCCAATTGTAGGATGTCTCTTTCTGATTTTAATAGGGCTTTGGAGCTGAATCCAGATTTCATTCCTGTGAGTTAGTTCTGGATAATGTTAACCAATTTACAGGCAAAAAAGCACCGAGCGTATGTTAAGGTAAGGATGGGAAAGCTAACAGAAGCTATCGAAGACTACGAGAGTGTGGTACTGCTTTCAATTATGAAATTTATTTCATAGCTAAATCACGATTCAGGCTCAACCGCTAAAATATATGAAATACATAAACTACAGGATCAGTGGGAAAACGCTCGTAAATCGTTCGAAAACAGTGAATACAAGGAAGCTCTTGTACTACTGAATAAATTAGTAGAGTCTATTGATTTCGCTGGAGAGTTACGTGAATTGAGAGCTAAGTGTTACTTGAACCTGGGTGAAGTACAAAAGGTAATTCTTATACTTTATTACTGTTTCTAGGGCTTACAAGAAATGCGATTCGGCGTTCATTTAACCAATGATAATCGAGAGGGATTGTTAAAAATCAGTCAAATAATGTATGATGCTGGATTTGCTGTTCAGGCTATAAATGAGCTTCGAGAATGTCTCAGGCTTGATCAGGATGACAAAGCCTGTCTAAGCTTTTACAGGAAAGTAAATAAAGTTGCCAAAGCCATAACAGCTACTCAAGAAGCTTTGGAAGCTGAAAGGTACTCTGACTGCATTAAGAAAGCCGAAGAGATAGTCAAATTTGAGTCTTCAAACCCTGAATATGCCAGTCAAGCAAATATTAGTCTTTGCCATTGCCATGCAAAAGTGAGTCAATTATATTAGCATCTTTAGGTCTGTATTTTGAGTCAAAACTTCAAAACGTTCTAATTGCTACTTACAGACTTAAGGCTCGCATTTACGACTAGTTTTATTTCAATTTACTCATATTCTCAACAGAATGATCCCAAGGTTAGTGACATTGCTGAACATCGCTCACAGTACTCTTGAATCTCACTACTATCTTATATATTTCATCTCTTTATTTAATCCCTTTTATAAGCGTATTATTTTTGTCAAGTCTTTAATTGATATCACCATTAGCTTTATTCCTTCTCTCCTATTCATCTTTACTGTTATGGTGAGGTAGCCTGTACCGATCCACATTTGTGTTGGGTCTTGCGTTAATTATAACAATGATAAACGATTTGTTAGTAATAAATGGTTATCCAACTATATCTGCTACCTTAATGTGGCGATTGAGTTTGCCTATTTTGATTAACCAGTCGACCTATATTAGCTGGAACTCATGTTCCTCTAGGTCCTGTGATGCCAGACAGATGTTGGAAAGTAATAGCACTAAGGGCAACAACGTAAGGTCTGAGGGCGAAGTCGTACTGCTGATTGTAGTGGGGTGTGACAGAAGTTTGTTTCTCCCGGATAACCAAGGGGGTTGAAAAAAGTCTACTCTAAAGATGTCACACCTCAACTTACCTCTCAGAATCCCGTCTCCGGCGCTAAGGCCTTTTAAAGGAAGAAGCCAAGACTTTGGGAGCTTCCCATAACAAGGTTATGCGTGATCGGCCTCAAACGGTTATGTGTTGGTCTCTTTAATCATACTCCCGGGTCACTAAAACCAACACTAACCCAACTTTCTTTTCAGGTGTCTCGAGAAGTAATATCCGAGAGTAAATACCTTTACCTTCAAGCCTAAATCCTTATCTTCAACTTCCTTCTGTGTCATTAGTGTCAACGATTCCGGCCCACGAAATATCGTCCCGAGCATACTAAGACCACGCTCCAAACTTCACATTGGTGCATTCAATCTACGAACCCTGTGTCAAATAGGGCAACAAACCTCCCTAGCTAGGACATTAGAATCCCGCGCCATTGATGTATGTTGTGTCTCCGAAACACGCATACAGGATCCTAGCGTGGTCATTCACTTGACCTCACCTAGTCAGCATGAACAACCTTCGCGATACACCCTTCGTTTATCTGACGATTCAAGAGCAACTTCTCGTGGGCTCGCTGGTGTAGGTGTTGCGTTAAGTATGAAAGCAGAACAGGTGCTTCTTGAATGGATTCCTGTCGGCAGTCGCCTATGTGCCATCCGACTAAATGGTTCAGTAAGAAGTCGGAAAGATAGGGACACACGCCGTTGTCTTTTCGTCGTTTCTGCCTACGCTCCCACTGACTGCAGCTTGGATGAAGTGAAAGATGAATTCTGCAGAAAACTTTCTGAACTACTTCATAGGGCCAAAAACTCAGATTTGGTAATCTTGGCTGGTGATTTTAACGCCCAAATAGGTAGCTTGAACCAATCTGAAAGACACTTAGGTTGATTCTTCAGTGTTCCAGCTCAGAGAACGGATAACGGCGACCGTCTGCTGCAGCTGTGCTCAGATAATCGGTTATTTCTAGCCAACACGAACTTTAAGCATAAGGAGCGACATCGTTCAACATGGAGACCTCCTGGCCCTACTCAACGGTGAACTCAAATAGACCATATCGCGATTAGTCACCGTTGGAGAGGCTCGATGAAAGATTGCCGATCTTTCTGGAGTACATGTTTGGATTCCGGCCACGCACGCGTTTGCTTGCGTCTTACCGGGCGAATAAAAACTGCTACAGGAAAACCTTTTAGAATTCAGTTCAGCAATGAAACAGCCAATATTAAATTCCATTAACAACTGAGGAATCACTTCAGCATAAAGATGCGACCCGACTAGATACTACTTGGCAAGCAGCTGTGGCATCTACAGTGACATCTGTCAAGGACTTAGATCAACATGTCAAGAAAAATCAATGGATCTCAATGACTTCTGTTGAACTGATAGACTCCCGAAGACTTATCCCGTCAGGCTCCGAACATGATGAGGAACGACGAGTAATCAGGTACAAACTGACGAAAAGTCTGCGAACCGACAGTGAGCAGTGGTAAGTAACGAAAGCAAGGGAAATGGAAAAGGCAGCGGCGTTAGGTAACACTAAACAACTTTTCAAGTTAATAAAAGAAACCGAGGTTAAAAAATCCAGCGTTAGTTAGACGATCTCCGAAAAAGATGGAACGCTTATTAGCTCTCAGTCTAGACGTTTAGAACGATGGGCTGAATACTTCAAGGAACAGTTTAGTTGGCCTTCAGCTATTCTAAAACTTCCCACTATTTCGAGACAGCCAGAATGGAGAGTCGACTTAGGTCCCCTGACTCTTGTCGAAGTCGAAAAAGCTATAGCCAATCTAAGGCGAGGCAAAGCAGCGGGTCCAGACGGACTATCCCCAGGGTCTTTACGGATGGTGGTCCCACATTGACAACCAGGCTGACTGATATTTTGACTAAGGTTTGGGAACTTGACATGATTCCATCTGACTGGTGTCGACCGTTAATCGTCCCAGTATGTAAAAAGGGGTCAAAATTCTCCTGCAATAACCATAGAGGAATTAGTTTGACTAATATAGTGTCTAAAATACTAGCTTCTATAATTACCAGACGCTTAACTGCAACTCGTGATCTATGAGAAAACCAGGTTGGTTTCAGACCTGGTCGTGGTTGTATAGACCAGATATTCACTGTTCATCAGATCTTAGAACACAGACATACTTTTCGACGGCCGACAATAGTGGTTTTCCTTGACTTGAAGGCGGCATTTGACTCTGTAGACCGTGAAGTTCTATGGCAGTGTCTTTCATTGAAAGGCGTACCCCAAAAGTACATAAAACTTGTTAAGGCTCTTTACTCAAACACTATTAGTCGTGTCACAGCATGTGGTGAACTGTCATCTGAACTTGTAACCTCAAGTGGTGTCTATCAAGGTTGCCCATTTTCTTTATTTTTGTTTAATTTCATAGTCGACTAACTGTTAGAAATTGCATTGTCATCGTGTGACTTTTCAGGAATTGATCTCCCACCAGGAGACCCACTTATTGACTTAGAATATGCTGACGATATAGTCCTGTTTGGCGAAGACGCTAATAAGATGCGGAATCTTTTAACTGCATTAAGCTTCAATGCAACTATGTTCGGAATGCGTTTCTCCCCCTCTAAATGCAAACTATTGCTCCAGGACTGGTTCTCGTCAACCCCTGAACTAAAGATGGAGTGAAGCAGATGAGCACGTCGACCATTTCACTTATCTTGGAAGTCTGATTATCTCTAATGGGTTAGTCTCTGACGAAATACCAGTACGAATTCGAAAAGCTCGTTTGGCTTTTGCCAAATTACGTCACCTATGGCGTAGACGAGATATTCGTCTCAACGAAAAGGAGAGTGTACTGCGCAACAGTTCGCTTTGTCTTACTGTATGGGTGTGAGACGTGGCCATTAAGAGTAGATGACACTCGAAGGTTATTAGTTTTTGACCATCGATGTCTACGAAACATCGCTCGCGTTAGCTGGGATCACCGAGTAAGTAATAACGAGGTTTGATGACGGGTATTAGGTAAAGGTGGTGAATCAGTCGATGAGGTTGTGAATCTTCATCGACTGAGGTGGTTGGGACATGTGTTGCGTATGCCCAACCACCGTCTTCTTTGACGCGCAATGTTGGCTGATATAGGAATAGGATGGAAGAGAGTTAGAGACGGCCAAACTAAAACATGGCATCAGTCCATGGAGTCACTGACTACCGGTTTAAGCCGTGTCGGTAGCTGCAGACTACCTGGATGGGGTCCTGGCGATTACCGTAACCAGTGGCTAGAAACACTAAGTGATATGGCCCAGAATCGGTCACAATGGCGCAGATGTATTCACTCATTGTCCACCCGTAAATCATGAGCTTTAAACTATTCCATAACTTTTTTTCTACGCTTCCTGAACCATATTCTATATGTTCACACTCAGTATTGTTATTACTGTTATTATTTTAACCATTATTATTATTTTCATTGAAGTGACTTCTACTAATGTGATTTTAATCTTGCGGTACCATGTAGGTATGGCAATTTGGACCGATGCACACATGTACCAGGTTCTATGTCAATCATGCACACGTGCATTCATCCAGGAGTAATATCACTCTATAGTGTGGGCAGCTAGGGAGTAAAAACTACCTTCATACTTTTTACAGCACCCGAGGTCATCTTGTTCGAGTTTAAATCCTACTCTTAACTCTTAGTAACTCTCGTATCCTTACGACTAACCTTTCTGGTATAATTTTATCACCTCGCGCCGTTAATGCTAATGGTTTGAGTTCCGAAACTGCTCTTTTTGGTCTCCTGAAACCTCTCTGTAAACGACATGTTGAAACTTTTAACATTCGAACCTTGTGCCAAATAGGACAATCAGCTTCCTCACCTAGGACTCTCGAATCCCGTGCCATCGGTGTATACTGCGTCCGTGAAAAACATATACAGGATCCAAGTAAACATTCGAACCTTGTGCCAAATAGGACAATCAGCTTCCTCACCTAGGACTCTCGAATCCCGTGCCATCGGTGTATACTGCGTCCGTGAAAAACATATACAGGATCCAAGTACATTCATTCACTTGATCCCATCTTATCGAAATGAAGAACTGATCCGACTTACCCCTCGTGTATCCGTCAACCATATTGCCACTACTTGAGTCTTCTGTGGTATAGATACAGCACTAAGTTCAAAAGCCGAACAGGCTCTTCTACACTGGATTTCAATAGACAGTCACTTGTGTGATGTCCGAATAAAAGGGACAGTATGAACTCGGAAAGATAGGGACACAGATCGTCGTCTCTGTCTACGCTTCCACTGATTACCGCTCAGATGAATTTTGGAGTAGGCTTTCAAACCCTAGTAATGTTCAGTGATAGTAGTAATAGTAGCTGGCGATTTTAATGCCCAAGTAGGTAGATTAGACGAAACCGAAAAGCACTTGAGTGGATCCTATGGTATCGCAGCTCAACGAACATACTGGCCACTCTGTTGCAACTATCCTCACTTAACCGTCTATTTCTCTCACGCACCAACTTTAAGCATAAAGAAAAACATCGGTTGTCATGTCTACCTCTACAACTAACTCAATACTGATCTCAAGTAGACCATATTGCTATCATCCATCATTAAAAAGGTTTGATAGAAGACTACCGGTTATTCTGAACACATGTTTAGCCTCAAATCATGCTTTAGTATGAGCGCACATTAGTCTGCGTTTCACTGGACAATTAAGAGCCACGGCAAGGAACCTCCTCAGAGTTTAACTTAATGGTAGAAATGCCAACGATGCATTTCAAGAGTAACTAGAAAACCAATCAGTCAACTATTTAAGCAATACTCACCTTGCGGCAACTTGTATTGGTATCCAAGTGCTGTGTCTACTAGTAGACTAAACCGATAGGTTAGAGAAAGTCAGTGGATTTTAGTTGCGTCTGCTTCGTAGATAGATACTCAGGAACTCATCCCCTCTGACTCTGAACACGATGAGAAGCAGGAGCAACTTAAACAAAACCTGATAAAAAGCCTATATAATGATTGTGAGCAATAGTGGGTAGCGAAAGCTAAAGAGATGAAAAAAGTAGCGGACATAGGTAACTGTAGGTAATTATCCAGACTCATCAATCAAACGGGTATCCAGCTGTTAGTGAAACTATTTCGGAAATATATGGACTATTGTTCACTCCCAATCCAGCAAATTGGACCGGTGGAGACAGTTCAACTGACCTTCGGTGACATCTCAGTGACCCATCATCCCCAAGTAATCTGAATGGCAAATTGATATCAGTCCCCAAAATGTTAGTGAGGTTGAAAAGTGTGTGGGTAATCTAAAGAAGGGAGAGAAGCAAGACCTGATGGATTAAGCCCTGGTTCGGTCTTGGAAGTGAAACTAACTGAGATCCTGGCTAAAATCTGGGAACTAGAAGTAATCCCATCTGACTAGTCTTGTCCACTAATCGTCCCTGTCTACAAAAAGGAACACCGGTCCTCTTGTAACAGCTACGGAGTGGTCAGTTTAATGAATATAGTGTCTGAAATATTAACTTTAATCACAATTCGATACTTAACTAAAACGAGGGTGGTTTCAAACCTGGACGTAGTTGTATTGACCAAGTATTCACACTTCGGTAGGTTCTAGAACACTGACGCACTTTGACGTTCGACAATAATTGTATTCCTTAAGCCTAAGGTGGCGTTTGACTCTGTTGATTATGAGGTTGTGACGGTGTCTGTCATTGAAAGGCGTACCGAAGAAGTACATTAACCTTGTGAAGGCTCTCTTCTCGAACACTATTGGTCAAGCTAGAGCTGATGGTGAATTGTCATCAGAATTGATTACTTTTAGTGTTGTTCGCCAAGGTCTTCAGCTTTCCCCACTTTTATTTAACGTTGTCATAGGCATGCTTCAATAGTTAACGTTTTCACCCCGTAACTTCTCAGAAGTTGACATTCCAGGAGATACACCTGTTGACTTAGAGTATGCAGATGACATAGTTGTATTTGGTAATGTCGACAAAATTCAGAGTCTTGTGACTACCTTAAGCATCAATTCAAACATGTTTGAAATGAGATTCTCCCCATCCAAATACAAAATGTTGCTTCGGGATTGGCTTGCATTAGTACCGAAATTAGTGATAGGGAGCGAAATAGTTAATTGTGTTGACCGCCTCACCTATATTGGGAGTCTCATCAGTCCTGATAGTCTGATGTCCGATTAAGTCTTGGCTCGCATACAGAAGGCTCGATTAGCTTTCGCTAATTTGCGTCACTTGAGGCGTAGACGAGACATCCACTTAACAATCAAGGGACAAGTCTACGGCACTGCATTCTGATTCGTTTTACTTTATGGGTGTGAAACGTGATCACTAAGGATAGAGGATATTGTAGATTACTAGTATTTGATCATAAATGTCTTCGAAGCATTGCTAGTGCTTTCTGAGATCACCGAGTTTACTATAAGTGGGTTGGGAATATGGTATTAGGTGAATATGATAAATTGATTGAAGTGGTGAGTCATCTTCAGCTGAGGTGGTTATGACATGTGTTATCCATGCCCAACCACCGCCTACCTCGACTGAACAATGCTGTCTGGTGTAGGAATAGGCTGCAAAACAGCTAGGTGAAGCCAAAGAAAAACATAGCACCAGTCGATGAAGTCATTGACAGTTTGGCTGAGCCATGTTGATAAGTGCAGACTACCTGGTTAAGGTCTATGTGGTAATCGTAACCAGTAATTGTAGACTTTGAATAACATAGCTCAGAATTGTTTTTTAATGTCTCAGGTGCATCCATTCTTTGTCCTTCTCCAAATCCTAAGTTTGTGAATTCATAAATTTTTCTTACTGATTCCTGTTTCCCTGAGTGTTATTTTCAATCTTTTATTCTTTCCATTAATGTTAACTCTGTTACTACCTCCAACACTGGGATTTGACACGACAATTTCATCACTCTATGCTAATTGGGGTATGGCAACTTGAAGTTATGTATTCACCTACCAAGTTCTACGTTGTGCTTGACTGACTGACTTTCCAAATTTAGCCAAAGCGGATAATCGTTGTTATCTGTCCACTCGTGTGTTTAAAATCACCCACCACAGTTGCTGCATCTGAATACTTAGTTTATTGTAGGAATTCGCAAGCTTTTTGTAGAATTTATATTTTGTTTACTTGGCTACTGGGGTCATTAAGATTGTAGGAAGAATCCACAAGAAAATCAACGTGCATTAATATTCTTTAGGTTGTTAAAGTTCTTTCAATTTATCAGCCTACAAATGTCAGTTGGAATTCATTTCAACTTTACTTGTTCTTATTTCGAAAGGAAAGCTATGCATGCAACAGCGAGGTCGTAATAATTCTCTCATGAATCCAGATACGCAGTCAGTTAACAATGCTAATTCTCCACACTAGTTGTGTAAGTTTAAATGACTAAATTCAACTGAGCTCCGTATGTGAATTTTAGAGAGTCAGCATACATCATTGGTAAGTGATTCTAAGGTCTTGGTTAGTGAAACCAGTTATTTGACCTGATACTAGGTTCAAGCATTACCATCTTTGATTTGCAGTTTTGACTGCACTTCTAAGAGTTAATAATTGGAATAGAGTAACATTTAGAAAATCGAGTAGTGGAATGTTGTTGGTTTCAAGTGCCGTTGGGGATGTGTGAGTGGTTGATACTTGTGTATTCCCCCTAATATATATAGTCTATTTTTATAGTTTGTTTTGGTGAACATATACGACAATTTAAATTATTTTAACTTAGCAGCATGTTCTTGTGATTAATTACCTTCTAGTCTAAAAGTGCTGAGGGAGTTCCGTATTGTGAATCCGTTGTCCAACATTTTCCTGAAAGTACTGAATTCCAACTTTACCAAGCCGAAGCTTATATGAATGCTGATCGTTTCCAGGATGGTAAGATTTTATATGACCAGTTCCTTCTATGTATTTTAAATTGAAATTGTTGTTCCAACAATGTTTGTTTCTATAGCTTTGGACGAATGGCTAACCTATCTTGACAATTCATTATCATCAACATAAACGAATCGTATCTGTTTATGTGTTGACTCAAGTTGTCAGATGGTATAATCAAAGAAGTAGCTCAATCACTTATTTAATCTATGATTTGAATAGTAGTACTCCATTACGTTTAATTTTAGTTTTTTATCTGTAGAGTAGTAATTTAACAGTTAAAATAAAACTTCAGTCATTTGGGTTGTAGGTATAAGAACCGTCCCATATATTTTAGTTGGTTAGCATATGTGTTGCTTAAAGTCGAGTATGCGTACTTGTAGTTGGTTGCTAAGTTAAATTTCATTTCTCAAAGCTGGTTATTGTGCTTTAAGCCACATTAACACTATCATTCAGTCCAGTCAACAGATGGAAATAATAGTCATCCCTCAAGCTAATTAGTTAATTAAATTTAGCTTACAAGAAGCTTGCTTTGTGAAACACCAATTCCGGACATGTAATATATTTTAAGAAAGGTGCCTACTGAATATGTGTGCATCTGTCAAATCTTTTAGTTCATTTACATCCGATCTTTTTACGAATCTAGCAATTAGGATTTTTTCAGCTTTCTGAAGCATTAAAACGATTGTAAACGTGTAAACACCCGAAATAAAGTAGGGTATTGTCGCTTTACCACTATTTTATATTATTGTTAACTTCTATACGCTAATGTCCAGTGGAATTCCATCTTTACCTAATCGTTCTGGAAAACAGTGTTTAACAAATATACACCTTAAGTAATACTTGGATGATATTTCACGCTCGAATTCCAATATATTGACAACCAATATATTGACAATGTTATTTAATGTGTACGGATCTATGCTAAACTTCGTTATTAACAATCCTCTTTTAGGTGCATGAAATGCTCGCTTTGATGTGCATTACCCTGTTCCACTTCGGCTTGGGTTGCCTGATCTAATCATTAGCCCTCACACATAATGTATTCCAAGTCTAAGTTGTCATATGTATACTTGTTAAATGCGTTTTATTTTAGTCAACTGGATTACGCAATCGGAGTATAAGGCAATCATTCAGCGTCACTTTGTATTTACACCAAACATTTACAATTTTCACTCACAGCATTAACTAAATGTGTACATTGATAACTTTTTATATTCAACCTAGCGACGCAAAATAAAAGGACTATTTAAATCTTATCACTTAACTTTTCGTCCACCTATTCCATACTTGACTGTAATTTGCACCATTTAACTCGCCACCTATCGTTGTGCGGATATATAATTTGGCCCTAATGTAGGTCTGGGTCTAATCATATTCTGTTTATGACCGATTGATGAAAAGCTGAACTACTTTTCCGAGGTATACTATGCGACAAGAATCATTCAGTACATTAACAATCATAGTGATTATTTCCATACTTTACGTAACTGTTTTTGTGTATCACACACAGGCAATTTTCATGTCATTTTATTTTACTGTTTAGCTATTTCGACATACCAAAAAGTATTGGAACACGAATCTAATAACCAGAAAGCAAAGGAGGGAATGAAAAAGGCTCAAAAACTTTTAAAAGCAAGCAACCGTCGGGATTATTACAAAATACTTGCGGTTCCTAAATCTGCTTCTAAGAAGGATATTTTGAAAGCCTACCGAAAAATGGCTGCTGAATATCATCCGGACAGATTTCAGGGGGAAGAAAGAGCACAAGCTGAAAAGAGATTTGTTGAAATTTCTGCAGCTAAGGAGGTTCTTACAGACGATGGTGAGTTTTTTCGAATAAGACTCCGGAATTTATTACTATCCAGAAATTAGTTTTGCTGTATTCTTGCTAAACAGCTAGCCATTAGTCGGTGTTTACAGTCTTCAAAAGCTTCTCGCGACTAGTACAGTAATTACTTAACAAAACTTAACCTGTCGCAATCATTTCTCGGAGGAATCTAAAGTTCTTCAGTTTGTCGGGTTTCACAACAGCATTTTTCTGTACAACCAGCTCTATTTTTCGTTTTTTAAATATTGTAGTAACTCTAACGCATTTAGACTTTATTTCGAAAGACTTTGTCGTAAGTCAACATAAGACAAGTATTTTCCAACTTGTTGTGTCCCCTCAGCTCCTATGGTTATTCAATGTGATCACTGGTTTTATTATGTCAATTATATTTCCTTGTTTCCATAAGAACATTGTTTTCTAGGTGTAATTAATCTGAGTTGGAAGCGTTACTTGTATCTAGTTTTTAATGTTAAACATTTCATTTATTCATCAGTGATAAGCATCAGTAACTGAGTAACCAACTTTTCGTCACGAATATTTTTTTATTCATTGTATTTAATACTGTCTACATAATGGTTAGTTCTAAATCACTGAGCTAACAACATACCACAAGACTCCCCCATATGTCATATCGTTCTTAAAATATTTCGTGCTTTGTAACACTGATTGGAGATACTCTATACTAAGCATTCATTTTTACTTGATACAAGTAAGTGAATTATTTCATGTTATTTTTTTCATTTATAAACTTATCCAGAGAAACGTGCACAGTTTGACAATGGAATCGACCCACTGGATCTTGAACAGCAGACTCAAAACCCATTTGGTGGTGGTGGTCATCCTTTTAGTGGTTTTCCGTTCGCCCACATGCACCCGTTTGAAGGTGCTCACTTTGAGTTTCATTTCGGATAATTTTTCATTTTGTGATTGCCAATCTGGTCTCATTTTTTCAGCCACTTTCATGTATTTTCAAGTTGTCTAAAATTAACCTCGTATTTTTCTGCTACCTTGGTTTAGTCTTTCGAAGTGTCCTTAAACAACGCGCTGTACATAAAACTTCAGTTTTGTTTTACTTTTTACTTCATTGTTACGGTAATTGATCAGATTATTTGATAATACAACCTCCATGTTATGTTTAAATTAAATAAATGTTTTTGATTACATTCCTGATCGTAAACATGACTTCAAAAATTTTGACACGTCTATGTTTCCTGTATATATAATTCATATTCAACCTATTTCCTGTAAGTAGACTCGTTTGCGATCCATGATAATAGTTTATTTTGTTCTTGAAAATCGTCCGATCACTATTGCTCCTGGTTTGTGCGAACTGAGTGTCCTTTGTAGGAATTCGTTAGTGCCTATAGCAGGCATTTATACGATTCTATATTGTCTCAGTTTGTGTACTCTGAGACTAAATTTATTAGTTTTATGGGATGAAGACTTAACATCACACTCTTCTTACTGTGTTCCGGTTCTGAATTTTACATATTTACTGGCTTTACAATGTATGACAGCACTAAACTCTTAGTTATAGATTTCGTTATCACTCAATTATTGCTTTGTCTGGACACCTGTCTGATAATATTAATAGTTCATATTTTTCTCAAAAACGCAACGTGCTAAATTGTATCGACGTCATAACAAAAAATTCAGTAACATATTTACTACTCTGTTTCATTACTATACAGGTGCAGTGTGATCATTGTAGTCTTTATAAATTTATTCGCTAGGCTTATCACTCGGCTTCTACGAACAGTGTAATAATTACATTTAAGTTCATAAGTGTGAATAAAACTGATTTTCAAGTCTGTAAAAGGATCTAGAATGAATACATATTCTCTAAATAAATTAATAGTTCTGTATAAAATCGAAATTCAATAATAAACATTTGACTTTAAGGTTTTTCAAACTTGATGAGAGATTAAATGGGACTTAACATCATTTATAAGTTTGTAAGACATTTCAATTGATGTAAATGAAACAAGAATTATAAAATGATGGCGAAAGTTTACAAGTCTGGTGGGTGCTCTTATTGTTGCGGAGTTATCTATGTTAGATAGTTTGATTGTAGAGCTTTCATTATTGTTCTGCATAACATCAGAAATACCTAATTCAAGTTAAAGTGAGCTTTTTATTTATTCCACAAGTTAGTGATCCCCAATCAAACTTCGAACAAAGATTGTAGCCAAGGAAAAGTTTATTTTTTGTAGTAGTATTCCTTTAAAAATAATTATAATATGAAATTATCAATGAGTGTATAGAGTCCCAAAATTCTCATTAACAGTGTGGTACTATTTTCATCTTAACAATAGTGTACTGACATTAGTTGACATGAAAAAAAGTTTACAGAAACTTTACTGGTCAAAATTATCATGTTGAATACCAACTTCTCTCTTAATAGGTTCAAATGAATGATAATAGTATTGGTGGAGGTTTAATTTATATGAAATAAATCATTTAGTATCCAATACTTAGACGTTAAATAGCCTTGAGATAATTGTATAAGACCATCTAAATTATTATTCATTAAATGAATATATAATGTTAACCATTTCCAAGTACAACTTCGGAAGAACTATGATTGAAATTTTACCAACCCAAGTGTGTACACTAATAGCTTTTCATGACATTTCATTACAATAATGTTTATTATTACAGAAATGTTTTACAAATAATTGTCATATCAAATTATAATGCAAATTTGTGAACTATGAAAATAAAGTTACCTATAAAAATGTGATACATATTAGATTAAGCGGAACGATCTCTCGTAGCATGTACGATGCAATCTACGGATAACGTTGTCATTGCTAAGTGGTTTCATTATGATTTCCTGTTGACAGACATGAGATTTTCCTACTTTCGATTGCGACAAGTGTTATTTTATATACATCAGGAATCTTAAATTGGAATTAGCGACCATATCTTTTATTAATGATATAAGCTTCGATTAAGGATTTCTCGGAACATATATGCATACATAAGTACCAAATTGATCTTTCTGTATGACAAGGACAATCAACTAACTAACGTGACATTAGGGAATCTACCGATGTAAAACAAAATCATATTATCACCGTTCATTATTAATAACCACTAAGTTTGTTGGTTGTTCTATCAGCAGTTAGAATTCAATGTGCATTAATCTGTCAGAAGTTTGATAAGAGCGATTACAAGAAGGTAGAAAGTCCAAATGCGTTAATTCATCAGCTTAAAATGCTTTTTTCTAGTTATTGATACTTTAGAAAGGTTGTTTTTTTACGAGATGGGTTTGCTAACCTCATGTCAAACCCTTCTCTTTTATCCGAGTTTGAGACAAGCACCAACCCTAGGGAGATTCCAGACGGAGCTCAATGCAAATGTAAACACAGTTCTATTGTATGGAGCTGAAACTTGGAGTACTACGAAAAGCATCATCCATTAGATACAAGTGTTTATAAACAAATATCTGCGCAAGGTTATTCTGGTCCGTTGGCCAGATACTATCAGCAACAACCTATAGCAGGGAACACACCAACCATAATCCAGGTGAGGCAGAAAATAGGAAAATACGCTAGAGGTGGATAGGGCACACATTGAAGAGATCAAAGTGCGTCGCAAGACAAGAATCCTGAAGGCTAAAGGAAAAAAAAAGGAATACTGAGAAACACATTGCGTTAAAAAATGGTGGCAGATAACAAAAGAATGAATAGAACTTGGGAAAAACTGGAAAGGAAATCTCAGGGCAGAGTTGGTCGGAGAATACTGGTCGGCGGCTTATGCTCCATGTAGAGCAACAGTCATTAATTGATCAGCTCATCAAAATGTCAACATATTTTTATGACTGCTCAAATAAACAATGTACCTAGCAAGCTGTGCTGTCTACATTATTTATAAGTATAATAATGTTCAACATTTCAGACCAATGGCTTCAAGAAAACATGACTCTCATCCTTCTTGAGGAATATCACACTTTTACTACTTATGAGTAGTATAAAAATAGTCCTCGGATTTTCGTTCGTTTCGTTAGGCAGTTGAACTCAATCGTTGACCTCCATTCTCAATGAAGTTCCATCTTCACCTTAAAAAAGTTCTGTGAATTTTTAAAAATCCAGTTGTTAATAGTAGAACATATGGGAATTCATTGTGCTCAGTAGAATCTTTCACTAATCTAAAAGATTGAACGACCACGGAAAAACAATGGATGTTTAGGAGTGTATGAAAAATGCTATTCAAGAATCAATAACTAGCAACGAATATTGAAAATTTTAAAACGCGGGTTGAAAAATCATACCCTTGGACACCTCCCTATAAATACTGCATTTCCTAAACGACCTAAAATTACTAATTGTTTCATGGAAAAACGATTACATCTTGGTGAAGAATCCTTTTTCCGATGAATACATTTTCAATGCTCTTCACTTATGAATGTGTTCATTTTACTTAATAATAATAAAAATTATTATTATTATTAGTATTTGTTAATAACAATAAGTAAGCAAAGTACCAACAACAGAAACGTTATTATTATTATTGTCATTAATATTCTTACTTGATTGAATATATCACAGATTGATGTTATCAGGGCACCATTGAAAACCAGGGAGCACTGGACAGCTGTTTCGTTCTAGTATAGAACTCCTCAGCTCTGGTGGAGCTCAGATTTATCGGGAGTGGGACAGTTATCACCAATCACAATGAATATATATATATATATATAACAAATTGGTGGAAGTGGAAATCCTACCATTGGATACCGACCTGGTGGTGCAGAGGGTTAGGCGCTAGCCGTCAACCTGAAGCACCTAGTGCGAAATCTAAAGTGCTCACTGTTAAGGGGTTCCACACTGGGACGAAACAGCTATTTAGTGCTTCCTTGTTTTCAATGGGTACATATTCAACTAACTAAAAATTGCCATTAATAATTCGGAAATGTGGTTGTTAAGACACTGAGATAAATAATAGTAATTGTTAAAACTGAAATAAAATATGCTCATAAACAAAGATGAAAACGAAAATGGGATTAAGTTGGTTTAAGGTAAAATGTTAGTAAGGGAAGTGGCGGGAAGATAGTAATGGCTTTATAAAAGAAACTTGAGTTTATAGCACTAATACAGTGTTGTTGAAAGATAATTCCGGTTTTAGTAGGTGTAGTAAAACTCAGGGGGAGGGTTACTATACAGACAGGATTTAATTGTGTTTTTGTTGACTGTATAGGTGACTTCGAACACGAATAGTTCTGACTGACTTCAGCTCACATAGTGTCCAAGAAGTGAGCATCTTAAAGACTAGCTACTGCTTCTCACCCATGCTGGGTGATGCTTCGGAATTCTGGACGAAACACGTATTGAACAAACGATTAATAAACTCCACAAGACAATGTGAACTGATAATTATAATTAGATAGAGTTAAAGGTTATTATTGACACTTCTGAAATTAGTATTCATGTTAGGCATTTTCTTCGGTGTGGATATTACTGGTACTTTTATATTCTTAGGTTTTTATATTCATATCAATGAGTCTCAGTGATACCCATTTTCAATAGGTATTTTCCTTATAATCTGAAAGTTAAGTTATGACTATCAAGGGTAATCCAGGATGCAAGATTTATGGTGTTTGGGACTTCTCAACTAGATGCATTTCCTTTCTTGTTGATGTGTATACCGGGACTCAAATCCAATACGTTCATTCCAAACGCTACTTTATTCACCGCTGAGCTTCTGAGCCCGGACAACCACATATGTGTATCAGGTGTGCATATATATGTTGAAGGACGTTTAATTTACGTCTGCGGTTTTGAAACCCAAAATCTGTCGGATTCTTGTTGAAAAGAACATAACTAGATTTCTCATTTTAATATTAGGGAGTCAGTCATGGAAGCTTGATATATGGTCATTTTAGAAGGTTTTCTATAAACAGTCCTTCTTAGAGTTCCGTTATGTTTTCTTATAATTTGCACATCAAGAAAGTAAGTGTTTAATCCGAGATCTACTTCGGGTGAAAATGTAATCGTAAGGTGACAGCTTTTGAAGACATGTAAAATATTCGACTCACATTTGTTGTTTCGAATGATAAAGTATCGTCTATGTACCTTCAATACAAGTGGAAGTCTTCAGTAGTTGGCTAAAGTGATCGTTTCCCGAAATGGTCTTGGAACAATGTATTAAAAATCAACCTAGTGATGAAACAATAGTTACTCTTCTGTTTGTAAATTATATCACAAAATTTAAACAATACATTAAATAACATATTATTGTTTCAATATTTAACATGTTATCATTTACGTATTTGCAAATATAATAAACTGTCTTGGTGGGCTGGACATTGGTGAAAGTGATTCGACACAATGTGAGATCATTTATTTGCTATTAACATCCACCTCTATATGTTATCTACAAACTGAAAGATGTCTTATGGGGTAGTGTATGGTAAGTTTTTCTACAGGGATTAGATCTCTTAGCCATTTAGCCATGGGATGGTATTAAGATCATTGCATGTCGAGAAGTTGACAGTGAGGTACTATAGGTCTATGTATTTTAGACAGATCACACAACCTAGGTATCGTTGAGCCTATTGGTTTAACGTACTCATAAGTATCTTCGTCAAATACGTGATCTCCTCCCATCATTTCAAAAACAACAATCAGTTGTTCCACTATCAATTCAATCTTTCTTTTCTGATTGGTATGTTTGTAAAATCTACTGTTACCTGACAATAGGTTTATCGTTTTATCGACGTAAAATTTCCGGTCAGTCGGAACCACCCCTGCACCTCTGTTAGGGCGTGCTATCAATGAACTAAGTTGGTGCTTAGTAGTTCTAGTTGCTGTCGGTGTTCTTTCGTTAGAAGGCAGTGAATCGATAGTTCCGTATTAACATGTTGGTTGAAGTGGTCAAGAGGGGTCGATATGAATTGTTGGAATTCTTCTTCAGTAATTGGGGTTGGACCACTTGTCTGTTTGATCGAATCTTTAAGGTGGATGTGTATACGAACTTTAGTAATTATATTATTCTCGTGACAGAATTTCACCCCCACAGTAAAAGCTTCTAATTTGGATGTCAATAAGGATAATAATGCATAACTGAATAGAAATATGTTTAAATTTTTGATTAACATCTGTTGTTTTGAGACTTCTCAGAGATTCGAAGTCAAAAACTTAGCACGTTATTCAGTAGTCAATGAATAATCTATGTTTTATAGTTGAGAAATCGTATAATATATAAAATCTTATGTGATGCAGTCTGTCTTAATCCTAGTATTTGTAGGTAAATGGAATCAATATTGCTTTGTGCATATCGCATGAGTGACTTTGTATTCGTATAGACATGAAGTCGATTTGACGCTTTCCAGTAAAATTCATATTTGTTAATGTATTTGTACCGGGAGTTAATTTCTGCTTTCTTTTCAGTTACATTTTCAGATTCCTAACAAGAATATAGTTTCTTTTTTCGTTATTTTGCTTATTTATTTATTGATATTAGCAATTATTTATAACTATTATTATGAGGCGAGATTTGTTTATTCATGACTGAACAGCTTCACAAATGAATTCGGCGAAAAGCTAAGTCGTGATTCATTATCAATCGTTTTTTGACAAGTTTGAATAAGATCATTTTTATCTGATGATTTTAGTTAGGTATTAATATTAGTTGAGACCAAGAAGCACGGAAATACCGAATCGTGCTACTAAGAAGTTTTTCAGCAATTTACATCCACAGTTTCATCAGGATTAAACACAAGTTCAGTGCCTCTTAAAACGTTGATTAGAACTTGATGGACATACTATGGAAACTGAAAATCCTAAATCTAACCTTTAATAAGGATATGTATCCACACTGCTGAAAGGTCTCGAAATAAAACGGAACAACTATCCGTTATTCTTTGGTTTCAACGGTACTGCATAAAATGTCATTCGAAAGCAAAAATCGCCAGCAACTAATGAATCGTTGAAGGTTTTATCAGTACTGTACTATTGATGAAGCGTACTGATTTTCTATAATTCATGTCTATTAGTTTCAATAACCAGCTGTCAACAATGAACTATCAATACATTATGTGGTCAAATTAAAACAACTTTGTTAGTATAACTCAAAAATATTAGACCAAGATATATTTCTTAGTCGAACTGAAATAAATGCAGCGGACAAAACAGTGCTTCGAAGTTTGCTTTGAAAAGCATGTGTTTTAAAAGTGTAAAGATCCAAGGCTTCAATGATCTATTGGATAGAAGTCTGTGTAAAATACATATTGTATAACCTAGTAACTTTTATAGTACCCTGAAGAGAATTGAGTAGTGGGAAATATTTGTTGTCTAACTATTATATATAATATTAGGATAATTTGTTTTATCTCTGAAATGCGGTCTGATACACCAACGTTGCTAAGTCTTTCCAATTTTTTAATTCATTTAGTGCGTGTTTATAAGATTCAATATCTTACTACCTTTTTATTTATAAGTAGTTCAAATTAATTCCAAAATTTTTATATGAGCTGGCTAACACATTAAAAAATTTCGTTGATACACATTATCCACAAGTGATAATTTTAATAACTTCTATTTATACTTTGAGTCAGGGTTATCTTTAATTTTCATTTCTTTATTGAGTTCATATAAATGTTAATTATTTTAGACTAAATTCTTGAACTATTCATCTTTCAGTAGATTTACTGCTATTGAACACTGTATAGTGTACTAACATACAACCTTCTAATAAAATGTATTCCTAGTTTGTAGACGGCGGCTTGTTACCTTTTATCAACGCTTCAACATTGAATTGATTCACAGGTTTAATTAAGGCTAGATTTTAGTTGAATCCACGTCGTGTATTTCTTCTTATTTGGGACTCTTCATCTGGATTTAACAAGCGATCACTGACTAATCAGCTGCACTTGACAACAGCTACAAGTGAAAAGTACAAATCTGTGCAAGAATGAGCATCTGAACACAGTAACGCCGTGGCATCCTAGTCCCAGTGTAAACATCAACACCGGAATACAGTTATACTTAAATAACCATCATAAAATATAAGAAAACTCGCTTTCTGAATTCTACTCGTAGCCTCATCTCAACTACTTCAAAATAAATCTCGACGAAGAATTTATTGAGTTATAAATAAAGAAGACAAGCACTTTACAAGAAGTTATATTACGACGGTTTAACTAAATACTCGATGAAGAATTCAGAAAAAAATTATCTCATCTTAATCAGTGCATACTACAGACAATTCATCTAAATACCAGAATATAACAACTAACTACTTTCTTTAAACCATAATCAGTGTTTTATAATGAGGTAATGTGTTGTTTCTATGAAACCTCGGATTGTCATTTGTTAAAGCCAGTTAACTTAATCACTTAAAATGCTTAACTAATGTTTTAAAACTTCAAGAATATTTTATTTTTACCTGAATATAATAAGTATCTAGTGATTGAAGAACGATTACTTTAGTACCATGCATGAGTAATTAAAAAAAGAACTAGGTGTACGGTGGCATGAGTAAGATATCCTATAATCTTCTAGTTTATTTCCGTGGAATATTTCTAAACAATATTTCATTTCTTCCCCAACAGCCAAGTTGGTCTCATGGTCATTATCAGACCACATGATAGGATTAAATAAAGTCACATTTTACCAGCTTGAGTTATCATCTTCATAAGAATACTGAACTTTTTAAACGATAGGTAACCTTATTTTCTTATATTAGTTATTTACCATACATAATGAATAGGACCTGATTAGGTGCTAATACTGAAAATATAAAGATGCTTAATTAATTGCTCTTTTTTCGGTAATAACAACTCAACAAAGCACTTGAAAAGAGCACTACAAGTTAGTGAGACATTTCATTGATTAACCATATTTAAAAACGCTCTAAGTAAGCAAATTACTACTATATTAACCCATCTAAAAGCAATAATGAACCAGTTAACATTTCACTGGCGTTTGTTTGAGCTAAAATTGTTCATTTGATTGGATATATAACCAATCTCCAAAAATATAACCATCCCAATTGAACTGAAATTGTTCAGCTGAATAATTTCTAGCAAATACTAGTGATCTTACTCTAAATCCATAAATTCTACACTCAGCTAATTGGTGTTACGTAACTTTCCTTATTAACTGTGGGGTATGAAGTTGTACCTTATAATATATATATATATATATATATATATATATATATATATATTCCAACCAAACAACTGAGTTACAAATTCAAAAATAAAACATGTGATTTTTCTACACAAAACGGTACTGTTAAAAGGCCGAAACAACAACATCGTTTGTGTTAGGGCGTGAAGAAGAAAGGGAGAGAGGGTTTTGGTTGATAGACACGAACGCCAATGAGATGTGCCTAGTTGATTATGCGCGACTGACCTAAGCCAACTCACCCCCAGGCCGACAATAGAAGAACCAGAATTGGGAACCGGAAAACGGAGAGAGCCGAAATCGGAGAGCAAGATCGTATTATGTTTTAATTATGCCTTTATAAATACATAAAACCAGACCACACATTAAACCAATCAAGAATCTAATATTGACACAGAACCAAGTAAAGAGTGATAGTGAATGGGGACAAGTTGTACACAACTAAGCAACTGTAGTTCGTAGTAATAAACAGTATACTAAGAGTAAATATACAGAATGAAAGAACCGGGCAAGGGGTACGTAACAGTCATAGATATGAAAATAATTACATTATCCACAGTTACAATAATTGAAATAGTGTTCTAAAACACAATTCTCGAAGATAGTCAATCTTCATTAGGTGCCCGGCATTTCAGTTTACAAACTTAAAATCTTGAAGTACATCAGACATTCACAATACTTCAATGAACAATTAACGATAAAGTATGTCATCCAACAATTACCTAAGAATAACGTGCAAAACACTGTGCATTAAGTTACGTCAAACTGTAGCGTCAAGATTAAAAGTCATGTATCACCGTAAACGAATGACTTGAGATTAAAGGAATGGATTAGACATTCAGAATACAGATATCTACTCAGAAATGCAATACGTTACAATGAAGGGACATTATATTACATGTACGTTTGTATTTATTTGTTTAGTCTTAGTAATCAGGATAAAAGGTTAGTTGATTTCTGTTAATCCATTCAGCATGCTTTTCAGTAAAATTCCAGGTCCTTATTGAAAGCTAACATTGACGAGGCTGACAATTTTACATGTAGGTCATTTACGTTTGTAAACATCAGATATGAAAAAGGCATTATGAATTTTCTAGGTGATTTTTGAACCATTCTGTGGAGACGTGGAAGATAATCAATATTTGACAGAAATGTGAAGTACAAGAAGAGTTAACAAATCCTATTTGAAGGATAGGTGTGAAAGATATCAATTGTAGGTACTACCTAATATTTCGCTTAATTACTAATAACATAAGTCATGACCTGATTCTGCAATAAAAAAACTGTCCCCAAATGACGGGAATGTGCATAGTAATTGTTATTTATATAATTGTAAAAACAGTGTTAGTGAATAAAATGTTCAGATAGGTGTAGTTTAATGTGAATTCATTTGTAATAATGCGGTATAGACATTACTGAAACCAAGCCTGAATATCACATGTGTATGTACACTCTCATATATAGAAGTTATTTTCTACTTTACTTCACTTTTTACTCTAGTGTCTTACTAAGTAAGTTATTTTATCGCGACATGAATTAAATTAAATCATGTGGAACAGATGGATGTTACTGCTAGAAAATCAACCTCAGCTGTATGACTCAATAGTAAATAAATAACATGCTGTCCATTTAAATGACCAGTGACGTTATTATTAGGGTTGAAAGAATTGTTCGTAGCAGAAATCCGTCAAAGAATGGAAGTACCCAATTAGAATGTGCCAACGGATATGGAAACACAAAATAAAACTATAATAACATAAATAGCTGTAATATATGACACAGAAAATCTTATTCTATCTTATTCAAATCCATGGCAAAAAAGGATTGACAGAACTGCTTAAACAGAGTAGAAACCATATATAATGCTAATTCATAAACTATGGTTGTCCAACATAAGTACTGGTATCGATTTTGATAATTATTTTGACTGCATTGAAGCTAGTTTTCGTAAAGCATTTGAACAAACCTGGAAAAATATATTTATCTTATTCAGTCATCAAGTATGATCAGTTAGAAAATTTAAGATTAGTTACTTATATTGTCTAACAATTAAACACTACTCAAAAGTACTTAAGAAGGGTATTGCTCCTGATGCGAAAAATCTCCTTATATTATCCAACTTCTATATGACTATTATTACACTATATGTAAATGACAATTTTCAAATCAATCATGCGACGTTTTACAAAATGTAATTTTGAAGCCTAACTTATGTTCAAACAATAGGTTTCATGGAGGGAAATTACGGAAAGTTTTCAGGTTATTAGTATTTCCTTTCTAAACAGACTACACAGCTGACCATGATGATACTACAATAAATTCAATAACCAATATGTGCAATTTATACACAAAATGGAGTTGGCAAATACTGGATAGAAGGGTCATTGACTCTTAACTCTTGATACATGATAAAAAATGATTAGAATTAACTAGTTCATAGTTCATTAAAGAAAATACATCATTGTATGCATATGAGAAAAAAATAAATAGAGACAGAAATACAATTGGAGTCACTTATCTAAGATTTTTATGCATGTTAAGATACGTGCTGCTATGTGAAATAACTTGAATATATCAATTAAAGTAATCAAATTAACCAGTCATTTTATGTCACATAAACGATGTCAATAAAAGAAATTAACCTATTTAGAAACTGAGTTACATAAATGTAAATAACGTGCTTGAAATATCATCTATGATTTAGAGTCATTATTTGTTCTTTAAATATGCACATCGGTTATGTTTTCTCACCTTCTGACCCATTACAACAAATACTTGTACATAAAGAAATTTATTTCTTGACGGTGTACATGACATTCCTCATCATTTTTGTTTTAGATCGTACTTATATATATCTGGTTAGTTGTTGTTTCTTCTGCGTACAAGTTACCTTCAGTTGTTAGAACTACACACAACTAGAATTTTTCACTGTGTTTATCAAAGCGTATTATCAGTCATATATTCTAATTTTATAACATCACTCCATTTCGCCAAATTAAAGTAAATTATTTGATTGACTATATCACAGATTGATGTTGGCAGGGTACCATTGAAAAAACCAAGGAGCACGGGACAGCTATTTCGTTCTAGTGTGGAACTCCTCAGCAGTGCGCACCCCAGATTCCGCACCAGGGGCTTCAGGTTGACGGTGGATGCCTAACCATCTGCACCACTGGGTCGGCATCCAACGGTAGAATTCCCACTTTCATCAATTCGTGATATATAGTGCGACGATCATCCATTGTCATTGGTGATAACTCTCTCACACCCGACAAGTCTGAACTCCACCAGTCACGACTTCTCACTAGAGCTTGAGGAACATCCTGGAGTTAGTCACCTGAAGCCCCTGGTGCGGAATCTGGGGTGCGCACTGCTGAGGAGTTCCACACTAGAACGAAATAGCTGTCCCGTGCTCCTTGGTTTTTTAATGGTACCCTGCCAACATCAATCTGTGATATAGTCAATCAAATAAAATAACCAATCTTCACAAAAGTAACCATGCTAATTGAACTAAAGTAAATTACTTTTCAGTGTAACTCATGTAAATTTTTAATATTTGCACCAATATTCAAATACCTTCCTTGTTTTTCCTATGAATTATGTAGAAAATTTAAAGTACCATACTTTATGTATACTATATGTATCCTAAAATTTTTTGCTTCACCAATTATTAATGTTTCACTTGTTTGTTAATTGTTTCGTTTTAATTGGTTGCAAGGTTATATAAAATAGTATAAGGGTATTGTGGTTTCTATGACCGTGAACTGAATGAAATGGCAAATCATGGGGTCAGTTTACTTATGTTTCATAGTACAGCGAATGGTTAAGTACTTATCGGGAACATAGGAGAATATTAAAGACTAACACTCATTATGGTTGAACTAGATTTCATTAAAGAAAAAAACATAATATAATGAATGGGTTACTTTTGAGAAAACAGTTTAGCCAATATCGTAAACTGACGTTGAAATTATTGATCAATGGATACCAAATGGACAGTTTAAAGTTAGCTCACTTGCTATGGTACTTGATGGATTTAGGTTTGATCTGTCACGAGGTTCTGACTGCCGTTACACCGAAAGGACTGGACTGTCCGGTGTCCTCTGGTTTCCAGTGGCCTTTTAGCTATAGGCGGCGCAAATAACTGAAAGCCTACTTCCAACTGTAAGAGTTTCCGCGACTGTTGATTGAATTTAATTCGTCTTGGTTGGTAATATAAATTGCCGTTTAGATGGGTAACAGAAATCCCTAATAAGCTTTCGGAAACCTCTAAGGCGCTGACAATATTTTGTCTAATTAACATTCAGAGAATTTCTATAAGCTTTGACACAGCGCCATCCTATTAGTGGATTTCTTTCTATCTGATTGGATGAAATTCCCTGTCGCTTTCTAGTCAGCTTAAAACTGTGAGAACATGATATCTTTTATATATTTGACACTTAATGAAATAAAATCTGTTCTTTCATTTGAATCTTTGGTATTCGTAGATTAACTTACACTCACAAAATAAGCAGTAGTCTAAATTCAACCACAAATGTTTGTATTACTAAGCCAAATTTCTGAATATTCTTGACTAGAGTTATAAGCAAATTATATTTCTGAATAATAATTGACAGTAGAATTTAGAATATTTGGTTCTTCTATGAGTTTGCTAGTTTGAGATGTATCTTTATCTCAGTAATGATGTTCATGCTGATAACTTCCAACTCAAATACACTATTCGCTAAGTTAATGAGTCGTGATATTAACTAACTTTTCAACATATATTATATTTTAGCATAACGTTTTAACGGTCCATATTAAAAGTGTAATTCTTAATAGATCAGAGTTCGCTATTTTTACAAGTATTCACTATGGCTTAGTCTCTAGGACTATGAAGTGTTTTTATTTTTATTGGAATAATATATTCAGTGTAAGCCTTTTTCCATTATTCAAATCTGATGTCAATTTAATCATATAAAAAACTTTCTATTCTTCAGAAGTCTTCACTATCATAATTATTGTGTATTGTTTAAGTTCATAGCATACTACATCTTTTCATAAGTACATATTTGCATATTACTTCCTACATTAAGTTAAATAATTATTAATCTTAGTGTTAAATTTCATACATACAAACATAAAATGAAGTGTTATGTAATATATCTACGTAACACTTATACAAATCTCATGATCACTGAATTTCAAGGTATTATTCATGATATCTAAAATAGTTTTATCGAACTCTTACTTACTTTACCTAATAACATACAGATATATAAGGATATATACTTGTTAACATGAATTGGCAAAGAATAAACAGCTTTATTTTATTGTGAAAATATCCAAAACCTAAATTAAACAAATCGATTATTCACTATTTTCTATAATTATTTTTTTTCTCTCTCTCTCTCTCTCCCACTCTCTCCATTTTTATTATTCACTGTTGTTAATATGTATATTATTACTAAATAATAAGTAAATGGATAATTATTTCTGTCGGTAACATTTTCATTAATTCCTCATTAGTAACAACCGCCCACCATAATATATTGGATTCTTAAATGATTCCTGTTTAAGCTTTGAAAAATTTTTTAATAAGTAAGTTCTTTAATATCAGGTGATTTAATATGTACACTTCAATGTTATAAAATAAGTTAATTCATTTTAAATAAATGTGGATTTAATGATTTATATCATGTATTATTTATAATTGACTAAATCATTGAAATTTTATGCATTTTAAACAAATGATTTATGAAATAATGAATCTTGTTATCTATTTGGACCATTTACTACTTATTTTGAATTGTAATCCAATATGTCTAGGTATGAAGGTTGATTACAGAGTTGTTACCCACAAGTAATAATGATGGAATTTATAATCTAAGAGTGTTTACATCAACCAATGTCGTTATAGACTGAAGTCTGTCAGTCCCTGTTGTCATAAGTACATCATGAAAGGATTGTCTCATAGTTAACAAATTTGATTCAAGAAAGGATATGGTTATTAAGTGGGATCTATAATAACATTAACGGTAAGACATAAATACTTTCAAATATATATACATCCCCTATTTACGACCATTGACGGTTAGATGTGCTTGCTTAGTAGTGGGCGAGGTGGAGTTTTACATAAAATTAATTGGATTCGAGTCCTGACGAAGGTATCAATTCGGATACAGGTGTATTTAACTGATGAGCAAATAGTGGGAAAGCCATGGACTAAATGCGCCAGCCACAATCTAATTTTAATCATAGTGATGGCATATGTGAATAGGGTTAAACTCATTAAACATAATAAAGTGAATGTTCTACAGAAAATACCTAATATCTGTGACTTAGAAAAACTGTATGATAGGTTTGACTTGACTAACAAACATACAATCGATCAACAGCAGATACTTAACCATTTCTTATTAATAATACATATTTTGGATAAAGAACAGCATCAAAAACAGTTAATGAGTACGGGTTTATGACTTTAAGCACTCACTATTAGGGCTTAACTATTGCATCAAATAAATATAAGCTTATATAAGAACGTTACTGTTCTCAGAATATTATACATTCTGAATGAATATAAGTGAACTGAGGACAGTGAACCTTTGAAACTAACTAGTTAATGAGTCGTGTAAAGATGGATTTTCCGTAATTCAAATGCAAAACAATATCTTAAAAAGTCAATTAAATTTGGAGATAGACAATACTCCACCGGTAAAATTTGATGATCAGGAAAACTGGCATAAGTAGGTTCTGTAAACCACTGAATTCCAACTGGTACAATTAAACAGCAGGTTTTATCCTTTTGTGAGTTCATTGTTTCACATTTCTAGAAGATTGAGAACTAAAACAGAATACCCGTCTGTCGCTTTTCGGTTTTCAATGACATCAGTATATAATGAAAATTCTCCTCTGACCAATAGATTTCTTCACAAAATTTTCTTAAGTCATTTATCTGTTACTTTCATTTCAGGTTCCTTTCCCGTCGATTTCAGATTTTTATTGCTACAATGTTATGTTTTATTTGAGATTGAATCTAGCAAACGTTCGTTTTACAAAGCGCACAATTTCAATGCGATCATATCTATATGTCACCCCTATTCTATCGATTGCTGAAAATTACCATACTAGGACAAAACGGTTGTTTGATGTTCCCTAGTTTTCATTGGTGACCTACCACCATCAGTCTGTGACGAATTCAATCAACTGAACTTAATACTAATCTCCACAAAATATGCTAGTTCAATAATCATAGTAATAGTTAATAATTATTTACACAACACAGGGATATAACTACTAACATGTTATTGTTAGCTATTGTTATCCAGTATTAAACTTTTGGCATTTAATGTTAAATCTTTACACAACTTGATTATATCGTTATAGTAAACAAGGTCTTAACTAAACTAACACATGAATACCACATATTAATGGTGTTTCCTTTGGTTAAAAGTAAAGTGACTTGTCACTGACTACTAAATGTTTAACATACCTTATTATGTATTCACAGTGTTTAATTAACTTTGTGTATCACTTTACTCACAACTATAGTAAATTAGTCCATACGTATACATTTTATTATACTATTCACATCAATAACAAATAAAAGAAATCTTTGTGTTTAAAGTTCATATTGCAGCATCCACCCATCTTGAAAACAAAAATAGAGCAGTCTGATATAAAATGACTATTGACTTTATCAATAGAAAGGCCACATCACATGCTATTGTAAATGGCAGTGTGTACAAAGAAAGCCATTGTAAGGATGAACATATACGACATTGATGTGCTTTGCTGTTTACTTCAGTGGGTGAACAAATTGTGTATACATATGAAACTAACGAACAGAAATCATTTGCAGAGCGTTACAATGACTAGCTGATGAAGAACAACCCTTGTTATAAGTAGGCTTCAAGATTCCTGGATTCATGAAGTAGGAATAGCTGAAAATAATAAAAAGGTTGGTAAGATTGCTTTTCTAAATAACTGACTCTTTATAGAACTCTATATTTTGGGGTTGAACTGTCCAGTTAACGAACTTCGAATGCTGCATAAAGGAGTTTCTTGATTAAAAATAACTTCCTTATTATTCTTGGTTTGTAATAATCATTTAAGCAGTGTAAATCCCCATATACGATTAGGCCTAAACTAAAATGAACCACTAAACTATCGCATTTAGTCTTCATTACATTATTAAAAAAAATATTTGTGTAATCAATATTCTAAACAGGTAACAAAGTAAAATATTTCAAAGTTGTTTCTAAGTCCTTCTAAATATGTACTAGTTGACATAAATGATCCTAAATTACATTGAAACGTTTTGGAATATACTGTCTAAAACATAACTTCGCGTATTTATACGAAGTTGAAGACCTAATATACAAAAGCAGACAATAAACTATCAAGTTTATTCCAATCTAAAGGCTGATTTACATTTACTCAACTAAAGCTTTTGAATATAGTCAAGTGTAGATCAATTGACGAACTGTCTAGAAGGTCATTCAGTCTTATTTTGTAACAATAAAAGTGTAGGCATAAAACATTAAATAAAAATAAATACAGAAGTATATAGTGTTTGCATAGTTATCATGATATTTTTGTTTTATTTCGATCTAGTGAATAAATAATTCGTAAAACCAATTAACATTCAATAATTGTTATAAATGAATATCATATTCATATTATAGGCTACTAAGCTTAAAGGACATAAGTTTAAATTGATTTCTGTGTACTCTTATTCATTACAATACAATTTAATTGCTGTACAGTTTATTTTATTGAATGTCTGATAAAACAAATTTTTGATTATTCATGAATATGTAAATTTTTATGAAGCCTGAAAAAAAAAATCACATGAAGTTAATATTACATTCATTTCAAATGAATTCATTTCACTGTTTAATTGTACACTAGTAATAAGATTGTTACTATGTTGGTATTATTAGTATGTTTGGTGATTTATGTATCATGATATTGAATAAATTAATTGGAAATGAAAAGTACCGAATTTTATAGTTTCCTATTCTATACTTTGAAGGAATTATATAAAATGCAGTAATTGGAATCAAGTTTATGTACATTGTAATTTATACAAAAAACTGATTGTATCTAGATAATTACCAGAAATCAAAGAGAGCTAATTATGAGTTGCCTCTCAGCATACAATTTCTCATCAGAGAGCTTCAGTTTTATAACCTCCTGACCTAACAGAAAGTGTTTAAACTTCAGACTGCTGGGTAGGCATCCTGTACTAACAAGAAATAATTGTCTAGTGTCTTTCGGTTTTCACTAATTGTCTATCAGGTTGGTCGTTATTAAAAATGTTAACCACTGAAAGATAATTCAATAAATTGATGGTTAAGTGCATGAAATGAAGACAGAATTTCTTAGATTGAATATTCAGTCGAAATGCAAATCTACAGTTGTGTCTAAAAATCTAATGCTAGGACAAAACAGCTATCCACTAATTTTTGATTTTCAATAGTAATATTACTACAGTGCGTTTGTGATATAAACTGCAGCACTCAAAAATCACCACAAATCCCCTTCGCTTAGTATACTTATATCAGCATTATTAACATTTTTAGTAGTGTAAAATTTCAAATATGAGATGAATTACTAGTATGAAGATCAGAAATAAGTTACTTCCAGAAAAGATTTAAGTGAAGACCGCACTAATTCATTGGTAGAGACTGAGGACAGTAAGAATTTAGAAAATATCATTACCCATCTGCGGAGCAAATTCATCACAACCGCGACGATAGAAACAATATGATGACTGAGAGCGAAACCTAACTGAGATAGTAACTATCACTTATTCTTAATTTTAAGTACGTAGAATCTTAGTAAGAGTAGAGTCTAACTCCAACTTTGCCCTCGTCCTAAAATTTGGATTTAGGCTTAATACTTCTTCCGGTAAAATACAGTTCTATTTTTTATTAATTTGGCTAGGCTACATAGTGGTTAAAAGTTTGTATTTAACTTGAAAGTCAAGTGAATATTTAATATTTCAATTTCATCTTGCAGGAGTGTTAAGTCATACCGCTCCTCACAACCACTTAGTATATCACCCAAAACTTTTGATAAACAGTTATCACTTTATAAGTTTGCTTAAAGTTATTTATTAGATCAGGTGTTAATTTTTTCTCTCTAGTGACCCACATTACACATGAGAATGTCTAAGTATTTTTGCCAAATCAAGCTTAGATCAAGTGTATTGTTTTTGTATGTGGTACATAGCCATTTTGTGACCTTAACTTTCATATTCACACTTTTCTAAATATGTAACGAGATTCACTGTTATCCTAAAATGCATATATACTGTCGACCTATTGCTTGGTAATAAGTTGGTCAAGAACAAAAGAAATTTGAGTGCTATGAAATTTATGGTAATATATATTTAGAAGCAATATGATGCCGGCTAATTTATAAGATGATCTGGACGATTATTCATACTTTATATGTGAGGTATGAAGAAACTGAGTATTTCAGCAAGAAGTCTTATATATATATATAATGTTGTAATGTAGCTGCTTTTTTAGATTAGATTATTGGTGAATGATTTTCAAACTAACGGAGTTACGGTTTTCTATATTTGATCATTAACCGACCTGAGGGGAATTTATTTGTAAATGATGTGACAGCTGTGACAGAGTAAATGCGGGTTTTAGTCACATGGCGAGTATCGGTTTACTCATGATTGTAGATAACTTTTGCTGAAGAATGCTAACTAGTAAGAAACCTAGGTTTGAGGCTTCCTGTTGATTATAGACAACTAAATAACACTAAAACGTAATGGCTAAAGGCATTTCAACCGACAAAATGTTATCAGTTTTGATGACAAAATAGATACAAACTGGTTATTACTTACTAGTCTAGCAACGACAATAATATTTAGACTGACGAATTATTCAAAATTACGCAAATGAACTAAATGAATTAATTACAATTATCTTAACATTTTTGAATTTTCCACGTATATTTTGAGTTGATCAATAGAATCAGTTTACTGTTCTACTTACCACTGTGTTTTTAGAAATGATAATGTCAGTGGTTTCTAGATTCTATTAAAATTACTATTATTAGTATTACTATCAAAATTATTGTACAGTCATACATAAATCATACCTTACAAATGAAAATAATCTATATATTACTCATAATAATCATATTTACTATATGACCTTAAGAAAAAAATAAGTAGGGTACAATGAATTGTGACAATCAGTAAATAATAGTATATTCATTGTAATAATAAAAACTACTCAATAAAATTAGATAATTGATATTGAGTTGTACCCATGCCAAGAGTAATCGTTAATTTCATATGGTGTTTAGTTGTTATGAGGATTTTCTTTGACATCAATATAATTTTTATAAATTATATAACTAACACAGGAAAGTCTGTCAACAAAACGGATGTTTATTGTTGCTTGAATATTATGTTAAAGCTACCACGTCAATAAGACCATCAATACTTATTTGGAAAACCTTTTAGGCTTAACATGAAGAGATATCCTTCCACAATGGGAGAAATAGATAAGCGTCAACCACTAGCTTGTCACCATTAAGTTCTAATTATTTCTTTGTCTACTTTAGAAAATGTAACAATTTTTCAAACAAATACTAATAATCACAGAAGACAAACATCATATTAATTTGGTAACTGAAAATCACAGTAACTCTTTTTCCCAACCTCTTTCAGTTTGAAAATCAATGATATTGTACACTAACGGAAGTGATGTCACTCTAATTTATTAGCTCAGAGGCGTATACCTAAAATTATTTGAAAATAAGTTATGTAGTTTTCATCACAAGCTAACAGTAGGTAGATAACCATTAAAATTCAGAAATTAGAAGACGACGACTTCTTTCTGGTATCGAAATCCTCGAAGTGAATGATCATCTATGATCCCATCAGGAGTTGAGTTCACAACATTCACATACGTTTGAATTACTGAGTTGTCCTTCATTCGCTCACATTTCCAAAACTTCAGCCACTTAGCAAATATTATGTAATGATCGTCTAGTGACAGTGATTTTATTCATTCAACGCCTGAAATTGCAAGACTCCAATGTCATCGCTTATCACTGGAGCTCCTAGGATTACCGCGTAAAGATAGTCAGTAGTGATTATATTATCAATACTAGTAATCAAATCAATACACTTTCATAGTCTCCTCTGGTTTTCAATAGTTTTCCAACTACATCACTTCAGAACGTATACTACATAGTTCAACAAAATCTGAAAACTACTCAATAAAATTAGATAATTGATATTGAGTTGTACCCATGCCAAGAGTAATCGTTAATTTCATATGGTGTTTAGTTGTTATGAGGATTTTCTTTGACATCAATATAATTTTTATAAATTATATAACTAACACAGGAAAGTCTGTCAACAAAACGGATGTTTATTGTTGCTTGAATATTATGTTAAAGCTACCACGTCAATAAGACCATCAATACTTATTTGGAAAACCTTTTAGGCTTAACATGAAGAGATATCCTTCCACAATGGGAGAAATAGATAAGCGTCAACCACTAGCTTGTCACCATTAAGTTCTAATTATTTCTTTGTCTACTTTAGAAAATGTAACAATTTTTCAAACAAATACTAATAATCACAGAAACATGATACTTAAACAAAGACTGTATAAAGGCATCATATAATGTTAATAGTAATAATAATTATCATGTTGTGATACTCAATTTACAAAAAAAAAAAAAAAAAAAAAAAAAAAAGAAACAAAATGTATGCATTTTTCTCGTTGTCGCTATCATTCGCCCTTTTTCACAGTGTCTACAAATTTATATTTCTTTCTCACTAAATCTGTCTGTCTACGTACCTTACAACTTATGAATGAAAATAATGCAAAGGTTCCAAAAGTAGTTTTGTCAGAACTCCTTTCTTACTTAGCATTTCTTCTTTTCCTAGAAATGATTTTGTGTCTTACTGTTTATCACTCTTTTAAAACATGTCTAAAATTCTTAAAATTGGTTCATTGTAAGTATTAGATACTTCAGAAGTTTTTTTTATTTTTAAACAGAAACTACAACAACATCACAACAAAATTATTGTGGGCGTTAATTTTATACGAAAGGCGTTGTGAGTCATAATCACAGAAACATGATACTTAAACAAAGACTGTATAAAGGCATCATATAATGTTAATAGTAATAATAATTATCATGTTGTGATACTCAATTTACAAAAAAAATAAAAAAAGGAAAAACCAATGCCTAGAAACACAAAATGAGTAATCATTTCTTTACACTAGGCAATATTCTTTTATTTATATGTTTACAGACAACGTAGAACAGTGAAACTAGTCTCTTGTTCAATCATATATGCGCACTCATATATTCACTGTATTCACATAGATGCATGTTTGTACTTATTTTAACTCAAATCTCATTTCTTTACATACGTAGTTAAAGTAAATTTTGTGCGTAGTACTAATCAATTATTATTAATTAGTTTTGTTAAAAACTTGTTCTATGATGAAATTGGAAAATAGTCACTCTAATTTATTAGCTCAGAGGCGTATACCTAAAATTATTTGAAAATAAGTTATGTAGTTTTCATCACAAGCTAACAGTAGGTAGATAACCATTAAAATTCAGAAATTAGAAGACGACGACTTCTTTCTGGTATCGAAATCCTCGAAGTGAATGATCATCTATGATCCCATCAGGAGTTGAGTTCACAACATTCACATACGTTTGAATTACTGAGTTGTCCTTCATTCGCTCACATTTCCAAAACTTCAGCCACTTAGCAAATATTATGTAATGATCGTCTAGTGACAGTGATTTTATTCATTCAACGCCTGAAATTGCAAGACTCCAATGTCATCGCTTATCACTGGAGCTCCTAGGATTACCGCGTAAAGATAGTCAGTAGTGATTATATTATCAATACTAGTAATCAAATCAATACACTTTCATAGTCTCCTCTGGTTTTCAATAGTTTTCCAACTACAATCACTTCAGAACGTATACTACATAGTTCAACAAAATCTGAAAACTACTCACGCTAGCAATTAATTTTTAATTTATAAACTTTAAAAAAACAGCTACTACTAATGATATACTAAATTGGTTATATGACTCACTGACTCCTTACTAATTATTGATCATATAATAATATTGATATCATCAAAAGAAGAACTTTAGATAGACAGCTATTTGGGTTTTCCTGGTGTAGATATACAGGAATTATTATCAAATGTAGGGACAGCATTGTTTTCATTATAGGGAAGTTTTATCTTGAATCGGCGATACTTTCCTTTGTATGCATATAATGAACGTAAATACTATCTAGGCAGTTGTAAATGTAATTTTGGTGAGACTATCAAGTGAGTATAATCAAGAAATTTCATTCCAAACTTTATGTGATGTGATGTTTTACACTTATTCAAGTTTGCATGCAAGAAATCTATTTCCACTTATTAAATTTACATAGTTGTGAAAATGGAAGAAACACTAAAATATACGACGTCAAATAAGGTGCTTGTGAGAAGTTGTGAAAATACTTTCGGTCATTTTTCACATAAAACAAAGTTAATTGGGGTATAGTAAGTGAAAACTCTTTTTAAAGTTTCTCAAACTAGAATAAGACAGTCATTTCAGTATCTAACACGTCTTCAATAAATAATGAATAACATTTGCAAATAAACTCACATACGCTGCACAAATAAGTGACCGTTTGAACTAAGTAGCTAAGTGGATAATTCTTTGGAGTTTGAGGCAGACAGTATTCACTACGAGTCCTAGTGGGAAAGAAAGCACTGAGATAAAGTTACATTTCAATAACAAGTCGCAAACAGGACGAGACGTGCTTCATGGAATTTACTTATAGTCAAATTCTTAAGTTGTAATATTATGCAACTAAACAGTAATATCATAACAGACCGAAAAGATAACCAATTGCTAATGAAGACACATTAATTACATTTGCCCTCAATAACTGCCAGGAATTATAGCAAACGAAATTTAATGAATATATAGATTTTTATAAAACTAAACTGTTTAAATTTGGCGCGAAAGCAACAACTGTTTCTTTCTTCAAGTGCTCAAAACTATTATTCCTACTCTGATAAACATAAACACTAGAATTTGAAAGAATAAAGAACAATAATTGGAGCAGAACAAAATAAATTCACTTACTTTCGTTAGAGTCGCATCAACTACTTACGATCCGAATATTTTAAAATCAAACTTTCATCTCTAAATAGTGCCAATGATGTCGAGTCCCATAGACTAGTGACCACACTACAACATGTTCGATAGAATTCGATCACCACAACGAAAATCTTGACGAGTGTTCATCATCCGATCTATCCAGTTTAGTCTTAAAGAAGGCTAGTCGCAGTCCAGACACCTTGGCGGTAACGCTAGCGAACTGTGAGACTGGGTAATATTGGGCTGAGTCCATGAAATAAAGGTGGAAAAATAAGTTCCTCAAAGGTTGCAGGCACGCCCTGCTGATAGGTACCAAATAGAACTGAACCTAAAATATATTTAAAATACTTAATTTATTGAGTTATTTAAATAGAAATACAAGTAGTATCGTCATGATGGGTCGATGATTCTGCAATAGTTAGTAGAATTGAACGATAATTGTTACAACTAAATATAATTAGTCAGCGGAATTTCTCGACCAGTAAGGGAGTTGAAAATTGTACAGTTAAGGATTTTAAATGATTGCATAACATAAAGCTTGCATTAAGGAGTCGTTGTTTATGAAGAACATTAGTTAACACCAGCTAGTTAAAGAAATCCTATTGAAGAATTCAAGTAATGTACAGATAATTCAATCGAAATAAATAAAAGTTTTGATACATTTTATGGGTCTGTTAGATTTTGAGTTATAACCCTGGAATCTTTGTCAAAGGAATATCTGGGAATGACAATAATGAAGGTCTTCAATCTATTTAATCAAAATTTTTTAGAAATATGTACTTCACATTAGATGTCGACTTCTTTTTATACTCTACCATTGAAATAATATATATATATATATATATATATATATATATATATATATCTGTGTATCCGGACGATAAACAGGATGTTATACTATCTCATCCTTCCTGTGTTGTATTACAGCATTATAAGGTGAAAATGATCATCTTTCACGCGTTCTATAGAAAATCGACTATTCTCGTGTTTAATGTCGAAAGCCATTAGGAAGTTGATTTACTGTTACTGATTGTCACGTATGATTGCAGTATAACTAGCACTTCTTGAATAATATATCGTTTCAATAGTCGCTCCTTTAAGTCTCATGGTTCAAGGGTGTGGCATAAAAGCATCTGCTTTGATGGGACCTACTGGACTTCTTATCTCTACGGCAACCATTTGGTGGAACATAATGGTGTCTTACTAAATTTACATATATTTTGTGTATACAAATAGCAGTTGTTTGAGATTTTCCTCTGGCTTAAATATCTCTGCTTTCTGATATGCCAAATTAATCACTTACAAAGTAGTTTGTGAATTTTGCCTAGATCCTACACATAAAGTCAACAAAATTCTCGAAAATTTAGATCCTTGTAAGTAAAGTTACTAATCATTTCCTCTTTTAAACATTTTAGCAGCATACTGATGACTAATTTTCCTGTTGGGTCAGTTAAGTCATTGTTACGCTTATCAACCTTGGATTCCTACTGGTCGTCAAATGGTCATCTTTGTAATATGATCACCTGAACCCATGAGTACTATGCCAAAACTTTATCTGACCTTAATATATTACCTTGTCATTTTCGCTTGAGTTCAATTAGTGCTTCCAGATGTTCTTTGAACAAAATTGATAGGGCTAGATACCGGCTAGAGATATCAATTAATTAAGATCTGAACTGGCTAATCTTTCCTTTACTTGCTTGACGGGATTCTTCTGACTGACGAAATAAATTTTCAAGTAGCAATATTTTCGGTATCTCTTTTCGGAGTAAGAAGTTTAAGTCCTTATGAATCCTAGTTTCTAATAGGGCACGATAATTTAATTTTGAATTTAACTGAGTAAATAAGGTGATCTATATTTTCATTGTAATTTCAACTACATTTGAATAAATATTTTCATAGTTTGGTTAAAGTTTACACTTCGTTACCATGCACAACTGATAATGTTTATTGATTAAAATCAATCATCATGCGCTCATGAGTATCCGTCTGTATGGAATATCGGAAATTTTAGGAGATTTGATGAACTCTGTTAGTAGCTCATTCGTATTATCTAGTACTACAGTCTCTTGACTGATGGATGCCGATTAATATTAATTTTATGAAATTGCAGTGATTACTGGTTACTAGTTAGTCAGTATTCTTGAAAATATATACAATCAATTTATGTAATAATGACGACGCCAAATAAAATGGTTTCACTGTTAGTGAGTTCTCTGAGATACATTGTCCAATTAAGGTGTCATTATCATTCTGGAAAATATCACAGGTGTTTACTTTATGGGAATAAGTCTATAATGTAGGTTCCTGAATAAACCCAATTAGCTCAGCGAAATAACCAACACCAATACAATCAATTTATACATAGTAATGTATTACATTTAAATTCAATAACCTTAATTATCAATAATATTAATTCATTCAGAGTTAATTTTAGTAACATTTGATACTTAATTAACATTTGTGTAGCTAAAATAAAGTCCCCAGTCATATGATTAAGGTGATTGCATGTATAAGTAGGAAGATAACATTAATGTATATCCACCTACAACTGTTCAGTCACATACATATAAACTAATATACATTGAATTGGTCTAAATATATGACGTCGTCATCACCATTATTATTTCCAATGTTGATTATCATTTTGACGTTTCAATCCATACAAATAGAAAATAAGATCCACACAGTTTCCAAACTCATTTTTTGTTGCATAGTAAACGGTAAATAAATTCGGTAACATATACACTGTCTACTGTCAATGATTACGTGTTAATAACCATTATTGTGTTATTGATAATAAATTCCAACTTCAAAATAATAATTTGAGATTAAATTTAATGTGTAGAGAAGATTTTGAATTGATTTGAGACATTACTTAACCTTAATAGATATATGACCTAAGGGAATAGAATTTTGAACTGTGGTTTTAATGAATCTCTTTAGATATCGTTGTATATGCTGATCAACGGTACAGGTGTTTTTGTTAATCGGATAATTTGGAGATGCAGAAAAACATTTAGTAAGTCAGCGTAAGTATTTTTTGATGCAAGATGCAATAAACTGTTAATTTTAATTGACTATATTCTTCCAATCTTGATGCCAATTAAATATCATTTAGGAGCAGGGAGGACTGAACGGCTGTTTTGTTCTAGTATGGGACAATCCAGAAGTGTACACTGTCGATCACATCACGGAATCCAACCTAAGACCTTCGGATCTAGCGGCAAAGGCTTAATAAATAGCCATCATACAATGGTAGAATTCCCACTTCCGTTAATTTGTGATATGACTCAATCATCAGTTATTGTCACTGGTGATGACTGTCTCACTACAGACATAACAGCTCACTAGAGATTGATTTCGCGATATTCCCGAAGTCATAGAGAAACAATGTGGCTGTTAGAGTTCAAACATGTCACTAGTGTCAATGGAAAATGGTCTCACTACATCAGAAATTGATGGAAGTGAGAATTCTACGAATAAACGCCAGTTTGATGATGCTGGTGGCTATGGGTTCGCTAACAGGAAGGCTCTGTGTCCAATACCCTGGTGGAATTAAGAGTGTACCCTGGTAAAAAATCTAATACTGGGTGAAAACATTTGTCCCGTGCTCCCTAGTTTTCTGTGGTACCAAACCGACATCAATCTGTAACGAATGCAATCAAACAAACTTAGTACCAACCTCCATAAAACGATGACGTAATTATGTTATGCTTGCAATAATAGTAGAACGTTTTTATTTATATGTTCACCATAAGTTCTTAGGTATTAGCTATAATTAAATCCATAAATTAATATGGGAAGTTCTGTTCATTACCACTTAAGTTTTAACACTTCAGTGTTTATGATGAAAATTTTATTCACAATACTATAACTATTGTTATTCTAAATGAATTCTTTAAAAAAAATGCTTATTTGTGAAATAAATGATGATGAAGTAACTAATAGTTGTTGTCTATCATTATTCTTTTTGTAATCAATACTAAGAGTATTCTGTTATCTTACTATATGTTTAAACAAAACAGGAGTGTTGTAAATTCTTTAAAACACATTGTAGTAGTAAATAATTCCTCAGACGAAATTTTAAATAAACAATACTTACTGAAGGGGCTCAGTCAATCAGAACCACCAGACCACTCTACGACTGAACAAAGAACCTACCTACTTCTCTAGTTAAGAAGTTTTACGTTTTATATTTATCTACTACTGTCCACATTCATATATATCTTTTTATCGTAGTCATCATCGTCTTTCCTAACCTTTGGGTGTATCGATAAGATATACTTATAAACCAATTTTCTCCGATTCTACAGTATCGAAAGCATCTTCAATGTTGTAAAGCAGTGATGCTTTTTAATGCTGAACTTGAGCATGTTCATTTAAATACTTCCTTAATCAAGGTCGAATCCAATGACCCAATTAACCAATTCATACAGACAGATTAGATTATTATTTGGTCTTGATCAAACACGATATGATTTTAAATGAAACTATTATGTTCGTGGAGATTATTTAAAGATGACGGTTGATTAGAGTATTGCAAATGGCTCTCTAAAAGATATTTACCACTGACCTAATACTCTATCTTTTTGTGGAGTTACTGAGTAGCATGCAGCAAAATAATTCAGACGGTGCCACATTTTGTCCACTAATTTGGCATCGAACAGTTTATACCTCTGACTCTAATCAATTTGTGTCAGTAATCTGACAGCATTTAATTCTATTGTTAAGTAACTTGATCATTTACTGTCTAACAGTGTCACACTGACATAAAAGGACTTTCCAGTTTCTCTTGATTTTTAATGGTTCCCCTAAATGAGATTGATGAATCATGAAAGTCAGCTTAAATAGTCAGTACTTTTTTTAACTGAGAAAACAAAATGACTGATACAGTCATAGTCTCTTAGGTTAGCTTAAAGTAAATGATGATAAAAGTCGATCAGATAAACCCCGGATATATACTTATTAGATAGTTATGTTGTGCAATTACATGAATTAAAATTTGAAAGGTGGTTGATCTCACTTTGGTTTATTATGTGAGTACATTGTGGAGAACGAAAAAAGAGAATTAATTTTATTGTATTATATTTCTTTGAATGTACTACAACAATCTAATTTTTTCAAGGTTTTCACTATAAGCAGTAGGACGAATTTACGCAGGTATTATAAATTTATCAGTAATGTATAGGGATTTACCAATATGGTTTACAAGAGTATATTTTTGTGAATTTTTTCTTGCATAAACTATTGGCGAATGTTAGTTGATTACACCAATGAACATAAGTGCATCCTGCCTTCTTAATGAATAACCAGTATATATTTTTTTCAGTTTTTCCCTTCTTCTAGGCTTTCGGTTCCTTATCATTCCTCACCAATAGAGATTTTCTATCGGGTTAGACTCACCACTCACCAATAGAACAAAATACTATTCTAAGGTTTCTTTCTATTTGATTATTAATATCAACCGTGTAACTTATAGAAATTTTCTTTCTGGAAATATATAAGATTTTTATTCGAATCACTAATGCATCAAAAACCTCTCGGCATTCAAGTAACTACTACATAAATTTTATAATTTTCCCCATATAGGTAAGATGTTAAAAATTTCACAGCGTACATGCTTACATAAATATAACCCTTTTGTTGTATATAGTCAGTAAATACTTTGTATTTACATCAATGTGATAACTAGAATTGATAGAGGACTCGAACAACAAGATGGGCTAGTTAATAATCTGATGTTATAAGTGACCCATATAGTAACGATACATCCTTTCAACTGAAACTGTTCAAGGTAATCTACATGTTAACCGATAGTTTAATTGCTTTACCTATTACTCAGTAATTAGATAAAAAGGTTAGCACAGTGAAAGTGATGAAATAGAAGTCTGATTGGTTATTTATTCTCTTGTCAAACAAAAGTTGATTAGGCTGCGATCCAAATGAAATCTAACCAATTTCAAAGTTTGTCATTTAGTCACACGTATCATATATTAATTTAGGCCGTGATTTTACGATAACATACGAAAGGTTAAAGTCATAAACTATGTTGTAAACAAACTTACCTATGACGAATAAAGTCAATCAAAATTAGTGATTTGATCAATTTAAAGACACAGTAATAATAGGATTTAACCACTCAGGTAGCAATATGGGATATGGATTTTCCAACTGAAAGAAAATTTCAAACGGAATTCATTATCTCTTAATAGTAAACTTTCTTAGATCGTATATTAGTCTCTCATACCCTAATTTTGTTTTAAAATTTTGGTTCTTTCATATGATTTTCATATGATAGCATCTATAAATCATTCCTTCTATTGCATTCTCCTTTATTCAGAAGGATGGATTAACTTCAAGGATGAAGTTTTATCGAATAAATATAATTTTTTTTAAGATCTAGATGTAACTATATCAGACATTTTTCTCTTAGATGAAAATAAAAAACGATATCTTATTTACGTTAGATTGTGGCTAGCAAGTGAAATCCAGAACACACGTTTCGTTCTATGTGGAACTCATTCAAAGTTAGAGGAGTAAAGTTATAACTTGGTGGCTGAAAGTAGAATGTCGTAACCACTGAACCTCTCTTACTTTTCGTGATTTATGCTAATTAGTATTGCTTATAACACACTTTTTCTTAAGTAAAATAGATACTTTTTATCTACGTGATACCGCTCATAAAAAGCAATTTTTTGATTTTTGTGACTGAACTACAACACTTGCTACTGAATAAGTGTGCATCCGAATAAGCTGGCGCTGTGTCTCGATGGAAAATAAACCTGACTGCTTTTAGTTAGTAGAAGAATACACGCCTAAGAAAAAGATAATACCACCTTGAAAATATATATATATGTATATATATATATATATATATATATATATATATATATATAAACAGAAACTCCGACTTAGCTTTTCCATCATCATACATTATTGATTATCTGTAATTGGAACTAAGTGTAGGGTAAAATACTTGGTCTCATCTATTGGTCACTATGTTACATACATCATAGGTGAAAATTTTTGTAATTGTTTGTATTATCAATAACAACAACACATGATTATTATGTAAACAATAGTATTTATAGAGCAGCTAGAACATTATTTACTTTACAAGATCTGTTTAAAAAATCTGTGACATCACTGTTAGATGGTTGAAGGGAATCGGTATATTTAAGTGTAATGTTGTCTTACGAATACTAGCAAGATATGTCTTGCTTCTTGAAGGACGAATTATATCTTTCTCCACCCAGTGCTATTAAAACGCTAGCAGTGAGGTATTCTTGCTGCACTTGATCACTTGAAGAACTTTAATGTTTCTCAGCTATTTTTACTGATTAGTTAAGTATGAGTTATTGTCTAACCTTACATGAAGCATAAGTTATTTTAAGATTGCCAACTAATACAAATTTTCAGATCATCTAGGTCCAAGGTCTCTTGTTGTCTCTCTACAACCACTGAAACTCAAATATAAGTGCGTTTTGAGTGACGTTAACTTAAAGAAACGACGGTATTTCAATACGGTCAGAGTAGAATTCGGTTAACATTACGGATTAAACATGGCATTAGTTACTACCACACGATCAACTAATGAAATTCTATCATTCTAAACATATTCTGGATTAAAGACAGATCACAATATGCACAACCTATGATAACATAAAGTAAACTAGCTATTCAAAATTTCAAGTTACTACATGGTTGTTAAAGTATGGAAAACTACCTTCATCAGTTCAATAATTAGATCTAATTTATATTGTTTGTCAAGTAAAACACCGAAAAATGATAGTGAATGTACATTACCAGCCGTGTGAAATTACTACGAAAATTTTAATTAACTATAGGATGGTATCATCAGTGTTTCTTGTAATCACTCAAAGGATTGATACAAAGATCTCAAGCAAAATTTCTTTGTCTGCGATGATGTGTTCATATTCCAATGTTTCGTAAAATGTGTTTATTAAATATGAAAATTGTGAATGCACTCTTGCTTCTTATGCAACTTGACGTTGAAATAAATAAATATAGATTTTGAGAAATTTTTGTCTTTGTAGCTATCCTTATCCACTTATTCATTTTAGAGGGTAGATATCAAGATTAAAATCGTCATAAAATCAGTGAAATAGGTTATTTTTTTCAAGAAAACTATAAGAAACTTTTTACTAGACACGTATGATAATAATAATGTATAAAAATCAAAATGATTAACATAACAGTATCACCCATTCGAAGAAAGGTCATTCCTAAAATCTTAGTCAACGGAAACACAAGGGTATGTGAAGATATTAAAAACAATAAGTTATAAACGAGGTTTCCGGAACTGACTGACTTAAGCATTGCGGAGTAATCAAAGAGCTCACTTTTACCTGAAGGAGGTGATGGTAACTAAAACTTAGAGAACATGGCATTACCTAAAAGCATCTAGCTAAGCTACAAATATTGTTTACCACCTAACGAATGTTAATTTACCGTACACGGAAGAGAATAGGGGGGAGGGATACTGGTATTCTAGTATCAGATTCGTTGACAGTGCATAACTATAAGCTTATTGTAAGATAAGGGTGGGACATTTAAACCTTTTTTCAGTTCTTCTCTTTTACAATATTGAGAGAAATAGCATAGTTTCATTAACAGACGTTATTGCTTTCACTTGGTAATAATCATCAAATCAATATCTTTTTTATCAGAAAGCCTGCCAAGTAAGCTGGCGTTAATAATGTAAAATTTTAGATTACGGTTTGCTGCTTCAAAAAAGATCTTATCCAACTACAACTGTCAGTCTAGAATCATTCACAATCTCATTAACATCCAAGATACGCAGTGAGGTAACATAATATTTGTCATTCATATTCAAAAGTATAATTGTAACTGAACTGCATATGTTTGTGCATCAAGTAAATAAAGCGGATTGAGCATAAACTGTAATCATAACATTTAGCCAAGGTTATGGTGCATTGAATATAACTATAATAATCAAAAATGGTAACAAATTTTACTTAATGATCAATCCGAAATTCTATATGGTTAGTTATAAAGATTGTTTTGACTTATGTAGAATTTCACACTAAAATCCACCTAGTTCTTAAAACTTTTTTCAAGTCTCTAAAACATATTTACATATAAATTGTTTAACAACAATCACACATACCTCAATTGGGAGAGATGTGTGGTAATCTGAAAGTTTCATTTAGTTGTCTCTTATCGAGCATATACAACACCACGACCATCAACAACAACATAAATATACATTACGTTCAGTTTTAATTAGAAGTAAAGCTACACTTTACATTTATATATCTATATCGAATGTCTTGATGTTAATCAAATTCTTAAGTAGTTGGCTTTTTATAAGCTACCTACATTGTTTTCTACGTATTAGGTTTGTTCCATTTACATGTACCTTCATATATGTATGTAAGAAATCGAAAACATGTATTATTATGATTATTTTACTTTTCCATATGTTTGTCTGTGAATTTGTGCTCGCATGCGTATGTACTTGCATCTAAGTACATAAATTGAGAGCGGTAGACTTACATAAATCTTCATTCAATCATTAAGAAATCAGCTTCAAACGAAAAGGAGGGAATCTCATTATCATATCGAATGCAAATGAGATTGAATATCCAAAAACAAAAATACAACTAGAAATACTTGTGAAAATAAGTTTAATAAAACTGGTTAGTGTTAGTCATCAAATTAGCATGTTAGATGTTTAATTTTCTCAAATATTTTTTAAAATACCTATGCAGTTAGTTACTCGGTTAACCATTAAAGTATTCGTTTTTAAGCGGCACTAATATTGTTATCTCCCCTTACTTTTTGTATATACCTCTCACTTTTCGATGCATGTTTATTCTGGTAACTAGTGATTTTTTGTAATCTGAGATCTTAAATTTTTCTCAACCTGTCATGAAGGACTATTCTGGAAAATAGATTATAATTATATTAAAACAAAAGTCACCATAATAACTTATAAGTTAAAGTTTGCCTGATGGATTGATATGTTATATTAGTATTGAGCAGTGAATACATTGTAGCCGAACCAGCAACAATTAAAGAAACAGAGAGATATGCCTCAAACATTACACCATTTCTGTAACTTCATATAACCCCAAATTTAAGCGTCTAAAAGTTCTAGAACAAAAACATTCTTCAACTAAAACTGTAATTCATAGTCACTAGTACTGACGTACCGATGTCATTTTTCAAGTAGAACGTAATTCTCCAAGAAACTTTAGTAATCAGTAAGTACTGAGGAAAACATTTGATGGTTACATGTCATAATGGTAACATCAGGCAAGACTACTGTGAATGTGGCTACTCTGTGATCACACTACATTGAGACAAAATAATTCATTTTAGAGAACTGATTATTTTTCATTAATAATTTTATCATTGAATCAGTGGTTTAATTTAATTTGAAAATGTCCTTCACATTTTTAATGCAAAATAGGCTTTTGCTTACTGATTAATTGACTGCAAAACAACTCACAGGTAGGATTTTGTCATATATATATATATATATATATATATATATATATATATATATATATATATATATATGTATTTTCTGGATGCATGATTCTAAAAGGTACTCAGATAATAGTGTCACTTGGTGATTTGAATGAGCTGTATATAGAATTATTATTCAAATTATAATAAATACATTATCAATTAGATATGTCACTCATTTATTTAATGTATTGCAGTAGTATAACTGAAGTTCAGTTAGCTTCAACAGTTGTTTATATGAATAAACTCCTGAAACAGTTACACTAATAGTTAACTGAAAAATGTTTACTAGGTTCAACGTTTGAGTTTAGGTTATTTCAGTGTTAAATTGATTAATCATCTACTGAAAACGAAAACGGTTTTTCTTGTAACTAAGTATTATTCTTTGACAATAAAGTTTACAATTTTCGCATTTTACTATCTTGTTGTAATGAGATAACCAATTGATGTAGCAAGTTAATCCATTACACTTAGTAACCTAAATGTGTACGATTCATGACAATAATAAGTTCTTTTTGGCTCTAAAAACAATCATCAGTAAATCCATCAGTTTGTACGACAGTTACTTGTCTGAAAGATAATTAATGTATTAAACGATATAACCAGTTAACACAAACTCTATCAACTAGTAAGTTGAATGCCACTAGTTCACAAAAGTGACTAGTAAATAACCCTATTTTTCGATGACTTAAAGCAGACCATATATCATATATACAACTAGTTATAAGACTACTTCATTGCTACTCAGTAAACAGACGTTTTAAATGTTTAACAGTTTTATAATATGGATTTCATGAATGGTTAATGTGAATGTACCAGTTCATTGAATCGCCATTGTTTTCTTACTTCTTCTTGTTATTGGCAGCCTGTAATGCAAATGATTTAATTCTATCTGAATAAAAAGTAAATGGAACAAATTATAGTTAAGTGTTACTTCAAATCATTAACTAGCCTGACAGTGATCAGTAGATATCCGTTCACCATAGATAACTCCTTAGTTACTGTAATTTATATATTACCTTATTTTCTGATAAATGACGTATAGATCTCTAATACTCTAAACCTAAAGTAATGCGTTAAATTTCGTCGACATAATTTTTGAAATTGTCTTATTTTATCAAGTTGTTTTCTTTGTTCAAACTAAACTAATCTCTTAGAAATTACAAATTTAATGTTCTGATGTATGGAATACAAATCAAAGCCGAAAAGTTATAACATTGTAAGAATCAGAACCCACTAGTCTCTACACTCTACGCTTCGCATACTACTGACACGATCAGCTATATTTATTTCTTGACTAGACTTTGATTTCACTTTAATCAGTGAAATTTTTCCTAAGTATAATATGACCAAGTGGTAGTCAATATGGACAAAATTTGCTTCTGAAGTGTTTTATCAACAGTAAACCATAATAGTTGTATTATTGTGCAGCTTACTGAAGTGCTATAGTTTACAGTCTGCAAGCCAAAACATGCTATGATACACTAGTGATACTTTTTATTTCATCTCTGAATTATTACATAGTTAATTTATTCTATTTGCCATACAACACGATAAGCACCATAGCCCTATGCAAACTGAGCACACAGGATCTACGTACACATTACTAGATATGTTTAGTTAAAGAAACTAAAACTCTGACTACAGACATACATACTATTATTTAAAACATTATCAACTGAATCACTTTTTACAATTACTAAATAACTGGATGTATAACTTGACCCTGGACTCATATCAAACATTTTTTTTCTAAACATGTTGTTTTTTCATATTATTACATTTATTACTAGTTGTAAGAATCCGACTAAACAACAGATATCTGAGTGAAATGAAAGTAGCTTTCTATAGGCTTTTTATCTATAACTGATTTCCCAAAGCCTATGCTACTTCGATAATTCTCGTTATATTTTGTAGCATAAAGAGGATTATGTAAAAGTGACTTTCTTTGAAATTCAAATTTTCATTGAATTTAACTCTTGAAAGACTACATAGTTCATCAACAAATTATCTTCATAGGAAATAGTTTAGTAGCCAGTGAATGGTTGATTATAGTATATAGTAAGCCGATTTGCAACTTTGGTGCTCTAACCCATCATTTACATCCTAATCACCCATAAAGTTATTACAAATATTCAGCAGCATACATTATATAGGACAATTAGTTGCCATTTAATATACGTCCTACTGATAATCACACTTACTTGAAAGACAAACAATTTTTGGAATTCATGGTAGTTTTTTATTGCAAACTTAAGGACAATCGTTTGTTCACTAACGACTGGTATCAACATAGTTTCCTTTATTTATTTGTAGAGATAGGTAACAACAAGTTGAGAAGAATAAGATGAATCCGTTTTGTTTCGCCAGTTTCTCACCACCTGCATAAAAATCTACTATATATTAAAATAATAATAATGTATAAAAATTAACTTAGTTTTCTAAATGGAACTAGTATGAGACCAATAGGCATAATCAAGTAAAGTTAATAAGGCCAAAAGTGCAGTGCAATTAAATAAATGCCAGTGAAGATTCTAGAACACCAGCTTAACAACAATGAGTTATGCAACTAAATAATTGACCGGTTAGAAATGGGATAGCTGAAAACAAATTATAAGCAGGTGGGAATAACATGAATTGAGATTAATTATTTGTTAAAATAGAAGAAAGACTAGAAATAATGTGATAGAATGGATGGGACATCACAATGGTAAGGAGAGATTTACCAAGGTTTTCATTTTTGAAAAGAGTAAGAATAAATATTTTCACAGAATATGATAAATTTATTTTTATTTCGTGTGGTTCTCGTCAGCTGCATATAGCCTGTAGTTTTGGAAGCATGAATCTAGTTTGGAATGTTTAGTTACAGTTGCTTCAGGAAATTTAAGAAGACTACAAGTTGACTATTAATTAATTATAGTATGAGAGAGCGCATTGACAACACTGAGTAGCATTATTACAAGACATCTGGTCTACACAAAATATTTAATTGTTATTTTGAAATATTTCAAGGTAGTTGATCATTTCTTTAGTTGTGTGATTTCCTACTACTAAATGGCAGTTTTAAAATATTTATTTGCATAGTATATGTATGTACAACACATTTTCAACATTGTTGACTTGTTCTTCTCAATTAATTATTCTTGCTCTCCTTAGATTAGAATCTAGAATTTCACAAATCCGTCTAATAGTTCTTAACTTGTGAAGACAAACAAGTTAAAAATGAATCAGTTATTCGCCAGTAACATTGGCTAATGATGTTAAAACCGATGGAAAACTGATGCCAAACTAAATTTGAAAGCATGAGTAAATATAGTAGTATAGTTGTGAAACCATGTTAGATCGTTGCTGCCAAGTATAGTTTCTACAAGTTAAGTTAGTTTATAATTGCAATTACAAACTAATGATACAAATGATCAATATTGTATTACTTAATTCTAGTTATCAGTGTATATAAGTTATATCTTTAGAGTAAAAAATATGGATTTGAGTTTAATTTTACTTGATAAAAAATGTAACAAAAAACATTAACAATTAGTTCACCCTTAAATAAATCGTCTGGTTATATATTCTGTGATATGCATTATATTTTGTACAATTATAAATAAAATTACTGTTAATTAATATAATTAGTGACAGATTATACCGTTAATATTTAAAATAAAACTGTGAATTAATTAAAAAATGAAGAAAATATGAGTCTTGACTTTTACAAAAATGATCAAGCATTTTATTATAATGAGAATACGTTCTTGTAGATTATCCAAACCATTCTGATATTTTTTGTTAAGCTACAACCGACTCTTCTTAATTATAATTATTTGACACAAGATTATATTTTATATTATGTATAAAATTAATTAGATTTATTCTTGGAAAAAGTATCTTACAATAATTGAAAGTGAAAATGGAGTTGATCACACAAGTACAGTTAGTATATTTCAAATACTATGACCATACGTTTACTTGTCAAAGCAGTTTATATGAAAATAAAGAAGAATCTATTAAATATAAAGTAATAATTGAATGGGTAATTAAGAGATATAAATCAAAAGAGTTGCTCTAAATGTAATAAGCAAGTATGCTACTATTTTACGCCGACCCCGTTTACTTATTATACTATAGGAATTTATAAAAGAAGCCACATGGTTTTAAAGATACATGTATGTCAACAAGTCAAATAGAGTATATCACTTAAATTTTAAAATTTAGTGATATTTCATTAGAAGCATGAAAACTGAAACTGGTTGGAAAAACGATTTGCCACTAAGTCGTTCAGATATGTTTATCAGCGACTTTGGCGAAGATAACTGAAACTACAAACTAAATACTTCTTTGTTTAGCTATGAAGTTTAAATGTTAAGCAACCTTCAGTTTTATATAGGGATTATTTTAAATTCAAATCCGAACTTATCAAATTAGTGGTAAACTAGTTATAAAAGTAAATTAATGTAAAGTATATATATATATATATATATATATATATATATATATATATATCGTGCCAGTTGATATTCTACCTTTAATCAGTTGAGTATATCAAAGTCTGAAATGAAGAGCCATGACATGAAGGGCTACATAAGTTAAAATTATGTAAAGAGAATTGGGTATAGCAAAAACGATAATCACTCCATGGACCGCCTGTTCGAGTAGATGAAATCTGCACTCAAAATTTTAAAAAATTGTTATCACTACTCATAGAATTCCGTAGAAGTCAGTGTATTTATTTTTCATGTCACATATAAGAAGAATCAAAAGACAGTTTCAACGGGCTACTTTATATGGAAATTTGTAATATGGTGCATTTCTTTTATCTTTGAAGGTAAGACAATATTTTGATACTTGAAACGAATGAGTAATCTTGCACAATATGCAGGTCAAATTTTTATAAGTAATCTCTAATCTTGTGTAAGTATGTACATAACATGATCGCTGCAAACATCACATGTATTATGCAGTATTTGATCACAGTGGTTATACAGACCTCATAAGCAAACGTAAACAAAGAACGGACATTGTTACCACAAATATACACATTTGTTTCCCATTCAGCTGTAAAAGCTGGGTAGATAAATCTTATTATGATTTGTAGAGGCCAGAACATTACTACTTGTGTTTCTAACTTAGCTAAATCATCGAAGTTGCTTTGATTCTTCCTAATAACATAGTAAACACTATTATATTATATTCTTTTCATCATGTTCCCTATATAAATTATTTTCGACTTGATATTTCCTCTAATTACTACAGGATACAGTAGGCTAGTTCTAAAGCTAAGAAAAAGCAAGCCTCTTAGAGTACACAGGCTTCCCAAATGGGTAGAAAAATTATGGAACCGATCAACAGAAAGTGGTATCTGCGGATTAAACAGACTGATTCAAGTGAAGATTCGACACTCACTGAAGCATATCAGAAGTGGTTTAACGTAGGTTTCTAGCCTTCTACCCTCAAAGTTTAATTATGAATTTACATCATGCAAATTACAAACTTCTATGGATATAGTCATCTATTCTGAAATTAATTACATAATATACAATAATTTCCAAGGGCTTTCAGGTCCTTAAATGGATATGATCACATTATTAGAAAAGTTGTACATTGTCGGTTAATTCATTTTAACGTCAAATTCACAGTGTTGGCAGAATATATAGATAAATGTAGTAATATATAAGTTAAATAATAATTACCTTCGGAAACAATCATGTACGTATATAAATTGTCTGTAACAGTATAGAGAAGCCAAATTTTGCATGCAGAGTGCCTACGTTACATCGTCACAATAGTTTACCATATTCCTGTTATCTACCTGTTGATTAAATATGATATAATGGTGTAAGGCATTAAAATGTGTTCATTTTCTACGGAGAAATGGTATATTTGTATGAAAAATCTATTTTGTTCACTGTCAAGCTTGCCAAATCTAAAATATTCCAGGTTGTCTTCACATAATTAGTTATAAATTACAGTAGTGACGCCGTTTAGAGTCAATTTTTAAGATTGATATTTTTGAATATTGTCGTGTGATGCATTGTAAAAATGTAAATTGGCAGTCATCACTTTATTCCATATTAGCTGTTTGCATTCTTTAGGAATTTCGATTATAATATCAAGTGTGTTTCGCTCCTATTTTACTTCATTAAATAATCCCTTAATTGCTGGTATGTAAATGGTGATGGAGAGTGAATTTGATACAAATATCAAAGGCAATAAAAGGAACGATAACTATATCAGCATAAATCAACATAATACTAGTTAAATTCAGAGATGAGGATTTAGTTCTGGTGAGCGATAAGTAATACTGTCCTCTACAAGTCCTTGAATCCTGATTAAAATTTTTAAGCTGCATAAAAACTCTAATAAGAATTTGAGAAAGTGAAGTATTGTTGTTTACAACCAGAGTTAATTATTCAGAGACCACTTTTTCATTGTTAATGATGTGTTTACTCTATTGCTTACACTCATTTAAATATATCATGTCCGTCTGATCGGCATCAAGGGAATTTACATTGTTGTCTTGGTTTTCATTGCAAGCCACTATAAAATACAACCAAGACACAAGGTCAGGTAATTTGGGGGGTACAGAGGCTTGAAGACAGTATACTAGTATGAACTTAGTAATTCAAACATGAAGAATGATAATAGTTAATTAAAAATTTTGATATGTACAGTGTTTGGTTGTTATAACTCAGTAGTCAGATACATAAAAACAGACTTTTGGAGGGATTGTTGTTGGTAATGAATTATAATGGAAGTTCAAACACACTACCATATAGGGATTGGACTCTGAATTAGTAAACAGTACTGTCATCGAATCGTTGGGGTCCTTGAAAATCATTGTGAAGGTGTTGGTTTCATTCATCCGGTTTCGTAAATGTATGTGTATGTGTATGAACAACATTGGACCTGGAATATACGTGTATCGGTACAAGATGCTACACCTTAGCAGAACAACAAGATTAACTCCAAATAAGTAGAAGCATTAGTTATTTCAAATTTAATAATAAGAGGAACAAAAGTGAGTGGATATGTAGAATATGGTCCAGAGAAAAGGACTAGTTCAGGGAAAGAATGCTGTTAAATAATTTCAAGCTCACGACCTAAGTAGTTATAAAGAGTGAATACACCTCTACCACTGTGACCGATTCAGAGCCCTGTCATACAGAGTCTCCGACCATTGGTTACTGCATTCACGTTGACCTCAGTTAGTTAGTTTTCATCTACTTGTGGGGCTCAGACCAGCATGTAGTGACTTCATGGACTGACGTCATGTTCTGGTTTGGCTGCTCATAACTTCCTTTTGACTTACTCCTATATTAGTCGTCATCGCACGTCAAAGCAGATGATGGTTAGGCATACAAGAAATATGTACCGACCACCTCATATGATGAAGATCTTCAACCTCATCGACTGGTTTACTACCATTCCATAATACCCTACGTTTAATCTCGTTTAATCGCGATTATCACGGTTAACGCTAGCAACGTTACGAAGACATCGATGACCAAATACCAATATCCTACGAATGTCGTTCACTCCTAACAGCCCCTTTCCGCATCCGTACGGTAAGACAAAATGGACTCCCGATCAGTACATCAGTCCTTTCGTTAAGGGATGGAGTTCGTACCTACGCCATAAATGGCGTAAGTTGGCAAAAACCAGACAAGCCTCTTGAATCCGTACAGATTTTTTGTCAGACACTAACACATCAGGGCTGATCAAACTTCCAAGATAAGTGAAATGGCCCGACTACTTCATTTCTTACCTTTAGCTGAAGTGTTGACTTAAAACCAATTCTGAAGCAAGAGTTTGCATTTAGATAGGAAAAAACGTATCCTAAACATGCATGTATAGTTGTTCATTGTTATCAAAAAACTCTTCAGTTTATCAGTGTCTTCACATAATATAACTATGTCATCTGTGTATGCTAAGACAATTAGTGAACCTTCTGACGATTCAGGTAGTGACAGAGTTATTTTAAGCAGTAAATTTATTATAAAACTAAATAAAAATGGGGATAGTGTGTAACTTTAATGAACACCATTCGAGATTACACGTTCTGGTGATAGTAGACCATACTCTTTAACTCAACTAACAGTGTACGAATAAAGAGACCAAGAAGTTTATCTAGTTCTGAGGTACACCTTTCACTGATAGACACTGCCATAGGACCCCTCGATCTACAGAGTCAAATGCTGATTTAAGTCAAGAAAAGCTATCATTTTTGGATTCCAAAATCTGTGTCTATGTTCTAAAACCTGATAAATGGTGAATATTTGGTGTGTGCAACCGCGACCAGATCTGAAACCAGTCTGGTTTCCCTCACATTTTCAGTTCACAAGTCTTAACTAAGCACCTGATAATAAGTGGGACTATGTTAATCAATCTAGGTTCTCTATGGTTACCGTAGGATGACCTTAGTCCTTTATTCTAAACTGGAGCTATCATTGATCGAGATCAGTCAGATGTTATTACTTCCGGCTCCCTGACTTTAGCTCAAAAATTAGTCATCCTAACTATTATAGCTGGTCCGCCGTCCTTTAAGACCATCTGCTCTTTTTCACTTCAGATTAGCTAGGACGTTTCCACCACGATAAGAGTCAGGAAACCTACATCGATTTTTCATTCAGGCTGTTTAGAAATATCGGATAATTGTGAAGTAGACCAACTGACTTAGTCCTTAGTGTGTTCCGCCGATTGTTGTAAACGCCTAGGATGAGAGGAGAAACATGTTCTACTTTCTTAGAAGATTGCCTCACCAATACTTGACTTTTTAACTCCTGCTTCTTTTATTAGTCTGAAAAGTTGCCAAGAGTTACCTATTGCTTCTGCCTTTCTCATCCTTTCTGCTTTCGTTACCATGACTTTTCACGATCGTTTCGTAGATGTTTGCCAGTTTATACCAGATTTCGCTTGGCAGCTCGTCGTATCTAAAGCTTGACAAAATAAGTTTACAGGAGTTTGCCAACTCAATAGACGTCAACGAAATCCACTGACTTTTTTTAACCTGTTGATCCAAGTGCTTGATAAATGTAATTACTGATTCTACATATGTTTGAACATCTCGCAATTCAGCACGTAGGTGGTTTTCATCTTTTTATTTGCCTAAGTGATCATATTGATGTTCCTGGAATTTAATCTTGGATTTCTGATTGCTGAAGTGATTTCTAATGAGTCTTCCTGTTTTCGTTTTTATGTGCTTAATGCGAGGCAAGCAAATGAGTGCTTGTTCTAGAGGTTGATCCGAATTTAAACAAGTACTACAGAAAGAGCAATAGTCTTCAATCCAGTCTCTACAATAGTGAATTATGATGATATGATATATTTGAGTCCACCGTTGATTAGGTGTTGGTGGTTGTCATGTCGGACAATATGGCTCTTTATGTTTATAGTTCCTGATTGCTAGATATAAACGATTATCTGGGCATAGTTGCGGTAGATGGTCACCATTATCCGTTCACTGAGCTGGAATACCCAAGCAACCACCAAAATGTTTTTCAAACTGATCAGAGCTACCTATTTGGGCTCTAAAATTACCAGCCATGAGTATCAAGTTTGAGTGCTTGGCCCAATCAAGAAGTTCAGAAAGTTTCCTGTAAAATTCATGCTTCACTTCATCCAGACTGCTGTCAGTTGGAGCTATAGTGGTAACGACAAGAAAACAATGGCGTGTGCCCCTATGCATATTCGTTCTTACTGAACCGTTTAATCAAACGCACATAGACGACTGTCTACATGAATCCATTAAAAAGCGTTTGTTCTACCTACATACTTAGTGAAATACTTACACTAGCTAGCTCACTGGAAGTGGCTGTCGAGTCGCCAGATAAACGAAAGATATATCGCGTAGTTACTCTCTATTGGCTTAGTGAGATTAAGTGGATAACTAGGCAAGGATCCTGTATGTGTGTTATGAAGATACAGTACACATCTATGGTACGAAATTCTAATATCTTAGCCGCTAAGGCTTGCTATCTGACTTCACATAGGGTTCGTACGTTAAAAGCTCAAATGTGCTGTTTGGAGTGTGGCTCTGGTAGTATATGAAGAGGAAGTGGAAGTTGGAGATGTCTATTTGAAAGTAGTTATAGAAGAAATATTGAGAATCGAAGAATGGATATGTTTATAAAAGTGACCCTAAGTGCTTTTAGAGGTATGAGAGCTATTTTCACTTCCCGGCTGCACACACCATAGAAGGGTTTTCTTTCTTGATGTACCTGGAAAACAAATTAGGTTAGGGTTGGTATTAAAGACCACGATGTCCAAGAGGAAGCTGCTTGAAGCCGGTTATACACGGCCTTTTTAAGAGAGGTTTTTGTTGTTGAAGCTCCGTATTTGTTAAGGCCTTGCTGCTAGAGACTGATTTCCATGTAGTGAGGTAAGGTGTAGATTTTTAGGGTTGACCTTTCCTGACTACCCTTCCTTTGTTGGAAGGTAACATCTCTGTCACGCCGGTTGTCTGTGGGGGAATATCTTACCGCAGTCTTTTCGTTCTTCGCCCGATATGTTTAGCATTGTAAAGAGTTTAGGAAAGGTTGTTTCAGACAGCAAAGCACGACTAGTAGATTACGACAAGCGAGTTTGTACATAACGTCAAGGTAGCAGGAACGGTAGAGGTTTCTGTGAATACTGTGTATGTGAAAATGATTTATTATTAAGTACAGTGTTCATATAGTTGATAATGTTTAGAGGGATTAAAATCACCTACGTAAATAGATTTAGTATTTGCTATAAACTACAAATCTTATTAACAATTATGCCTTCACTAACGACTAGCTTAACCGAGGATTTTCGGGGTCCTATTTAAGAGCTCTGACTGACCATTAAAGGTCAGCTGTGTTTAAAATGAGACGAATTTCACTAATAGCATTAAACGATGGTAATATTATATTAACTATAGTTTAAATGCCCATTAAAAGATCCCGACTATTGATTTTAATTCATCGTATACAAGAACTGAACGTTCTAGTTTCGCTCTGCTTAACCCTCCTCCGATTTTCAACAGTTCGCCAGTTGATGTCAGTTCATGATAAAAAATGCACTGTTTAAAATCTATCGATTTTCAAAAATTCTCTATCCTAATACGTAATAAATTACAACTGAGGTTTTCCACAACGTTTTCAGTATTCAATAGACTTATTGTATCCAGTATTTACAGTCAGCTCAATCCCACTATACTCTTTATCACTTATCTTACAGTTCAATTGGGATAGTTATTATTGTAGAGACTAGTTATTTAGTTGACTGAATATGTCACAGATTGATGTTGTTAGGGTACCACTGAAAACCAGGAAGCACTGAACAGTTATTTTATTCTAGTGCGGAACTTTTCAGCAGCGCGACCCCCAGATTCCTCACCAGGGACTCCAGGTTGACGTCAAGCTATGTATCACAAATTATCGTATAGTTAACTTTTGTGTAACTGAATCGTCTTCACTACAGTTTATTTTTATTATATCAATGAGTGTGTCATCATTTAATGTGTCTAACACACTCATAATCAGTTTTTAAATGATGAAAAGGGTAATAACATTAATTACTTTAAAAATGGAAACTTTAATTAATAATATGAAAATGTTCTATTTAGTTGGCTAATTAATTGATCGATTTTAATTCCAACCAGAATTGAAGAACAAGTTTGAAAAACGTATTTCCAATCAATTCTAGTGACAATCTGTGTATCACTATTTACTGATGCACATAACACACAACCAACCTAGGTATATACACCGACTAATAGATGTATTTGCACAAACAAACATTTATACACAAATTCCACTTGTGAGTGTGTTAAACTATGTCTGTTACTACATCACTATCAACCCTCATTTTACCCACAAGCCCCGAGATCACCCGCATATGTAATTATGTATGTACGTCTGTATATATGTGCACTAATCGATTTGAAATAGTCAGGTTGAAAAGGAAACGATAGCAGTTTGTGACTTTATCTCTTGTGGATTTAGTTGCTGTGGTCCTTTATTGTTCATAGACATGACCTCGGCCACATGATAATTAGGTTATTGGCTTAGTACTCATTGATTATCACCCCCCCTCCGTAATCTGTAAACTTATTTGTGAAACATGCATAAACTCTCAAACTGTCTCCCATTAAATTCAAATTCCATTTTTTTCTGAGCTGTCTAAAGTCTAGGTTTAGTTCTGCCTGGGTCCTATCGATCTATTTATTGCAACTCACATGATTGGGTTGCTGTGTGTTCTTTAAAAATGCTAATAAGGGTGGTAGCATCCCGATTCAGGAGAATGGCACATCGGGAGTTAAGGGTGGTGGTGTGTTTGAGTGGGTGAGTAGGTTTGTAGGGGTGTAGACAATTTTTGGGTGTGTGCGAGCGTGTAGTCACCAATGTTATTAAGGCAGGAGCACAATAAAGGCACAATTCCATAAGGCCAACAACTAAATTGTAAATATCACTGTTCACATACCTACAAACAAACTGAGAATAATGTATAGAGAGACTGATTTTTCACTCATAAAGCTTACTCCTCTAACCCGTGTACTGGCTCACAAATATACAGTACCCATCAATAAATGGGTTATGTGCTGCCTAATTCAGATTTTTAGCTGTAGTATAGACCAACAGAAGGACAACACACTCATCTACAGATAGAGTAAAGTGGATTATTTGGCACTTCCGTCCATAATAAATCAGGGCATTGAAAACTTAAGTCATATATTTATATATATAACGACAAACTGAAACGTCTTACATTTATCACCATAAAAAACTGCGCAAGTGGATAAAGGTAACTATCCTGCGCATACACCAAGTATTGGAATTCATTCTAAAATCGATAAACCGTTGGACTAGGTGTTTAAAAATTCATTACTGTATTATAAAAGTGAGTTTTACTCATTGTGTAATATTTAGAATTACGTAGTAAACACAGTATTTTAATGTATGAGTTTGTCGTTTTACTATAAACCGATAGGATACATTTACGTATTGTACGTTAGTAGGTTTCTCAACTACATAAATCTTGAATTCAAACCGAAAAAATATAATAATTTATCAAACACGTAATCTATCCTCTAAACCATAAGACCGAATTCCGAAAAATAGTATTGTTTTGATCGTATTCAGCTGTAGAATCGACCAATAAAAATATATAAACAATTATATGAACTATCCCATTGGGAAATTAGGCACTATATAATCGTTCAAAATGATTATTAAACGAAACAGCTGTTCAGTACTCCCTGGTTTTCAATGGTACCCTGCCAACATCAATCTGTGATATATTCAATCAAATAAATATAGATGTGTTTAAGTGTGTTTATCTTAGATAATTTCTCATAGATAGGTAACTTATATATGCAGACAATGTCGAAAGTTGAATGAGAACTGGGATTGTAGTTTTTGTTTAGATTATAAACCACGAGATAAAAGAATTTCAACTCTGTCAACCTTAGCTAGTGAATCGGATTGATAAAATCATTTTAATTACATTTTAATCGTAGTTTTTTTTTATCCGATCACTATGTGAATATAAAACGTACAGTCATTAATTCCTTAATATAGTCTAGTAGATACGAGTGATATGAAAACAGGACATGATTGATTAGTGGATAAATTTTCTGAAGTAACGTCTACTGACAAACTATTTAATGTTTATGTAAATAATTACTGGGATTCAATAGATCCCTGTAGACTTTATAATATTATGTAGATGAACTTACTAAATTCACTCTTTTATTATTATTGGTAACTATATACCATGTTCACTTAGTTTCAACATTTTTATTTAAGATCAATAATTCGCACTCAAAAGATTTCCTTCAGAGTAAATAACAAATGTAGTGATGTACACATCTTAGTGTTATTGATATAGGTTGTTCACTGCTAACTATACAATTACTTTATACAGAGTTAACTGGCTTAAGTAGCTAGTAAATTGTAACCTATAACAAGATACTTTCAACCATGTCGTACTTTAGTAAAGATTTGTAATTTCTTTATGGTGGCTAACTAAACTCAGTGAATAATAAGTTAGCGTTTGAAGTGATAGGTACTGGGTTCTAGTCTCAGCTTGAAAATCAACACTAAAATTCAGGTGTTTTCGACAGAGCTACATCAAATTGGATGAAATTCTTGTCCCGGAATTTTGTGTTGTTCATAATTCAATTGTTCTACAAAAAATATCATCCATTTTTATCACCAATTATTCAACATATAGTGTTTATGATTTATTTTCCTTTTTCGCAATTTTTTGTATTCCGGGATTGAAAGTAGTTGTAGGTCATTATTTCCGTACATTTGAACCTGATTATTAATTACCCAAATAGAAATCTTACTGTGTTCGATATGGCTTTAACTAACTTAGTTGAAGAATAATTCATTCACACAATGTGTTTATGTGGTTATTGAAGAAACCGATATTTTATTTGATTGAATATATCACAGATTGATGTTGGCAGGGTACCATCGAAAACCATGGAGCACTGGACAGCTGTTTCGTTCTGGTGTGGGACTGATATTTGCCTGTTTTTGTACTACTCCTGAAAATTTTATTTCCATTACTAATTTATTACGATAGAATTAATTTTCCACTATAGTTTAAACGCTGACAGTGAAGAAATCATTTCTTATGCAAATTATCCCTAACACTGAGCTATTTGTACTAATGATTAATGAATAGATAAGTCACAACAGTAAATGGTTTCTATAAATTTATAACATTAGCAAAATAGTAGTGAAATAAAATTAGGTTACTGTGGGTTAATCTCAGGGTAATTTTTATCACAATTGGGGGGGGAGGGATCATGTTCTGAAGAAGTATTATGAACGACCAAAAAGTTGATACTTCCTTTTTTAAGAAAAAATCTAATCACTTAAGTGTACTTATAATTCCAGGATGTAATGGTAAAATATTGTAAGTAGGGCGTATTAAATTCTTATCTAGTTGATGAAATTGTCTGACTGTAATCAAATATCATAGACGTTTATTTGTTTTGATTATTTTGTACAAGCTGCTGAAATTGGCCATTAATTTATTAATCGTTATATTTTTTTCAATTTCAGTGACTTACTTTCACTGAAAATAAATAATAACTGAATGACAAGCAGATAAAATACACTAGAAATTAAATTTTTATACTCAATAAGAATGTAGTTTCAGTTTACAGTACACAACATATAAAAATTTTATGAGTCAGTTGTTCATTTGTTGTTTTATTGTTAATAGATTATTTGATTGAATATATCACAGATTGATGTTGACAGGGTACCATTGAAAATCAGGGAGCACTGGACAGCTGTTTCGTTGTAATGTGGAACTCCTCAACAGTGCGCACCCCAGATTCCGCACCAGGGGCTTAAGGTTGACGCGAACGCCTAACCATCTTCACCACTGGGTAGGCATCCAGTGGTAGAATTCTTACTTCGTCGCGTTATATACCACGAATTGATGAAAGTGGGGATTCTACCATTGGATGCCGACCCAGTGGTGAAGATGGTTAGGCGTTCGCGTCAACCTTAAGCTCCTGGTGCGGAATCGGGGGTGCGCACTGTTGAGGAGTTCCACATTACAACGAAACAGCTGTCCAGTGCTCTCTGATTTTCAATGGTACCCTGTCAACATCAATCTGTGATATATTCAATTAAATAAAATAACCAATCTCCACAAAAATAACTATCCCAATATATTATTTATTGATAAATTGATGAAACACTTATTAATATTTAACTGAGCTTTACTAAGGCAGTTCTATTATTGAATGGATTTTTTAAGTTGGCTACACTTTGATAACATTCGAGTTAAAGCAATATATATGTTGTAGGTGGAATTTGTCACTGATTGACATTAATATGGTTCATTGTCTAAAACCGTGGAGCATTGAACAAGTGTTTTGTTGTAATAAGTAACTACCCAGAAGTTCAGATTGATAACACGGCACTTGAAGGCAGGTGTGTTACCGTTAGACAGTTAAAATGGTATCTATTGATTTACACCTTGTAATACTAATTAGTTCATGTTATCCTGCCGCCCTATACATTTGAATTATTCTCTACCAGTAGCCAACTAAAACAGGCTACTATTTCCCACATTTTGAAATGTTTATCAGTGATAAAATTTATACATAACTTTGATGCAAATGATTTGAAGCTTGGATTTCCACTACCAATATGTATGCTCAAAACTGTTTGGTGTAAGGTGTACTGTCGTTCAGAAGTAAGGAAAACATATTAGAGAAATTACTTTAATGTAGGTAACATTATCATTTACGTTACATAACATTGACTTAATATTATTATTTAAAAAATTCTATTGCTAAAATAATATAGTCATGATATCAAATAATACCAGATTGTTATTAAAACATCCGTAAATTGAGCTGCCTTTGAATCTTTGACTTGATAATTAAAAGTCAAACATATTTAGCAAATGAACTAAATTCATGTGCTTATCCACGACTGCTTATTTTCGACACACATAGCTCTCATATAGCCAACAGTTGATGGCATCTGTCAAAGAAATTTTAATCACTGTTTACACATAGTAAGAATGCTTTTTAAAAAAACGGGGGGCCAAAAATAAGTGTTCGAAGTTCAAACTCGGTTAGTAGATACGGTAAATGTACTCAGCGAAGCTGATAGATCCTTATCTAAAGCCAATAGTGCTAATGAACTGGCTGTCTCCTAAAACATAAACCTCTGTTAACGGATATTATGGGATTTCATCACCTTGCATTATTGTATTAGTTTGTGGATTAGGCTTTAAGGTCAAAATCTGGCGATAGAGTCATCTAGGAAAACCGCCTACTCTGGTCTCGTAGTTTGAACAGTGATCCAGACCAGTCACAAAATAGTTTATTGATTACTTAGAGCTATCCAAACTTTATATGAGAATGTCTAGCAAACAGTCGGAAGTTTAGTGAAATTTCTATCTTAAGAATTCGTAAAATTTCTTCAAAAATACACTGTATTGACATCTGTCTATGATGGATACAAATAACTGTACTTGTATTTAATTTTTTATCAGTATAACGTCTATGAAGACTGACATTCAATATTCAGTTATGAACCAAATTATGCTAAGATAATATTAGGATATTTCAGATAAGAATGATACAGCAGTTTGATTTTTTCTTACAATTTACTAACTAATTAAATACTATTAGTTAGCAACTTTAAGCATCCCCATTTTAATTCTGAAATATCATATTGGAAATTTCGAAAATGTTTTTTTCAACATGGACTGTGTGAAAAACAAAAGTTTATGCTTATCTGTTTGGAGGTGCTGCATACATATTTGATTATTTAACAAATTGTTGACAACTGGAGATTAACTTACGATTAGTGATTATGATTAGAGTTTTTATATAATCCCGTTTTTTTCATGTAGTACCATTTGAATAATGTGGTACAGTGACATACCTAGATATATTTACTAGAGACCAGTTTAGATAAGAACTAGTTTCTTATTTTAAACATCTTTACTTTTGGTGGTAAAATTTAAACTGTTAACTTGTACAATATTGATGAGTTGTAGTAAACAATGATAGTTAGGTTTATATATTACTTTTCATTACCTGATTGGTTAATAAGTCAAAATTTCACATTTCAATGGAAACCTAGTCACTCATCAATAATATCGATTAAAAATGTGAATTTGTAGGTAAGTGAGCATGACATTTATCTGGTTATAACTGAGAATTGTGTGTATTGTTTTATTAATGGACATTTTGATGAATTATTAATACTTTATTATGCTCAAAGTCCGTAAAAAGGAAATATCTATCACCCTGTTATTTGTTAAGTCACTTAAGGATAGTGAAATGACTGAATGACGTAGAAGTGAAAATTGTTGATTTTCTAACGGTAACTGGATAATGATTTATAGTAAATCTGCTTCCACAATCAAACGTATATGTGACCTCTAGATAAATAAACTTGTTCACAAGATTCATTCATTGCCATTATTCAATGTGTTTCTATTGGGCTACTTATTATTTGGTTGACCTAATGATGAAGTTTGTTCCAAGAATAATTCAACCACTAAAATAGCTATATCTTGCTTCGCTAAAGAAGCTTATGGAATTTTATCAACCAGTGCGCAAAATACGAACATTTAAGTAAGTTGATTGAAATTACGTTAAATCTCGTATTATGTCTTACGTTTAATCGTAAATAGTAAGTAGCTAGTGTAAAAGTTTTTACTGAATTTTAATGAGCTCACTTGCAAATTATTATTGCATATCAATGGATAGCATTGTACATTATAAAACGCATACTTACTGGTGCTTAAAATTCTATCGCCTAATATTTTTTATCATACGGAAACTGTCTATGAAGAAGGTAACACATTTAAATATATATAACCCAATATTTTAGGTCTTAAGCTGAAGAAAAAATTAATGATGAGATTCTACTGTGAGATTTGTCCGTGTTAAAACATGATTATCAGATAAGAGCAATAAATGGAACTGAATATTCACAGTGTGGTCAGATAAAAGAAATCACACCAATTTTATCAATTGATAATAAGAATATCTTAACATTATTACAAGTTGATGTGGAGATTAATTTTGTATAGATGAATGACAGCAGGACATGACAGACACTACTGATTCAAATCAATCATATATAAATTGCACATTCTGTCAAACTATTAAACTTTTACAGCTGAACTAATTAACTTATATTATTACATCAGTTGATTCTGTAATGTTATAGCAAAAAATAAGGACTGAATTAAGTATACACTTTCAAGTTGCTAAGTTTCATATTAACAAAGCAAAATGCAATTGTTATAGTGGAAATCAACAAAGTTGATTTTTATTCACGATGAAAATAACCATTCAATATGATATAAAATAATTGGCTAATGAAGTTTATGTAGTAATGTGAAGACATAAAAGTGATCATCTTAAACCATATCACTTAATATGTTTAGTCATAAATTATGATCACTTTATGAACTGGAACCATAAAATCTACGTATCTCAATACGCTTAGATCATTAGTTTCTAACTTCATGAATTGATACCGTACCTTAAACTAACTGATTTTACCTACCTCCCGACTTCTGCTTATGCTACATAGTATAGCGTACACTTCAAAATTAATTTTTATGCGATAGACCATTCATCAATAGTTGAAGATTATTGACAATAGATTTAAATATAGTTTATTAAAAATTAAGAAATGAACTAAAAACAGCTTTTTCCTAACATTATAATTATTGTTCAATAGAAGAAGTGAATAGGAAAAGCTACTGGCCAGCATTACCAAAATTGTTCTGCATAGGTTTGTGTTATAAACTTTTTAGGTGGTACAATCTGCTTGGTTTATGTATAACTTATTCATTTCGTTGAACAAAATAAATCTAATAGTAGGACTTCTTAGTTCTGGAGAATAAAATAGTAAGTTAAATTTTAATTGTTTGCAGAAATATTCTAAATCTGAGATGTCATTCTACTCCTATTGTGTTACTGATAACTATCACGACGCCATTGTTAATTTGACATAATAATGAAATGACTGAGATAAGTGAGCAGATAATTTGTTCAAACACACTATCATCAAACTATAATATAACATATTTCAAAAAAGCAAAACCGCTTGTTGACTGACAGAATTACTAAGCCGTTTATACGCAAAATTTCTAACCAAAATCGTATGGTGTTTTGTAAATCGGATAAACTGCTGGTCACTCGTAAAGGAATTCTAGTAGCTTACATCCTGCTGAAGGACCTCCTTACGATGTTATCTGGGAAAGCAATGTAAGCTCAATCGTTAAATCATACAGTTTAGATAACGCAACTACACCAAATTAGTAATTGAAGTTATAAACCAACGAATGATTCTTTACTACTGCTAGTTATATTATAGTGTACTATGATTTAAATGAAACAAAGCTAATCAAATGTGGAGATTGTAAATGGAATTTCGTTGAACTTACTATTAGATATGCTTTTATCCACCATTTGATTTAAAACATTGTTCAAGTTTTAGATGAAATCCGTTTAGGAATATGAAGATTCTAATTGACCATTAGAATGATCTAAATATTTCATCATAGTTAGTTTGAATAGTATATAAAACACCTGCTTACTGCTGATAGCTTACAAAAAACTCCATATGATACAACTTAAAAATGTTCAAGAGGTAAAGATGGTTTTATTCTTTATATTTAAGATAAGTCTGAAACGGCTTTTCATTTTATATGTTTTCTATATTGATCGATTTACTTCTTTTCTTCAAATCCTTATCATTATTGTTGTTGTTCTTAATTTTCTTTTGTTGGTACTATGCTACTGATGTCACATCGATATACTGTTAAGTGTAGCGAATCGGATCAATACATTACTTCGTCAGATTCTGCCTTGTCTTTTTTTGGTTGTCTATTATACAATTCGTTTTCTATAATAAATATATCATTAGGTTGGAATCTGATTTCTAATCTTATTAGACGATAAGTATTACGAATAATATATTCTAGTAGTTGCATTCATATTTCATCCTTTTTATTGTATAGTAATGAAATATGGTCTTGTTCTCTATTTCATTTAGAATAAAGTGAATTATTCATGATTAATGTATTTGTATAATATTAAACACATTTGAGTTATTGTTTTGTTTTGAACAATGAGAAAATAATTTTTATTATATCATTTTATTCTTACTAATAGTTAGGTAATAGTTAGTCCAGACTTAGTACAACAAGGCACTTCAGCCACAGACTCTCTACTTACATAAAAAAAGATATTAACAGCCAGGAAGTACTAAACGATTACGTTGTTCTCCTCTTTGTAACAAAACTAACAAGTAATTTTTAACTGTCTGGTTATTCTGAATATAATGATATTTTCTAAGACAGCAAAATTTATCGATAAGTAATTTTCTCAGTTACGAAAATTAGAAGCTAACAAAATTTGACTGTCTGGTCTCAAATAACTTTAGTATTCTCTTTCAAATTATTCACCAAAACGTATTCGCTTTAAAATCCTTAACTTATGAGATAGTTTATGTTACATGGCAACTTCAGATAATGAGATACTGAAAACCAGGGAGTATTAGATATCTGTTTTGTCCTAGTTATGTACTGCATAGTTACAACGGACGGTGGCTTGAACGCATGGTCTTTAACCCTCGAAGTGAGCACAATATCACTGGACTGAATCAGGAATTTATAATTCATATTTTCAACATCAGCGATTTTTCAAAGTATGATCATCATTTCATCAGTGATTTACATTCTCACTATCAACATGGTTTAATTGACAAGTTGCTAAAACCTCTAGGCATGTATCTTAAAATTAATTAGTCACCACTACAACTTCTATTTACCTTAATGGTTTTGGAAATCTCATATAAATTTAATTTAGTTCTAGTCAAGGAATAATAACAAACGAAGAAATTCTACAAAACCGCTGTAAAAATAACTTGGTGGTATTATCGTATGCTACCAAAGAATAAACATAAAAGACCAAATCTACCAATCAGTATACAGTGTCACGGCAAACTAATCATACTAATTTTGGTACTTTTTTGATACCACGATCATTATTGAAAATATGTGCACAGTAGTATAGTAGATAACTTTAAGAATAATCTGGTTAACATTCTGTTTTACTTTTACGCAAGTCACTCCTTTATTTTTACATCTTTAAAACAGTTTGAAATTGATTTATAGAGATTACATAATATATCTTCGCTATAAATACTTGTAAACCAGTGTACCAGAATGCTCAGTATATTCGATATTTTTTCCGAAACAACTTTTACTTCATTGATATCCATTATCTGGTAATATTCACCATCAAAAGTTCCATTTTCATTTCATTAAAGAAATTTTAAAAATTCACTTTTAAATTGTCTTAAAATATTAGGATTTGTTCAATTTAGCTCCTTAATAAGTTAAGTGTATAGTCTGTGACATTATGAATGGCTTTGAACATATATATATGTATGTTTGAGTGAGAAGTAGTACTTTGTAAACTTTTAAATTATCTACAGCTGATATTCTTTTGCCAATTACTGGAGATCCTCAAAATGAAGACCATGATAATTTGAAGAATCCATTTACAATAGCTGTCAATGACTGCATTTTTGCTTACCGTGTAGATGTGAAACATCATTTGATCTGCCATGTTTTGATTGACGTACCAGGTATAAAATACTTTAGGACAAGGTAAATTTCAAATTCCAAATTATCCATTAACCCAGGTTTTAACGTAGTATTCTGATACAAATCATTTAAGACAAAAGCTATGACGCCTGTAGCCCCTAGGGTTGCTGCCGGTCCCAAGCCCGGATAAAGGAGGAGGGCTAGGCATGGGGTTAGCAACCCCATCCCGTAAAACAGCAAACGTGCTAAAAAAACGCTAACCAGTAAAAACCTTTATAACCATTTTTACTCTGCCCTGGGAGTTGGAAGGTATGTTATGACGCCTCATGGTGAAAGCCGAGTTTCTTCGGAAGCCACGAGGCCGATGTCTCTTCTGACAACCAGAGCAACAATTAATATAGGTACGTGGAATGTCCGCACGATGTGGGAGACAGAGAGAACCATGCAAATAGCTGAAGAAATGAAAAGATACAACCTGAAGATACTTGGAATAAGCGAAACGCATTGGGTGCAAGCTGGACAGCAACGGTTATCCTCGGGAAATGTGCTTTTATACTCCAGCCACGAAGAAGAAAACGCCCCCCACACACAAGGAGTAGCATTGGTGTTATCCCAAGATGCATGGAAGTCTCTTATGAGATGGGAACCTCATGGACCTAGGATCATCACAGCATCCTTCAAGACGAAGAAGGAAGGGATTGCAATGAATGTCATCCAGTGCTACGCACCCACCAATGACAGCCACGAAGACGACAAAGACCAGTTCTATGCGAGGCTGCAGTCAATCAACGAGAAATGTTCAGCCAAGGACCTGACCATTCTAATGGGCGACTTCAACGCCAAGGTCGGAGTGGATAACACCGGGTATGAAGACATCATGGGACAACATGGACTGGGAGAAAGGAATGATAACGGTGAGATGTTTGTGAACTTATGTGCCTTCAACAAAATGATTATAGGTGGCACCATTTTCTCCCACAAACGTATACACAAAACTACATGGGTTTCACCGGACCACATCACGGAGAACCAAATCGACCACATCTGCATCAATAAGAAGTTCAGAAGGACCATGGAAGACGTAAGAGCAAGGAGAGGAGCCGACATAGCTTCCGATCACCATTCGGTGGTAACTAAAATGAAACTGAAGCTGAGGAAGCACTGGACAACTGGAGCAGCAGTATTACACAAGTTTAATACAGCCCTTCTCCGAGATACTAACAAACGCAACGAATTCAAATTAATTCTCAGCAACAAGTTCCAGGCATTTCATGATCTACTAGAAAAAGGTGGAACTGATATGGAAGACAACTGGAAAGAGATTAAGGAAACAATAACCTCAACATGTCAGGAGGTTTTGGGTCTCAGGAAACAACACCAAAAAGAGTGGACTTCTGTTAGTACTCTGGACAAGATTCAAGAAAGGAGGAACAGAAAGACAGCGATCAATAACAGTCGGACAAGAGCAGAGAAAGCCAAGGCACAGGCCGAATACACCGAAGTCAACAAGCAAGTGAAGAGGAGCATCAGGTTGGATAAACGAAAATTTGTTGAGGACCTAGCAATGACAGCGGAAAAAGCTGCAAGAGAAGGAAATATGAGGCTCTTATACGATACAACGAAGAAGTTAGCTGGGAAATTCGACAAGCCAGAACGGCCAATCAAGAACAAGGCTGGCAAACCAATCACTGAAGTGCATGAACAACGGAACAGGTGGGTAGAGCACTTCCAAGAACTCTTGAATAGACCAGCCCCACTGAACCCACCAGTCATCGAAGCAGCAGCCACGGATCTCCCTATAAGCACAGACCCACCAACAGTCGAAGAAATCAAAATGGCCATCAGACAGATCAAGAGTGGCAAGTCAGCAGGACCAGACAACATACCAGCGGAGGCACTGAAGCCAGATATAGAAGCAACTTCAAAGATACTCCACATTCTCTTCAGGAAGATTTGGGAGGAAGAACAAGTTCCAGCAGACTGGAAAGAAGGGTACCTCATCAAGATACCAAAGAAAGGCGATCTCAGCAATTGTGAGAACTACAGAGGCATTACTCTACTTTCAGTACCAGAAAGGGTCTTCAACCGAGTGTTATTGAACAGATTAAAGGACCCAATCGACGGCCAACTCCGAGATCAACAGGCCGGATTCCGTAAAGATCGATCATGTATCGATCAAATCGCTACTCTACGGTTCATTGTTGAACAATCAATTGAATGGAATTCACCACTTTACATCAACTTCATCGACTACGAGAAAGCATTCCACAGCGTGGATAGGAGAATATTATGGAGCCTTCTACGACATTACGGCGTACCCGAGAAGATAGTCAACATCATACGAAATTCTTACGACGGACTACATTGTAAAACCGTGCATGGAGGTCAGCTCACAGATTCATTCGAAGTGAAGACCGGTGTCAGACAAGGCTGATTACTCTCGCCCTTCCTCTTCCTACTGGTCATCGACTGGATCATGAAGACTGCAACATCTGAAGACATTCTCGGAATACAATTGACAACATCGACGAAACTAGATGACTTGGACTTTGCAGATGACCTAGCTCTTCTTTCTCACACACATCATCAAATGCAGATGAAGACGAACAATATAGTAGCAGCCTCTGCAGCAGTAGGCCTCAACATACACAAAGGGAAAAGCAAGATCCTCAGATACAAAACAGCAAACACTAACCCAATTACACTCGACCTGACGGAGAAATTCTGGAAGACGTTGAAACCTTTACATATTTGGGCAGCATCATCGACAAACAAGGAGGGTCTGATTCGGATGTGAAGGCGCGGATTGGTAAGACAAAGGCAGCATTTCTACAACTGAAAAACATCTGGAACTCAAACCAACTGTCAGTCAATATAAAAGTCAAAATTTTCAACACAAATGTGAAGACAGTCCTGTTGTATGTAGCTGAAACTTGGAGAACTACGAAAAGTATCCTTCAGAAGATACAAGTATTTCTAAACAACTGTCTGCGTAGGATTCTTCGGATCTGTTGGTCAGATACCATCAACAACAACCTGTTGTGGCAGAGAACTAATCAACTTCCAGTTGCGGAAGAAATTAGGAAAAGACGCTGGAGATGGATTGGACACACACTGAGGAAACCATCAAACTGTGTCACAAGACAAGCACTGACTTGGAATCCTAAAGGCCACAGAAACAGAGGAAGACCCAAGAACATATTGCGTCGGGAATTGGAAACAGACATGAAGAGAATGAACAGCACTTGGGAAGAGCTAAAAAGGAAAACCCAGGACAGAGTTGGCTGGAGAATGCTGGTGGGCGGTCTATGCTCAACTTGGAGTAACAGGCATTGATTGAAAAGCTATGACGGATACTTATGTCTTACGTATCTACAACTGTTACAACTATGTTCAATACTTAAAGTAACAGTAACATAAACAGACGAACGGTTTCATCAATATATTTTATAATATTCCAATCTTTTTTGGCGCTTGTTTAAACATGTCTTATTTTTGTATATTCATTTTTCCTTTTCAACTATGAAGAGATCGAAACTTGTCATAAATCGTTAACAAATTACTCAGATATGATTTGATGATCATATTTTGCTGACTGCATAATTACATATTTTCTCAGATGATTTTTTATTCCAGAAGTCAAACTATTCTGTAACTAAATGTGGTTGATTTATTATTTGTTGAAAGATGAAATATCTAGATTACAATTTGGCTAAAGGTATATTAAAGTGAATGTATTGTTCGTTAATTCTTATGATATGATTATTTTCAAAAAACTTATTTTGAAATGGTTACCTAACACTGTTTTTGACCATTCAGTGAAAGTAAAGTTAGACTGGAAAAATATCTAATATTTTCGATGGTTTCTCAATTACTTGCTGTTTAAAGTTAATTTCTGGCTTAGACGATTTCCAAATTACACAAAATTTCTATGTATCATTAAAGTGGGTTATGATTCATGTTGGTGAATAGCTTTAAGACGCATTCACATAAGTTGTAATAGAAACCATAAACCTATGAATTGAGTGAATTAGATCGTGATTGGTGAAAAATGTGAATTAATGTATCATGGCTAAGCACCTAAAAAGTGTCGTGTATTTAGTGAACCTGTGTAGGGTGGTTAGATTATACTACGTAGTTAACTGAATTATTATGCAAGCAACCATTTTGTGTTCATTGGTTTTCATTGGTCTTCTAGTTGACATCATATTATTAGTGAAAAAGAATTGTCACAACAAGATGATTTCAGTTTCACCCTTATAGAATCTGTTCAAACCCGATGTAATAGGCCTGTAACTGTATTTAAACATAAAATTAGTTGTATAACACCTAACAATTTACCTTTTCCAGCATCATCCTATTTCCGCTTAACTACACATCTCTGTCATTCAACCTCATCTTTGTTTATTAATTTTCTCCCTAGATATTACGTTTAATCCACTTATACTTGTTGCATTAAATTATTCAACCTAATGTAATCCAGTTATTCAGCAAGTTAGTTGTCAAAGTATTCGACCTTTAATTCCTATGTCATAGAATCAAACGGCTTACCACCTATCACTATTTGTACAAACGAATAGTGCACAATTTAACTCCAAGGCAATTATTTACACACTTGCATTTTTAGTAAACGAGTTAAAAAATATGAAAAATAATTTGTGGGCTTAATAAGGTTTATTTACTTAAACTAGTCCACTGGTTAAGAAATATTACTTTCTTTTCTAAATTGGTTTCAGTTATAATAACTGATGAATTTATCTTATTTTATAACGTCATAGATTCATTATTTATATCTGGTTGCATAATATAAAGAAGATGGCAAATTTACCAATTATCACATTAAGCGATAGTTGTTTTGCGGTTCCAGGTGCGCCTTATTGATGAAGTTTAAGACTCCCCTGGCTAATTGTTTCTACTTGACCCTAACAATTATGGCAAGAGGCGTCGTGTCAATTAGTGGGTTGACTAAATTGTAACTTTGGTGGACAGAATCTAATCACTACCATAAAACAGACAAAATGAGATTGATGACTACATACTGATCAACCAATTCATATGTTGTTCTTTTTGCGTCATAGATCTAATACCTACCATAGATAGTCAAAAAATGTTTACATATCTCTAGTATTTAAGTAGAGTACACATAAAGTTAGCTAGAGCAGTCAGAATGATACATTATGAATTATGCACCATCTTTGCTGAAGTACATTTTCACTATGTTGATATACACTATACTTCAATGAATCGAAATGCTAAGACAACGTTACTCATTATTATTACAAAATCAACACAAATTGTTCCACTGTAAAATAATTAGACATTATAAAGATATGTGAATCATCAGATATTATGTCAAAAATTTTAATGGTGTTAGTACCACAGTATTACAAAAAGTTCCACAGGGTCTTTCATCAATTAATCCCTAACTTACTCAAATACAGAGCAGTTTAAACACTAATACCATTCCCATCAAATTCAGTAGGATCCAAAAACACTAAGATATAGTCTTTCCTACTAAGCTAATATTAAGTGGTTGATAAATAAATAATATCGTGTCATAGATAGTGGCTGAATATCATATGTCGATTTTGCAATGTAACTAAACAATAAGATCATTTAATATTCTATTAATGTATTAAGAAATCATGACCGCTATCATGATCTGTCAAGATATTTTTAACCTATTAGTCTGTCTATACAATTCGAGGTTAAATACAGTTGATAATTTAATTTAACAGGTTATTCACTAAATTTCATATAGATAAATAATTACGTAAAAATGTTTTAGCTGTGTAGTAGCACTTATATGGTCACTTAATGAATTTCACCTTGGTTTTCTAATTACCTTTGTTTACCAAGTTTGTGAAATGCAGTATGTTACGATGTTGGGTCACTTATCATAACAATTACATTTAAAAAGAGAACCACAGAATTCAATGAGTCATAATGTCTTTAGAACATAATTTTAGTTACTTATTCAATATAAATGTTATTTCCTTACAGTAGTGGTGGTTGGGCAAAGCGATTCATCATTTTCATTTCAGATTTCATTTGAATAATAGCCTAATTAATTTTAAAAACTATAGTCAATACGACACGAAAGTTTTTGATATTGACTGGTACCAAGCTAAGAACCATTCAAAATGACCAGTACCTAGTAATTGAAATATATTTACAATTCGCACATTATTGCTAGTAGTTTCAAAATCTATGCTGTTCTATAAGAACCCCTTATCATTCACACTGTGAAACACGAAGTTACTCAAAATTCTTAAGTACAAATAGAACGACTCAGTTCATAGTGTTGTATACAGTTAGTGTGAATTCATAATGAATAAAAATGTTGAATAATACTTCACAAACTGGTTAAATAATTGATAAGAAAGATTTGTAGTTAGTTAGTATTAACCATAACTTTATTTCGAAACAGTTATTATTACATTGTTCCATTGATAATTTCATGACATTATGTACTTTTATGATAAGAACTGATTATCATAAAGAATTGAATATTAGTTCTGTATGAACTTTGTACAATCACTTATTGGCAATAATGACAAACAAAAAAAGCATTTTCATCGACTATATATATTCAGTTATTTGATTTTTTTTTTCGTTATAATTTTAGGAATATGCAGATGATGTTATTGTTGATTATTTAGTTTGGTTTGTTTGTTTTTATTCTCATCACATGTTGTAATGTGAATACAAGAGTTAGTTACAAAAATATCTGCGTATTTTTGTACAGATATTGATTGTTGTCGGTAAGCAAATAGTGAACACTTTCTAATTTTTATATTCAATAATTAAAAAATAACAAAATTTAATTCAGATACTTCTGCAACATAAAATTATTTGTTAGTGTTTTGAATTCAAATTTGTACTTCACGAGCCATCAGCTATTTAAAAACCACGTACAGCGGTACAGATTATTATAGAAATACTCAGTCATGTGAATCCACTACCCTACCGAGTCATGTGCTTGTCAGTAAGTTACTTTGAATTTGGGCATTATAGGAATTATATTGAAAAGTCATGAACAATGAAGTTTAATCATGCCGGGCATAAGATATATGTCACTAATAGATGACGGTCACTCGGCATCATGGATTGACTGAAGTTAGAAATTCATAATTTTGGAAGGCAACTTAGTAGTTTGGAGGCTTGATAGTATTGTGCTCGATTACTGGTTGCGATGTGGATGTCCATTTCTGAGAAATAACTGCCTATTGCTTAATGGCTTTGAGCAATCTGCAAACTAAGGTCAGTTTATAATATAACAACATAAAAACTTTAATTTCATTTTGATTTGTGAGGAGTTAAGAGATTGGAATGCTAAAGCGAATCGACTAGTAAAGTAAACAGGCTTTGATCAGTGTTTGTTTTATTACTACGTAAGAATTTGTCTAGCGTGGAACATAAATTCATTAGTCAGTTATTTAACAATCCATCTGAGAAAAAATAACGTTTGTAATTACTAACATAATTCTGTTACTAACTTTGTATGTATATGGCTAATAGATTGCCATTGCTGTGGCGCCATAAATGTTTATTAACAAAAATATTCTACTCTTTTGTAAATTACTAACTCTGAATATGGCATTTTAAGTATGGCTTAAAATTTCTTAAGGTCATTCACGGACACTCTGGGGCATCATTAAGACATAGTTACACCGGAAACCATAGCATTAATGTTGATGTGTTGTTGTCGGAATACGTAAAGTTAAGACCATAGTGGAAAACTGGTGAAATGAACATTCTGTTCACCTTAATATGTCTTTTACTAATTCCTGTTTTATGGAATATCATGTGACGTTGGAATTAACAATTGATTTAAATAAACCCCTTAAGTAATGAAACAAATTTGTTGCATGGAAATCCCTTTCGACGAGTTTACTTACAGTATTGTATAAACATAATTTTATTATCAATATTTATAAACATATATGATAAATTTGTGACAGGCTGGTTTTCCTGAATCTATCACATAGTGCAGAAATGAAGATGTGAATGATCGAAGCTGTCGTTTCCTAAGCTCTGATACAAAGCACTTATATATATATATATATTTAGACAGTGAGAGAATTACGCTAGTTGAGAACAGATGCGGATCATATAAGATAATATTATATTCCAAATTTGAAATCAATAAAATACTAGTGATAAGTGTAGTACTAGGGCATCTTGAAGAGTTAGTTAAGCACACTGAAATGAAGAAAAAAGAGCGCTAGCTAAGGAAGTTATAAGAAATCAATTTTAAACTAGTGTGTACATAGCATACTTGGTAGTATGACCTACTCACACATTTGCTTTTGTGCGTTTTTTTTAAGAATATTACCTCTATCTATTCCTTTTAATCTTTGTTGTTCTCATTATAGTCTCATTTCTTTAGAGTATAAAAAACTAACAAATTTCATGTCCGTTCATTTGAGAATAAATCTCTTCTATTGTAACCATGCTTGTTTAAACATGTTGAACTTGATGACCTCACCTGACAAATAACTAAATGAAATTTAATTTTAATGACTATATTGTAGAGATTAAAATGAAATAAGAAACAAATTTAGTTTAGTTGAGAAAGTATGACTGAGGAGTAACATGTAATTTTAAGAACATAAAAAAGACAGACAGGATTATAAAAATAACTGTGATTACAAATTCAATATGTTAGTAAAACGGGACACACATGCATACGGTTGAAAACGATAATTTACTTCAAGTTTCATGGGGCGCATTTACACATACTCTTCATGCTGAAAGGTGATGATTAAGCGACTAATGTAAATTATCATACGCATAACAATTATGGACTCAATGTCGACTAAGAAGGTTGTGTCCATCAGTTGTAGTAGTCTTCTCACTCATTCAGTTAGTGAGCACTTTACATTAAAAGTGATTTGCAATAAAGTTCTAATTCCAAATGGCCGGAGTTATCAATGATTTTCTAAAATATGTACATTTCAGTGTGGGACCGTTCTACCATATAGAATAAACAGTTTCATAATCAATAACACAGGAAAAACAGTGAATAATATATTTTATTAAATGTAATTTATTTGTGTCAATGTACCTGATATCAACACAACAAGTACATTTTTCCAGACTCGATTTGTTTCATAGATTTTATCACCATTACTGTTATTCTTTATGCATTCTATTCTTAATCTACAATATTTTATACATTAGATAGAAGCTACAAATGTCATTATTACATGCATAATAAATATATGGCCTGATGAATCTCGTGTTTTCATGAAATTTTAAAAATAATTCAATCTTTTGAACTTCTTACTAATATTATTATTATTATTATTATTAGTGTTATTATTAGTAGTAGTACAGATTTCATTTGAAAATTAGTTACTATATATGTACATATACATTTATGTATTTTGTTTATGGAATAATCACACCACAATAAAATTTAGTCCCATATTACATTTATTTAATGTAGTGGAATTTTTATAAATGGAGAATTACTATATATAATTTTGTGCATGTGTCAATATGTGTATGTATTCAAAATGATTTCTAATCACATTTGTTTATTTTTCATAAAATTGAAATTTATTGTCCTTCTATCACTCTCTAATTAAAAGTGTTCAATTATTCAATAAATAGTAAATACAAATTGAATGGGTTAATAAAAATGGGTATGTTACTCTCAGCGTTTTTAGTTTTCAATATTTGCATCGTATCCAACAATTTTTGTTATATCTCCGTTCATTTAGTGAACGATTGCTGCATAATAAATATCATTTCAAGCTCAAATGTCAACTATATTTATGTTTTTTCATCTGGTATGGTAGGGCGGCATCACAATAACTTGTTCATATTAGACAGTCGTGGATAACTCCAGCTATTTGAAATGAAAACTTAAATGTAAATTACTTTTTAATGTGAAGTGTTCACTTACTGAATGAACGTGAAAACTACTGAAACTGGTGAATACAATCTTCTTACCTAACATTGAAAACGATACCAAGTAACCCTAACTGAAGGGAATTTTCGATAATTTTATTGTTGTTATCATGAATATCGAAAATTCAGAGATACTGTTCATTTTGAAATTATTTTATTCCTTGGTCGACTTGTTAAGGTCTAAAAGGCATGTAACAGCTAGTCATTTAAGTAAAAGACTGATTATCAGTGCTAGTTTGAAACCTTTTCAACAATCGAACTCATAGTCTAAGTATTTTTAAATTCATTTATCGCAGAAAACTCGGCAACCATAGTTCATATATAACTTTGATGCCTCTTTGACTTCCAAACTAGTTGAAATTAGAGCAATTATAGTTTTCACTAGAATGCCCGAAATTCCGCTACTTATAAGCTACTATTGAATATCTCATTATAAATAGCGTAGGAACTTTGTAGAGACTGCTCACTATGAAGTCAGTTTACATTATGAATAAACTTTAGGTATGGAACAACTGTTTTGTTCCAATATGAGATTCCTTATCAGTATGCCCAAATAATGTAGGCCAATTAAATTTATCATATTTTTATAGTCTTTATAACAGTTGATTACACAAACAGTTCTCCATATGGTATTAGAAGTAAGAGAAGGTTGTAACAAACAATCATTTTCAACAAGCACCTTATCAGGGTTTTGTATTTATAAATCCATAAATATAATGACACATTAGATAATATCACCCAACATGTGTAAGCAATGTGTTTTTGTCAAAGTTGTAATTTCCAATTACTAAATTAAGCATTGACTACGTCTTTAAATGCCAAAATCGGTCGTAGGTAACAATTTACCAACCGAAACGATAAAGGGTTAAGACAACGTAACATGCTGAATCACAGAGTTAAAATACACACTTCAAGATATTATCTGTCGTAACATGACATTCATTGGTTCGTAAGTGCAATCCACATTGAAAGATTTTCGGAAATAAATGTTCACTGCAACATTTTTTTTAACACAAAGCGTTAAAATATATTGAACGACTTTTACATCCCACTCCTGGATTGATTAATATAATTCATAGATATAATCTATCACGATTAGATAACTTCAACATTTTAATTTAGCTAAGTAGTGTAATAGATATACAAAATCGTTACTAAGTTACCTTCAATGAAATAAAGTTTATTAGTCAGATCAATAATTTTAACACACATAAACCAACTTCATATTCATTAATTGTTGTTACTGTTTCATTGATGATAACGAAGAAAATAGAGTCAATTAAAATGTTTATCCATTTCACGTATTGTTTAGATTATTAAGTTTTATTAAAAGTAGTGTCACTATTGGGTGTATACACCATTTCAATGAAATAGTTCCTTTTTTTGTTATTTGTGATCTGCTACTGACTGTTGCTAACAAACCTAAGTTTGCTATCTGAATAATAATATGACATTTAATTGATAAATGTTTCATTCTGTTTTACTTAGCTTTGATATCTTAGTTCTGAAAATCACTAATGTTATTATTATTGTTACTATAAGACAAGGTGACAGAATCACATTCATTGTCAAAGATGAAAAACACCGAAACAATTGTCATAGATATTTACAATTATAAATAGGTTTACTATCTGTCAGTCATCAACGTCTATCAAATGCTCACGGGATGACTTTTTCTCTCTTAGGTTCCTTCTCTGTCTTATATGCAGAGTAAAAAAGGAAAACATCGACTAACACAAGTAAACAGCTCAAAAACAAATGAATATATATATATATATATATATATATATATGACTGTTATTAATAATAAGTTTAATGATAATGTGATGAGATAAACAAAGACTAGGCAAATACTAAAATCAACTATAATCGATTTTATGACATTCACTGTTTGCATGATGTTTTCCATTCTAATAGGAATGATTAGATTGGGTGTCTAGTGTGATTTCTAAAGTTCAGAAAGGTTTCGCTGTAACTTCCCTTGTATACCAGTAGTGTAAAAGCTTATATAACCGAAAATGTGAAACACTAAATGTTTTTGTAGGTAAGTCCTGAAGGCAAATTGGTCGAAGATATCATAACAGGTCATTATATAAACCCCTGAAGAATATTGATTCTATTGTCAACTTAGTAGTTACGGGAAGCAATTCTTATTTGTGATACTGATGTTGTGTATGCAGTGAAGTTATTATCTGTTGACATCATTTTTAAGTATTTAGCTCATTTGATCAGTAAATTTTTAATCTGTCTAGTATCTAGATTCGACGTTTTGTAGGAGATTCATATTGTTTGAACGTAGATTTTCCACACTAAACTGATATCAACAAAATATTCATTGAAATCAGAAAGAGTTGAATAGCTATTTCATCAAGGGTTAAAACTAAAGGCAGTACAGATTCATGAATCACCAAATGTCTAAACTTTATACCGACAAGTCTCTTGGGACTTTTATGTTTGAATCCGATGTTCTGTTAGCATAACTTCAGCAAACCTGAGATAGAAAGTTATTTCAGTCCGCTGCTATTGATAACTTAGTATATAACATCTTTCTGTTCAAACTCCGGACCAGTTACTAGTAAATATACGATTGTTATCAACCTGTATGAACTATGAAGATTCTAATGCAGAGTTTTATTACATGATCTCAGCGTAAAGGAATTTTGAACATGAACTTAACCGGCTCTCCAGTATTATTATCTGGTCTTCAGTAGTCCATTAGGTGATGTCAGTTCAAGTCAAAGAACTTACGTGTTGCAAAAATTTGCCAAATACGGTAATTTGTTCCAAACAGGAAGGATTCGATTAGTTCAGTATTGCTATGCACTATATATATATATATATATATATATATATATATATATATATATATATATATATATATATGCTTGGGATAGGTAGTAGTAACCTTAAGGGACTCAGGGCGATGATGTAACTCGGTTGTCAATACAGATTAGCTTACTAGGACTTGAACCCTACTTTTTATATGTGACGAAGACAAATGGTATTACTATTCTACTCAAACCACAGTCATTGAGGTAGGTTCAAGTTAACACTCTAATGGTCGAAATTCGAGCCTACTAATCACTGAACCGTTCCTTGTGTATCGCACATAACGTAGACAATATTTAATCTGGTAGAAATACGTCAAGCTAATCAATTGGTATGCATATAGTCTTAAGTTTACGAATAAAACAATTAATAATTAAAACTCAGTTGAGAACTTGATATCTGCAGAGAACTTAAAAGTTGCAGTTCAAATGGGAAAATTCTCTACCTACTGATATGAAGTATAACGTTTTGGGTGATTTATGAGGATACTATTAAACTACAGAATCAGTTGCATGCCTAATGTGTTTTGCGTGACTATTGTTTATCCCTATAATGCCTTTTAAGTACTTAATCTATTTACCAGTTATCCTGTGATATTAAGCTGAGTAAATTTCATTGCATTGCTGTAAAAAAGCCCTAGATATCAAAGAGTCGGATAACATCATACTCTCTCTTTCACTATCCTATTTTTTTAAATCCAAGAAAGCAAGAAGCCACAGTGGCTAGGATGAGTAGTATATTTGAAAGTAGGCAGAATCAGATGGATGTGTGATTCTTAAATTGTCTATCTACAGGAATCAAAGCGCTAGAAGTAACATTGTGGTATGATCTGGTGATGCTTGAAAAGGCACTTTCATTTCATTGTGTAAGTAAGACGAACACGGTTACAATCGATACTGATTGCCTACAAAACTGTTTATTTATCGCTACATTTTGAATGTGTTATCATCTAGTCGTTATTCGATTTTGATCATGATCAGACGGAGTTTGTTATTAACGACAATCCAGTCAATTAATCTTCACAAATAAAGTAGTATAATGAATAAACAATAACAATGAATGCGTAATTAAATTATTACATTACTGAATTTCATAGATTAGTCGACGCTCAATTCAAAAGGCACATTTATGCCATAGACATTTCAAAATTCATGAGATACATATTTGACAAGTTGTTTTTCTCATATGATTATTGAGTTGATTTTATCTCTTAACGAAGTTCATTTATTTTTAAAAAACTCGTAACAGATTTATAAAGAAAAAAATAATGTTAATGAATCTCAATAATTTCATCGGAACAATCATGCCGAAAACGTCAACTCCAGCAAAAGAGTTAACTAAAGCAGATTATATCGATGATTCAACTGATCATGGTATAAATAAGTCAGATTTATTGAGTTCTTACAAAAACTCTGTGTCCCCTGATGCTAGTCCTAAGAGACATACAATTAACAGTAATAGCAGTAAAAGATCTTTTTCAAAAGATAGTGTTGAAACAGAAACTCTAGTAGGAAGCAAATCAAATGATGAATCTTATAACAAAACAACCAATTCACCTATGAAATATAAAAATACCGAGAGTTTACAAGGTTATACACTTGTAAATAATCGAGACAACCTAGAAACTAACGGATTAAAAATGCGTCTTTTAGCCACACTGGCAGATATGATTCCACATGATGAAAGTCTAAGTTTACGTCTACTAATGAGTTATACAATTGATGATCAAGAAAGCGAATGTGTTGTTATTGATGAAACATTGTGTAGAGGTGGAAAACATAATGAGACGACTGGTAGAAATCAAAATCTTCTAGATCAGTCACCAAAAGGAACTGAAATGTATGGAGTGTTGGAAGATGACATGAAATATAAATCTAGTAACATATTCGTCGAATCTTCAACAACCACTCAACAAAATAACATGTATGAAGCAAATGCATTAGATTTATCTTTACATAATGAAATATCTGATTCTGTCGCTTCTTATGTAGATCCTTTGGGTACAACATCAACAAAACATGGTGACAAGTTGCATGTAACTGCTAATAGTGCATTAAATGACACAAAAACACCTACAGTCAATACTTGTTGCATACCGTTGAAATTATTATCGCCTAATCAAGGACAGTTCAGTTTGAATACCACGAAAGCTTTAGAAGCGGTTATGGAAACAACGTCTATAACAAATCCGAGTAACCAAATTCCACTACTTGATACCTCTATATTAGCCTTACTTCCATTATTACAACAACAACAGTATCAACAACTACAACAAAGTCAAAGTTGTGCCAGTAATTTAACATATCAGGATGTTTTAAACCCATGTTCACTGTCACTGCTTTCCGCCGCTATTCCCACTGCAGCAACAACGATTAATGCAATCAAATCAAATCCTGTCACTTTTAATTATGCAGGAACATCGACAAATGCCAATCTACTATTTAATCAATTATATCCAACAAAACTGCAGCAAAATATTCAGCAAACTAATAACCTACTAACAACACATTTAAGTAATATACTACCAAAGCAAATAGAAACTGCAACAGCAGCAGCTGCTTCTGCATCAAATACAATCACAAATTCATTGATAAATAACATAGTTAATAGCCAATCACTTTTGAATACAGCATCTGTTATAGGATTTCCATTACTGAATCCATTTTCGCTCAATACTACCAGTAGTAATAGCGTTACTAATCAAAATAACATGGATCAATTTAATGCTTTCCTATCATCCACAGCACTACTAGGAACAACATCAGTGTCAACATTTTCACAAGCATTACTGACCCAACCATCGTCAACGTTGTCAATATCACCATCAACTATTACACCAATCAATTTAGGGTCGACAAATACAGCCACTACAATAGTTAATTTAAAAGATAATCAAACAGGACTAATTGAAACTGTTGGTTTTATGCCAGCTATGAAAAATATAAGCCAACCCATTGCATCGTTGATAAACCAGCTAACGATTAACGCTTCGTCTACAAATAACAACACCATTTCATTTAAACCACTTTCAACCTTATCACAATTATTCAACAGTACTCTCCCCACAACAGTATCAACTCATAATATCAATAATAATAATAATTTTACAACTACTGCAAATTCGAACAAAACAAATAACTTAACTATTCCAACCATAATTAATGCCAGTAATAGTAATAATCATATTTCATTAATTAATGGAACAAATAATGACAATGAATTAACAACAATCGAAAAATATCACATAAAATCATCTTCAAGTTCAAGTAAGTCATCCTATCGTTCTAGTCCAGTACACTCATCCCATGGTCAATCAGTAGGCAAACTGTCAAAATTAAATTCAACAAAAGATCATAAAAATGAGCATATGAAATCATCAATACAACAAAATCAACAATCTAATAATACCACAGCTACAAATAGCAATTTTTTATTTGGTCGACGATTAGTACTTAGTCGTCGTTTCATTTGTAATCAATGTCGTAGAAATTTTTCATCACTTGCTGAATTAAATCGCCATACAATAGAAACGCATAATTCGTTTCGTTGTACAATTTGTTCAGCACATTTTACACAAAGATCTAATCTTCAGCGACACTCATTGAAGCACGTTGGTTTTAAACCATTCACATGCAATTTATGTAAAAAGGAATATTATCGTAAAGATCATTTAGTTAGACATATTGAAGTAACACATCCAACACATGATCCTAAAATGAATATCACTGTTCATTTAACATCATCTGAATGTCTAGATTATCTGGATAGATTACAGGCTGGAAAACAGCCACAATCACCATTATCACATTCCAGTCAACTGGATACCAAAGACGTAATCCGTACAGTTAATTCAGATATGACTACATTTACTACGTGTAGTAGTGTAACTACTACTAATACTATAAGTATGGGTAGTAGTATCACAAACTGTAGTCCTTCTGATACATATAATAAGAACATGATCTACAAAGATGACTTAGATCTAATGAATGAAGAGTCAATGAGAATTGAAGAGGCCAGAATAGAAACACCAGATACTGAAATGAATGGCAATGACAATGGTATCCAGAAAAATATCGACGTGGATACGGAAGAACAATGCTGCAATATGACTGACTGTAGTGATGTCATGTAATTAATAGATCAATAGATTAAGAAATTAGCCAAGTGATACTGGAAAATTACTTTATTACAATTTACAAATTGGTAAAGTGCCTATTATCCCCCTCTGTATTTGATGATCATATGATCTATATCTGTATGCACCGGTACCTATGCTATTATAGTTTAATAATTATTTTCAAATGCATTGTTATTGTTATTTACCATTTTATATTACAATTGCATTTATGTAAACATTTTTTTTAATATGAATAATGTCACGATCCATCGGTTACTTTTGAAATACATTAAGCACTACCCCCAATTTATAGTATATGTTTATTACTTCTGGCTGAAATATAAATAAGTATTCTAACATATGGCTACCTGAACAACGAAGAAATAAGAACAAAGTAACAAATATAAAAAAAATCCCAACCATATTATTGTTTCATGTGATTAAATAGTTCTGATTCTTTTTTACAATAAAGTCTTCCTTGTATACTATTTCATTTGACAAAACAATCCATTTTTATGCGTGATGAATTAATTTAAATGAAAAAAGAACATAAATTTTATCCAACATTCCAATAACAAATAAAAGGCTAACTGTAGAAAGTGTCAATTCCTGCCGAATAGAAGGTACAAACAAAATGTGGACTCGAACTCTATTCCTTGAAGTTTTTTTTACTTTGCTTTTTACTCAATGAATTTGTAATTTCTTCTTTTGCTTTAGTTATTTTATTTACTTCAATCATTCCTAAATGTTTGACTATTACACAAAAAACGAATATTAATATCACTAATAATTAGCGGTGTTGTATGTATTTCATAAGTTTTGTGCTTAATAATTTTGTTTTATTGAATTGAAATTACTTAGTAGTAGTGTAAAATAAAAAAACGTTATCCTTGTGGCACAAATCAATAAGGAAGTAGTTAGCTACTTTTAGATAGATATCGTTAATATTTCGAATAGACAATTATCATTGAAAACATAATAATTTATGCATATTAACATTATACTGCTTTTTACCATCAATTGGAAATATGTGAATTGTGTTGTTTTGTAAAAACGTTTCCCAATTATTCACACTTTATTGAAATAAATAAATGATACACTTAATAAGGTTTTCACAATCAACACGGTTTGAATGAGTTCTATATTGTAAGATTGTCTGGTAGAACTTACTTATTACGTAGTTAGCCGAACGTATACACCACACTAGGCGGTCGCATACACAATGCATCATTAAGCACAACAGTGACGTGCCTCACATAATAATGAAACTAACTGTTGATTACGCAGTCTATGTGCTAGAATTAATGAATGTAAATGTGCAGTTTCTTAATAACATGTTGTACCCTGGAGTTATTTTTCTTACATTGATTGTATAATTCCAACTATAGAGGTACACGTCCATTCAGACATTAATTTTAATTTATCAGAATCCATGCACGATGATTTACAAATGTGAACTGACATAAGAAACATCTTAAGTGTAAGATTTTTCAGATTGTAAAACTTAATACGGTCAATAACGACCAAAATGTACTCAATGTTTGAAGTGGTCATTAAAACTTTGTTGAAGATTAAAATTGTCACCGCAAAGTTAGGAAATTAACACATGTTCTGACAACTTTGAATTAAAATCTGTAAAAGTAGAAAAGCATCATTAATAAGCATTTCCATTTATTTAAAGAAAATTCAAAATCTACTGATGATAAACAAATTAGATCACCACCTGCACAGACAAAATCTATTTTATACAGGTTTTTACATTTCCTTCAACTTCTGACCAGCCAACCATAGTTATAGGAACTAAGAATAATACAGCCAATTCCGAGTGTAATTTTTCAAACTATCCGGTTTAATTAACTCTCCAAATGGACAAATAAAGTCTGATATCTATCAAGGATGCTAAAAACTCTCCAACAACAATAGGGTTAAGAATTCAATGCAACAAGACTATTAATTATGAGTATTTCAAATTACAAATAATGACTGCCATTTCAGTCATATATCCATGGTTAACCAGTTAACGAATGCAATGAATGACTGCCTAAACATCATATGGAAAGATATACGAAAAATACTAACTGGATATTCAATAATTTGCAGTGACTACTAGTGGTTATAATCACAGTTTATTATTTACTCACTATGTATTCGTAACGAAGTGATGACTACCAAATAAAAGTTCATTAATTCTTTGTTAGAAATTGGCCAACTAGCAAGCTGTTATCATACTTACCTTCAGGTTAATTTGAAATTCATTTGATGACCTCATCTACTCGTTAAAATAAGACAATTGTAATTTTTGATGAAAAAAGTAGGTTCAAGGCGATTTACTTGAAACGTTCAGATCACCTATTCCCCAACTATGCAAACAATCTAAATAATCGTTTATATTAAGAGTTGCTTGGACTGAATGGTTACTGTGTAAACACATACTCCACTATAAATAGCTTGCAAATCGATACTATTTCGAAAACCGGAGAATTCAGACAGGAGTAATGTAGTAGTTGGTGAACCTCCCTTGTTTATACCTTTAAAAATTGAAGGCAAACAATTTTAGGATCCTTCCAACTTACATGCAATAAATGCTAAAAATAGTTGCACTGACTGAACAGGCTACAAAGCTTCTGTGATTAAATATAAGTAAGAGATAGACATTTATGAATAATATTTTGAATTACAATCTGGACGTAAGGTAAACAAAGTATGCTGTGATAGTGCACAACGTTAGCTGGAAACTCTTAACTGTAACGAAATTTATTAAGTAAAGTAAGCATCATTGAAAAAACGCATAAAATTGACTGAATTACTCAAGTTTATCCAAACTACACATATTTCCCTCTTTGCGTTATTTATGATAAGGAAAACATAAACCCTAAAATTTTCTAATACATGTATCGCGCATTTCGCTGTATTATTAGACAAAATGGTTTATAACAATTAGTTTTAAGGAACAACATCTACAACCAAATGCTGAATTGATGAGGAAGCTATGTTACCGACTGGTTGTAGCCCCTCCCCCACTCACTAAAAGATAAAAACACCGGAGGACGATTGAAAGTATGTAATAATAAAAACATCATAGTTACAAAAACCATTTTACAGACTGCAATATATATATATATATCATTCATATCTGATTGAAAATAAACAAGAAACGAGATAAATGTATGCGCAAATAAAGTTGTTAGTGTTTATATGATATAAACAGGAGGAATGATATTAAGTGTAACTGATTAAATTGTGCAGTACAAAAATTGAAACAAATAAGTACACATACATAAACTGTTAATATAAATATAATTAATTATCAAGTCGGTTAGGATCAACATGTGTTGAGGGCTGTTTACTTCGACCAAGAACCTTACTCAACTGTTTCAGTATGCGCGGCTGACCCTGGAAAACAATGAATTAAAAGAATATTATCTAAATAGTGCTGATTTGTAATATGATGAGTGGATAAAACATAACTAATGACAGTAAGAAGGAGAACGTAGATACAACATGATGTGAAAAGAACAAAAACGGGAAAAACACACGGCGTGATGAAACCAAAGAGTTAATGAAGGAAGGATAAATGCGTCTTTGTTTTCGTAACCGACACTTAATTGTGACTCGTCTCCCAAAATAATGATCATGGCAGCCAAACAGATTTATACGCAATAGTCTGTGCTTCTCAATATGACATAGACCAACAGTTTATGACGTCATCAACCAATATCACGTCTCAGTTCGACAATATGTAGCCATTTCCAAGCCTACTCTAGATAGTCTAGGTACCAATGAGCATCAATGTAGGTGGTGGTTGGGAATAAGTAGCATGTCAATAAGGATGTCATTTATCATTAGTCAAACAAAAGGTCGAATATACTCCCTCACTAGTTTTTGTGAAATGGTATTTTGAAAACAGAAATCCGAGAGGAAAAAAGCGAAATGGATTACGGCAAGAATTGTAGTATTCAACACGTTACTATACACTTATAAAAAGATGAACAGATTTTCGAATCTATTCACACTATCAGATTTATGATTATTTTGCAGTATAATAATTGTAACAAACAAAATAATTATTCCTTGATATTTATTTCTAGAAAAATGAAAACTTACACGATGCTTCAGAACTGACGGTACCTGTATATATAAAGTAAAAACATCAGATGAAGGATTAAGGTGAAATGAATTCCCGTAAATTCGCCAAAAATGCATAAAACGTTACGATAAAATGAAGGAAAATAATAACACCCTACTAAGAAAAACTTGAGTATATTCAGATAAGATCGAACTCCGCCTGGAGCCCCCACAGGGTTTCTGCCGGTCCCAAGCCCGGATAAAGGAGGAGGGTTGGGCATGGGGTTAGCAACCCCATCCCGTAAAACAACTACCATGCTAAAAAACAGCTTACGAATAAAAATCTTTATAACCATTCTAACTCTGCCCTGGAAGTTGGAAGGACTAATATGACGCTTCATGGTGAAAGCCGAGCTCCTTCGGAAGCCATGAGGCCGATGCCTCCCCTTCTGACAACCGGAGCAACACTTAATATACTTGACCGACCTCAAACAGCTGTCCCCTGGGCACTGCGGTCACACTCTCAGGTCATCACGACCTACCCTAATCCTCTTTCTCTTTCAGGTTCCTCAAGAATGACCCTTCCACGGTGTGGGCAACCGGGAAGTGATAACCGCCCTCATACCGCTAATAGCACTCGAGTTCACCTTGTTCATGATCAAACACGTTCTCCCTCTCTGGTCTCTACTTGTAACACTTCTCCTACAGTTTCTATGCGCGCCACTTTTACTGGTTACCCGAGTTCCCAAATTATCATACCAGGTCTCCTGAAGCCACGCTCTAAACTTCATGTTGGAGCTATTAATGTGCGTACGCTGTGTCAAATCGGTCAACAGGCTGCCTTAGCTAAAACATTAGAATCTCTTGCAATTGATGTATGCTGTCTCCGAAACAAGCATACAGGATCCCAGCATGATTTTAAAGCAGGTGTATACGCAGCAGCGCTATCAGCATCTAACCCCAATCCAATGAGAGACCATTGGATCTCTAGTACTTCTAGGGAACTGATGGTGGTTCGAAAACTCATTCCAGCAGGCTCGGAGTATGATGAAGAGCGACGACAACTGAAACGTAGACTGACAAAGAGTCTGTGTATGGATCGTGAACAGTGGTGGGCAACAAAAGCAAAAGCGATAGAAGCATCAGCAGCGGCAGGCAATAGTAGACAGCTGTTCCGACTTATTAAGGACACCGGTATCAAAAAATCGGCAGTTAGTGAAATCATCTCCGAAAAAGATGGGTCGTTGATCTACTCTCAATCTAGAAGATTAGAACGATGGGCAGAACACTTTCAGGAACAGTTTAACTGGCCCCCAGCCACGCTTAGCTTACCCACAATCTCCAAGCTACCCGAATGGAAAACTGACACAGGTCCCCCAACTCTCAGTGAAGTTGAAAACGTCATAAGTAAATTGAAACGTGGGAAAGCAGCAGGGCCTGATATGTTGTCTACCGATATCTTCAAGGATGGTGGTATAGTTTTAACGTGCAGGTTGACTGATATATTAGCCAAAGTCTGGGAACTAAACTCCATCCCATCTGACTGGTCTCGATCGCTGATTGTTCCAGTCTACAAAAAGGGACAGAAATCCTCTTGTGATAACCACAGAGGAATCAGTTTGACTAATATAGTATCTAAGATATTAGCCACTATAATCATCCGACGTTTAACCAACACTAGGGAACAACAGACTCGAGAAAACCAAGCTGGTTTCAGACCTGGCCGGGGCTGCATTGATCACATATTCACCCTGCGCCAGGTCCTCGAACACAGACATATGTACCGACGCCCAACTATAGTTGTATTTCTTGACTTAAAAGCAGCGTTCGACTCTGTTGACCGTGAAGTCTTGTGGCAATGTTTGTCATTAAAAGGCATACCTCAAAAGTACATTAACCTTATAAAGGCTCTCTACTCGGTCACCACTGGTCGAGTCAGAGCATATGGCGAATTGTCACGAGAAACTTCATCCTCAAGTGGAGTCCGTCAGGGTTGCCCCTTATCCCCCCCCTTTTTATTTAATTTCATCATAGACGTACTGTTAGAAATCTCTCTCACTTCTTTTAAGTCCTCTGGGATTAGTCTCCTTCCAGGAGGCTCTCTCGTCGACTTAGAATATGCAGATGATATAGTCATATTTGGTGAAGATGCACACAGCATTCAAGGTCTCTTGAACACCTTGAGTAACAATGCAGGCATATTTGGGATGCGCTTCTCCCCTCCCAAATGCAAAATGTTACTCCAGGACTGGTCTGCTTCTTCCCCCAAATTATTTATAGGGAGTGAAGTAATTGAATGCGTTGATCGCTTCACTTATCTCGGAAGTCTCATTACCCATGGTGGGTCGGTGTCTGATGAAATCTCAGCGCGGATCCAGAAAGCCCGATTGGCATTTGCCAATCTACGGCACTTGTGGCGCAGACGAGATATCCGTGTCTCAACGAAAGGCCGGGTGTACTGCGCAGCAATCCGCGCCATCTTAACATATGGCTGCGAGACGTGGGCCATGAAAACTCAAGATAGGCGTCGTCTCTAGATATTTGACCATAGGAATCTTCGTAACATCGCTCGTATACCATGGAATAACCGGACTAGTAATAGTGAGGTTAGACGAAAGGTTCTTGGGAAACACGGTAAATCAGTTGAAGAGGTCATTAACCTTCATCGACTGAGATGGCTAGGACATGTATTGCGCATGCCCGACCACCGTCTACCCCGTCGCGCCATGTTAGCTAGGGCCGAAATAGGATGGAAGAAGGTTAGGGGCGGCCAAACTAAAACATGGCATCAGTCCATGAAGTCCTTGACTACTGGTCTAAGCCATGTAGGTAGATGTAGACTACCTGGTTGGGGTCCGCGTGATGATCGCAACAAATGGCTGGAGACACTAGGTGATATGGCTCAGAACCGGTCACAGTGGCGCAAGTGTATTCACTCTTTAACCTCATCTAGATCTTAAATTCTATTGTTATTTTCTGGACATCTTTACTTACTCTTCTCTCTTGTATTCTGTCTATACGTTACCTCAATACTCTCGTAGTGCTATTGTGGTATGGCAATTTGAACCTACAGGCGTTTGTGCCCGGTTCTACGTTGCTGCTGCTGATGATGATGATGATGATTGATGATTGATGATTGATGATTGATGATGATGATGATGATGATGATGATGATGATGATGAGATAAGATCGAATAACTACAGTTATGAAGTAGTTCGTAGGCACACGAATACAAGTTGAATAATATACATACTTTACAATGTGAGGTAAGCAACCGTTAATCACAACAGTGACTGCGATATAAACCATAGTAAAAACAATTAAGTCATGTTATTCTGATTTTCTAATCAAAATAATAAAACAACTTTCAAGGATAGTGCTTATAACTAACTGTACAGTAATGCCAAATAACCAGTGAAATGAAGATAAACGCAGGAATAAGAACTTATGAAATACTTCTAAAAAATTACTAGCAAAGGTTTGCATTATCCTGTTGTTGATACTCAGGAATGAATTAGAATCAGTCTTTCTTGGCGCATGAGATAACTCATTGGAATTTGAATTAAAAGATATTGCGTCCGAGTTTCGATGTGAAGATTAACACTAGGATGAATATACCCGCCGAATTCAAAATACGCCGCCTCGACTTCACTGTTAGTCAGAGTCTACATACTGAAATATTCCAGGAAATGCTCATAACACAATGAAATATATTACGACTTACTTCCTAGGAAATAATTGCTTCTGGTGAATAACTGGAAACATAAGTAACATAAGTACAGAAGCTGAATTTTACTATTCTATAAATACAAAAGGCTATTGAAAGCCTACCAATTCTAAATTCATCGAAGTGTTTGTGGAAAAGCATAAATTGCTTTCGAATGAAATATTGACTAAACTGTGATCATGTTAAATGGGATGTGACGACACAGTCTAATCAAGCACATGAATAGAATTTTCATACTTATTCTGAACAACTTAAGCTTTATAATGAATAAATGATTATTTGTAAATAGTTTAAAGAATAGAAAAGGTAATATGAACTATGAGTAAACACAAATAAAGGGCACGACCAAATCTATTCATGGAATGTGATGATCTGGAAATGTCATTTTTATGGAGAATTTGTTAAAAATAATTTCAACTGTAGTACTCACTTTACTAAATTCAGGTTTATTAGTACTATCTGCCCAGCCCACATGAATTTTCGACCGATTCCTGTGCCACGAATGATCGCGAACAAATTTCCCTGGATCGGCTGGAGCAGAACTGGCTGTACTTGGAGCAGAAGATGTACTACCAGCATTTGATACACTATCACTTGCTCTAGGTGGACGACCATATGGGACAGCAAGAGTTGACGGGGCGGGAAATGGAAGTCCGTCGTCAAAATCGGCATCATCAGCAGAATACATATCATATCCTAGTGGATCATAATCCTCAATATAACAATCATCACCAGCTAATGATGTATAATAAGGTGTATCTAAGGCATAATCTACTTTAACAGGCATACTGCTATGCTTCTTAAAGTTAAGTCGAGTTTTGCTCATCATTTTTTGTATACGACTGGGTTGTCTTGTAAATTCACTAGTCGGTAAACTTTTGGAATTACATCTAGAAATCAAAAACAAAATACTCAACGATTAATATTACTTTAGAAAGAAAGTGCATGACTGGAACTGAAATAACTGGCAAGTCAAGGTAAATGACTAATTTGAAGTAGTATTGATTATTTCATATATTTCGATGTTTTATACATAAAGCATTTTGTTTATATTAATAGTATATTCTCCACGCCCTAACATCCTATCCGACCTATTAACTGTCCCTTTGTCATTTTGCGTTCATGAACGGGAATCAAATTAACGGAGTATGTGTTCTCTCAGTTTCGCATTATTGTTGCTTTTCTTTCGCATTGGTATTATTTTTGTAACTGGTCGTCAGTGCAATCTGATTTTACATTTATATAAGCGAATGACTGAAATATATATTTGACTTGGATGATTGGTTCGTCAACCTTATGTTATTCTTAATTCGGCCTGGGACTAGTAAGTATCGGGGCAGACGTACCGATCTTATTATTATCGCTCACCCTACTGGTTCGAACTGGATTGTATCAGTAATTGACCAACCGTTCAAGAAATATCAGGAACTTTGATCATATTAGTGCAAAGGATCCGTATGAAAAAACACAAATCGAACTTACTCAAGCTTTGTTTCACGTTTACGATGCTTGTTAAAAAAAGCAGAAGCAGCTGAAATTAAAGGAGCACCTGGTCGACGGCTTTTCAAACTTGGGAATTTACTGGCACGTTGCTTTCCACTTTCGGAATTTTGATAGTCAGAACCACTATCAACAGAACTATTACGATGAGCGTTATTAAACTCTGGAGGTAGAAGGCTACGCATATGATTGATCAACTTCCCTTGTTGTTCTGTAATGGTAGAAAGACGATGCACTTCACGTTCAAGAGCTTGTTGTTTTGCTTCACCTAGTTCTTTAGCTCGAACAGTTGCCATCTCCGATTCTCGAGCCTCCTGACGAGCAGCATCGCGTTGACTCAGAAGTTGAGTATTGTTGAGACGTAATCGCTCAACTTGGGTTCGAAGCTGATCCACCTAAAACAAGCAAATGATAAAGTGGACTTGAAAATACTTTATCTCAATGAAATAAATTCAGTTACGAAATTTTGAAACAAACTTACCTCGTCTATGAGTGTTTGTTTTTCATCAGTGAGGGTAGCTATATGGTTATGAAATTCAGACGGATTCTCGACTGTCTATATAGTATAAAAATGATAAGCAGAAGTACAATTAATAGTGATGTATTGAATATAAAGCAAAAATACTGAACACCGAATATATACTTTATAGGAACAAGTTTATTTCGACCTTATCGAAATTTTCCTTAGTAATAGCTATTACTACCTTGTGAAATTCACGTGAATGTCAAAGCAGCACTAAATAGTCCTCGTAGATATAGAAAATTTAAATGCAAAATCATCCACCCTAATATATGATAGTCAATGGTGTCTCGGAATATTGCTGACTATGAAAAACTGAGTGGTAAGTATATTTCTTAATTTTCTGACGTCCTAATGGACGGACTATAAACTAATAAAATATGTAAAAAAATAGTTCATAAAGTTCTTTTGTAATTAAGCATCAGTGAAAACAAATAACGACAACAATCAGTAAAACATTAGCTCTAACCACAGCCACACTTGAAGGCTAGCTCCTTCATACACTAATAAAAAGATGATGTTCTATGAAAAGAATCACGTGATAAACAAAACTCACATCACAAAGAGCAATAGATGCTTGCAACTGATCATGTCGTGTTCGTAGATGTGTTACTTCTTGTTTTAGGTCAGAAATCTCACGTTCATAGTTGGCTGCACGTTCCCTGAAAATAAACAAATGAATTAAAATAACACCGAAAAGACACTTTATTTAACTGTTTACTAAAATAGAGTATAAGTAGTCAGAATATACAAAAGAGAATAAAACGAGTCTCGAAAACTAGTGAATGAAGGTATCAAATCAATACAAGTTGAGAAGTGATTAGTGACGTAGTTGCCACTGAATAATCTTAAAACATAACCTTTACCTACCAAATTGTAAGTTATGTTCATAACAGATATGAACAGATGTTGTAAGCAAACATTCTAAATAAAGCGTTCACCTATGACGCTTGACATCAACTCCTACAATCTGGTAAGATAATCACGAAGCCTTCTAGTTATAACTGGTTAGGAATTAATAAAAATGGAGCAATACAAACAAAGTAAGATGCTGACATATTCTATGCAATAATGATACTGACGGTAAACACTAAACTCGTCAACAAGAAAAGCCTTTCTTGTAACTAAATATTCATAGCCTCACAGATAGTGAAAAATACATTTTAGTTATAAACTCCAGGAATTACTTTGGTTTTAAACAATCAAAAAACGGAGCTTTTGAGCACATCTTAAGCATTATGCCTAGACACTTTATGAAACGAAAGGATAAAAGACGGACATTTACCGTAGAAAATCCTCATTTTGTTTATAGTGGATAAGTTCGGTTTGAGCAGTTCTTAACTGTGATCTAGTCGATTCACATTCATTTCTCATTTGATCAAGAATGAGCTGTTTAGAGAAAACAGAAGAGATAAACACCCATGATTTGAGATTGGAGAGTGATAATCCAACTTTCGAAGATATTTAAGTACTAAATTAATTTACCGTTTGATTCTGAGTAGTATTCAACCTTTCCAGCCGAAGAGTTGCTTCGCGAAGAGAAATTTCAGCTGTTTCCTTTTTCATTATTGCCTCGTTTAGTTGAAGTTGCATATCTGATAAGCGCTGAAACAATTTGGAAGAAAACAATTAACTAATTCAGAGAAGAATAATGAACAATGCAGATCACAATAAGATGTAACACAGAAGTATAAAAATGTATTTCTGTAACGGGAAACCTTAAAAATTGCAATTAGGAATTTTAAGTCTGTTGAAAATTAACCAACTCAATCAGTTCGATATCAAGTACCATATGCACTCCAATCGATATGAGAAGTAGTAAAAGCAAACGTATCACTTATGAACAAAGACAAACAATAAGACGATACAATTAATCATCAGTAACATCAATCCACATTAACTGGAGAAGCTTCTCGGCAAAATTAGGCCGTATAAACAAGGAACATCCGACAAGAACGTCAGGGGGAATATGAATATGAAACAAAAGCAACCGAAACAAACTGATTAAAAACTTTAGAAATATGGATCTAATATCACAAATTGACATGAGTAAAACAACCATTGTGCAATATTCCTAGCAATCCCACTTCTATTCAAGTTTATACTAAAGGCGTTATCTAAAATAGTAAGGAAAGCTTCGCAACGAACAAGGTTCCAACGTAAAAAGTACACTTTACGAAGTAGTTATTTGACTAACCTGAGAATCGATAGCTGCAAGTGAAACTAGACGGCCACGTTCAGTAAGCATAGCCGCAACTTGATCTCGTAGACTTTTCAACTGTGTTTCAGCTTTATCCGCACGTTCTTCTGATTGACGACATTCAGACTGCTTGGCCTCAAGTAAATGTTCTTTTTCCTCGAGGAAAATTAAAGATAGTAGTAGGAAATTACTATAAATTGCTGAAGAAATATGTGGAATTGAGAGGATTTCAAATTATAAATATATGCTCGACAGGATTGCAAACATACATCGCAGAAAATAAAAATAATCAAACTAAACAAACAAAGTGAAACGAATGAGCTTATGATGCTTAAAAGCAATAGTGCCCCATATAAAATTGACTGCAATAATTCCGATTCAGTTTATTTATCTTAGTCGCTATAGTGAATATAGAAAACTAATCAATTGAGAAGAGAATCTACATGCAGTAACTCACTATTCCAACTTGGAATTATTAAAAAGTGAATCATTACGTATGTTGTTGTTAACTCTAACTAGTTTCTAGTTTCTGAAACTGATTTCTTAAAGTTTTTTTCACTTATAATAGCATAATTACATAGTCCCAACTAACTGTGAACGTAATCATTACTAACTAAAAGTTATACTTCAGACAGGAGCTTAACTGAAGAGCACTTACTGTTCTTACACTATCCAATTGTTTTCTCAATTCACTCAATTCTGATCCATTTTGTTGAGTTGCCTCTTGCAAGGTGCTTCTTAAAGCAGCAAGCTCTCGTTCGACTTCCTTGTTACGTTCAACCAATAAACTAAGTTGATCACTGGAATCAAGAATGAAAATTATTAGAGCTGAACAAGTAACTGTCAAAATGATAACAAAGGAAAACAGTAGAAAAAAGAAAATCGATGTGTGCAAAGTAGATCAGGTAATCTCTCGCTTAGTAGTCAATTAAAATACTATTGGGATAATAATAAAGCATCACATCACATTTCGATAGCATGGTGAAATAAAAACGATCAAAAGATATCAGGAAAACAGGTTTAGAAATAATTGAGGTTTCCACTATAATGAGTGACATGTAATTAAATAAATTAGAATCACTGAACGCATTTAAATAACAATCCCAAAAGTCCTAACTGATTTGACCTATACTGTTTAAACTGGTAGAAAACACAATGGGCCACAAACATACAATACAAAATGTATATAACAAGTAAAAAAGTATTTAGCAAGGTGGATACATGAATATGCATTTACAGTTCAAACATCTGGTTTCGATACTCTAAATATGCAAGCATATCTTAAAAGTCAAAATAAATCTGAAGAGCTGTAAAACAGAGCTTACGATTGTGTTTGTAGTTCAGATGAATTGTTCTGTTGTCGTTGAACTGAGTTAAGAGTCAGTTGCTCAAGTTTTTCAGTAATCTCTTTATTTTTCTACAGGGCAAAGTGAATAATTAGAAAATACAACAAACGGAATGCACAGAACATAAATAATTACTTTAATTACTTAAAATAATACAATTCGGTTAACACAAATTCAGTTCATTAATATAATGTGAGAACTAATAAAGTTTTTAGATAATGCTATTACGAAGTCTCTCAACTACTTTGCTTAATATAACCTGAAGCAAATGCATATACAGACAAGTGAAACAAAGAAAGATACTATAGAAAACACAAACTGTTCTTCAGTATATTTAACTTCATTTTAACAACCGATCAATAAAAGCTTAGTATACCATATTTGTAAACTCGGCTCCAAGTAGAACATAAATATGAAGGACAGTGACAAAATCCAGCTGACTAAATAAAAAGATGTAGCAGAACTCGAGCCTGTAAATTTAGTGCATGAAAGTCGGATATTTTAACCATTAAACTACGGGTCCCGCTCTGAAAGCTGGTAAACTATGTTAAGGCAATCATATAAATCTAGTAAACTACGTAGACTGAAGATAACCAAGCACAATTGCTTGCATATGTTTGGCAAAAATGATAGCAACTACAAATATCAAGCAAGATTCCATAGGTGTTTAATTGACTTTGACTCGAAGACACGAAGTAAATACGATATCAACTACATAATAAGATGAAAATAAGAATATCGGCTAGATAATTCACTACCAATTGTTGTTATAAAATAAATGTAACATTCAATCACATCACTTAACGTCTGCATGAGAAGTTCTGTCTAACGGGCTATAACGAGACTGTGAGCAAAATGAATCGTAAAAAATCTAGCTTTAAATAAAGTAGTAATTGCATTTCATTGAAAGTAATTTTATTGGCGAAAACAAACCTTTTCCTCTTCTTTTAACCTGTCTCGTACTAAAAAGTATTTGTCTTCAAATTGTAGGAATTTCTGGTGTAGGTCCCGTTGATAATCTTTTGAATCTTCAAGTTTTTGTTTTAATTCCTACAGAAATAAAAATCCAGAAAACTGTCAAGTACAGTAAACCCTCATACGAGTTGCATGCATCTATGCAGCAAGACTAAAACTGTTAATTTTCTCATATTTGGTGAGAAAACAGTAAATTTGAAAATGTGACTGTATTAAAATCATTAACGCCCATACAAGTTCAGTGTACTAGGCTTATTACAGACAACTAACTTTAATTTCCCAGTTAAGATTATGTTCAGTCTCGCGACACCGACGTTGATCTGCGATTAATCCATCGATGGTTTCCACCAATTGATTAACTTGCTGCTTTGATTCATCCAGAGCTTTCTTCAATTCGGAATTGGTCGACTCCAATGCATAACACGATTGTCTTGCACGATTCGAAGCATGTTTAAATTGCTTAAGAGCGAAATTGATGAGACGATGAACCAATTCATAACCAATAAGATTATCAGATGAGCTAGATGAATTTTTGTTTGAAATTATAACGTCTGTAGGTAATTCAGGTGTAGTATAAACAGTAGGTGGGCATAATGCAGTTAGTAGATCAAGCAAATCTGCTTCAGTAAAATTGCTTGGCAAATTCGAAAGACGAGACTGATAAAAAATAAGTGAAAATAAGATTACAAAGTGAATTCACTAACGTTAAACGTAAAAAAAAGAGTTATGAATGCGAATAAGATTTATGAATGATTGCCAATAATTGGTAACTTAGTATTCATGAGGAATACTCTGGTATTATTCAAAAAGAACATTTTAGTGCTTCAATGAAAATAACATTTCCTATTTGAATGGCAAATTACTTAATATTATTAGCATGTACACGTTACCATGAGACAAATTTCCCATATTACGAAGGAATTAGCTATAATGTAATAATCCCGACCGTTGTTGCAACCGTAAGGTGATCTCTCCTGTCGTGATGACTCAATAGGACTATACTGGCTGGAATAATCGTTTCTTAAGGTCATACAATGACAGGTAGATCAGATGAACGGTCGGATTAAAAGCAACAAACTTAATGTCCAAGGGAGAGGTCGTATTGCCGACTGTACAGAGGTGTAACGGTAGTCAGGTGTTTCTCCTCCTCCAACACTGTGATCATAGCAGAGGACTTTAATGTGACAAGAGCAAAAGCAATGAAAACGTAAATGTGTTCGTTTCATTTCTCCACGTTGAGTTATAATGTCGTATTAATCAAGCATATTTGATCCCGTCGTGATAATGTGGTGTGGCAACTTGGACCTATGTGCATATGTCCTAGATTCTACGTTGTAACGGACTTACTGACTGATAGATTAGTAATAATGTCTACATATCTTCACTTTGAAAATAGTATATTTCGCATCAACCCAGTTGTAGACAAAGCAAAACACCACATAATCACACAATGAGTACATTTACTAAGTGTTAGTAAAATCGCTGAATCAATTCAAATGAACAAGATATTGCAGAATTTAGTACATTAATGCATTGAAACATTTAATCTCACTACTGCCCACGCGGTAATCTAGTTGAACTAAGTGTACATCCACCAGTAACATAGTCAAAATCCATACATCACTAACTAATTAAGATAATTCACTTGCATCTTTCTGTTGATTAAATAAGAATCAACATATTCTATCGAAAACCAAACAACTCATTCTAAATGTGAGGAAATGAAAAAACAGGATTTTTCCAGACAAAGTGAGAGCCATTTGCAAAAGCATTTAAATGTATGTATATCTTTGTATTCTAGAAGTTGAATTCAACACCTAAATCATTTACTGATCTTGTTACAAGTGACAGTTTACAATCATTTTGAAATGAATGAGTATAATTGTGATGACGTACTACGTATGGTTTCTGCGGTACTCAGCTACACCCGGTGATTTATTTAAATGCCTAACTAACTGTTTTGAAACTGGAGTCTAACATTCAAAATCATGTAAATCTACAAGATTAAACCAATATTTATGAAAAAAACAAGAATGTGTTCCAGTGAAAAGTCTTCTTTTCGTCGAGTTCATTTTCAAGATGGTACAATCGCGAATGTATACATTTTTCATAATGATAATCAATAATGCTTGTTAATGATAATAAGTGAGTAAACATGTAACAATAAAAGAAATATTATTTATGCGAATCTGGAAATGTAGTTGAGCATTCATCAAAATGTCGCAGAAGTTATATGAGGACTATTAAATGTGAAAAACTTACGCATTATGTTAGAATGAAACTTTTTCATAAAAATGAAACTAAATGTATTCAAAAGTGAAGATAAAACGGTTCAAGATAAAAGATCAATAAAAGGAGAAAGGGAAGTAGTAATGGCATTTGGAGAACTTTTCTTGAGTTTAAGACCAAGGTAAAAACAGAGGTTGAACAAGCTTCTTTTGAGTACATAATTCTGGCTTCACTAGGTGCACAGCCAGGGCTCTATCACTTGAAAGCAGACGAAAGACTACTGTCCTAGGTAGGCTTTTAGTGAGTGTATAAATGACTTTATATAAAGAATCGGTTTTAATCGAGTGGCCTGTGTTTACAAGATGTTCAGTATTGGAGCTTCTTATCGATCCACTGTCACCATTTTTCAACCATGCTAGATGATATTCTTGAAAAGTTTTGGATAGAGTTCTATATAACGAGCTGAGCAGGAGCGAGTGAATTGGTAAGGCCATATAAAAGTGATCAAATGTTAAAGTTTGCCCTTCAGGTTGTTATTGAACAAGGGACAGGTAGATGACAGTAATCTTAAGAGCATCTTATCAGGTAAGCAAAGAAATCCTTTCATTTAGAACGTCTACAGCTTTATCGCTGTTGAAATCAATATTCATATAAAGTATTTTTTTGATGCAGAGGCTTCAGATATTTGTGTAATTTTGGACTTCATATTCTTATCAACAGACCTAGGTGAATATTCATTTTCAATAAACATTTTCCTTAAGATGTTCAACACTACATTTGTAATGTCGGGACTGTAAATTTTTCGGACTCGTGTGGCGAGGAATGTAATTAAATGTCTCTTTCTACTGAAGGGGACCCGGCTTGATAACTGATCATATTAAGATGGTTTTCCGTAAATAGACCTACTTAGGGTTCCATCAGGTTTTTGTATCATTAGTATGTCAAGAAAATGGGAGTTAAATTCGTTTCTCCCTTAAGCGGAAATCTAATTGCAGGACGACAGTTGTTGAAGGTATGAAGAATATTGTTTAACTCATATTTATTATCCCAAATGATAAAATGCCGCCTATGTACCTTACATATAAATGGAAGTCTACTATAGCTGCTTTTGATTGATTGTTCTCTAAACTAGCCACGAAACAATGTGCTAATAATGGATTCCATAGCAATGCCGTCTTTTTGTCTGTAAATAATATCGCTGAATCTAAATTGCACTTTAAATGTGTACGGTAATAGTAATTCCTTGAGATAGGATATTAGTGTTCCGATACCTATCATGTTATCATTCATGTATTTGCAAATAAGACAAACTATATCGGCAAATGGGACATTGGTGGAGAGTGATTTGATATCAAGTAAAATCATATGTCTACCTTTAATATTCACTTCCTTTGTGCTTTCTACGAATTCAAAGGTGTCTAACAGAGTAAACAGAAATGAGTTTTCTTACAGGTTCTAGGAGATCTGCTAGCCAATTTGCTACACAGTGGTGTGGAGAACCAGACATATCGAGGATTGGGAAGAGAAGTAATACATGTTTGGGTATTTTTGGCAAGCTATATAATCTTTATTTAACTTCTATCACATTTTGATGAATACTCAACTACATTTCCAGATTCGCATAAATAATATTTCTTTTATTGTTACATATTCACTCACTTATAGTCATCAACAAACATCATTGATTATCATTATGAAAAATGTATACATTCGCGATTGTACCATCTTGAAAATGAACTCGACGAAAAGAGGATTTTTCACTGGAACACATTCTTGCCTTTTATTCATGATGCCAAGGGTATTTCTCATTCAAACAATAATACCAAGTGATTTTCCATTATATTTCTGAGAAATATCAAAGCAACAACGAACAACAATATTTTCTGAGGAAAAAAAATTAAAGATAATACAAACAGGGTAAAAACTTACTACAGCGTGCTGTATTTGATCCACTACAGTTTGTGCTTGTTGACAACTTTGCATCAAAGAAGTTAAGCGATTATTTTCTTCTTGAAGTTGTCTTATTCGAGAATTCAAATGACCAACAGTGGATCTATTACAAAAGAAGGAACAATTCATATTATGACAGCACAAGATTAAAGGCAATCAAGGGATAATTTGAAAACTAACAACACGATTAAAAGGCCAATTCAAATCTCAAAAACTATGATAATAAGCAATATCATACGGAAATGCAGCTATGTACAAACTTAAATATTTTCGAACATGAGAAAAATATATATAATGAAATCATTCAGTTCTGCAAGTCATAATTCGCTTAAGTTATTTACATCAATAAAGGGATCACGCTATATTAAATAAGAATACTAACTAACTTTTCTTTTTCAACAACTGTGTCAGAAAGAACGCGAACAGCTTCATTGATTTCTTTCAGAACATGGCCATTGTCGAATGCATTTAATAATCGCTGACGTAAATCCTATACAAAACACAAATAGATGGTGTGAACTGTATTAGATTATCGCGGAAATATATGCATGGGAAATACCTAAATTCGTTGAAAAATATTACATAGTGAAGTGATTACTTTATGTAACATTCTAATGAGTACTTGTTGGAATAAAAGCTACTGAAAAAAGGTGAAATAAATGGCAAATAGTGGGAAGGGACATAGCATATTTTGCCAGCTTTTATTAAATTGAATTAGCAGTAATTCGACATTTCTGATGCTTTGAGTGACGATTTAGGCTCAGAAAAGAATTCTGAGTTTCAGGTGTCATCTGTATTGTAGTTTAATCCTTTTTGGTAATATTTCTCCATCTTTGTCAGAGGCCGCTTCGAGAGACTGACTATATAATTGAGAACTTGATAAGTTGTTGTCGAAGGAGGCTTCTACTTTGTCCTCTATGTCGTTTGTTGGATTTTCTAATCGTAGTTATCAAGTGTTTTGATGTGGGCGTTTTTTCGAGCTCTTACTTTAGTAATTAACAACATGCTTGTAGTTGTGAACCATGCAATATGAAGCAGTGATTGATTTGCTAAACACTGCTCGGTTATTTTCCACCACATCGGAAACCTGATCAGTGGTCTGTATCTGACACTAGTTGGAAAAATATGCTGCTGAAGTCACTCTTGAAGAAAGTACAATTGTTTTCGTGTGGAAGCTGTTGGAGAAATTATCCCACTTCCGAACAGCGAAAAGCGTGTTACGCCAGTGCTATCTTGAGATGTTAGAAAAGAATTGTACCTTAGGAGAATGGTACCGGTTAAATTGCATTCTTTGAACTGGATGGTTTAATTGAAGATCTTTCATCATTATTCTGGACGACCTAATCTACGAACTTTTGACAGAAGTCAAGTGAAGTTCCTATAGCTCATATATAGCATGTAAGGAAGTTTGGTGGTCAGCAGGAAACCGAGACATCCTAGGGTTTTGTTCTAGCGTACCTTCGATTTTCAGGGGACCGGTGCTTCGTCTAAGATCCAAACCCATATTATTCAGCTTCACAGTTTACAATCATTTCCACTGCACTGTTCGGACAGTGACTGACCTACTTTAGGACTGAGGCATTTACATAGATTGAGAATCACTAAAAATGGCTAAGCAAGCATTGCTTTGGTCAGTACTACTCAGTGATCAATAAATGTATACATATGGCAGAAAATGATATGTATTTGACTCAATTATTGTGAAATAAGTTGAAGGCAAAGTGATATCCAACTTGTATGAAGACTAAACAAAGGAAACTGGCATACCTCGGATTCTTTGTTCTGTAGTTGTAATTGTTCAATTTGTTCGCACAACTGACGATTACGCTGCTTGAGTTCAGATAAACTGGTAATTTCAGATTCACTCTTCTTTTCAGTATCGTTAAGTTGTCCGGCTTCATTAAAACCTATGCTGTGTCTGATTGATGCAGATGATGAGCCTCGGTGTCCACAAAATGTACATCTGAGAGGGGTGCTATATATGAAAAATTAAGTCTCTTCTATTAAGATAAATAGTACAATTTATACAAATAAGTGAATGATGCAACGGGAGAAATAACGAGAAATATAACGAAGTGAAACATGAAATTCCACGCACATCAACGTAATCAACGATTACAATACAGGATAGGGAAGGACAAGTACAACACGGGATATATAGTAATGGTATTTTACGCTTCTGACTAACTTAGAAGTGTATGAGTATCACGGTAATCGGATGCTATCAACATGGCAACTACCCATTCGATCACCAAAGGTAGTTACATCACACATGATTATAACAAATTGACAGATAAGACTAATTTTTAAAGATTGTTCGAAAGTCTTGATAAGCCAAGTGTATTGATAAAAGCGATTTTAACAAAAAGATTATGACACAAATATTTGAAATATGATATAAGTTTACCTAATATTGGCTATTATTGATGTCCCGACATGGGCGACTGCAGATGAATAAACTTGTTTTTTGGAAAGGTTGCCAAATAATACTAATCCTGGTGTGTATGTATATCCTAAAAATGGTAAGTCTCTGACACATTCAGAACCTTCCCACTCTATATCTTCTATTTCTTCAATTTCTTCATTTATTGGTAGAGCAGCCGCGTCTTGAATAGCTTTTCTTTTTAATACCTCAGAGGGTAATTGCGACTTATGTGGATTAATATTTTCTTGATTTTCATCATTTACAATCCCAGTATCAATATGCTTTAACAAAACAGTTTGGTCTCCTTCATTTTCTTCATTATTTAATGTAGTATATTGAGTGACATTACCATCTTGAACAGATGACTTAGTGAAACGTATTGGGGAAAAAGTTTGGTTTCTAGAAACATCCAATATGGCTTCATCACGAGTGCGTGAGCCACCACCAGAAAAATTCGAAACGTCGTCTAACTCACCAACTGGAGGTAAGTACGGAGGAGTGACTATATAAAACGAAATAACGAGGATTATAGACACGAAACTCTAAGGTACTTATACAATTAAAAGTCGTTTCTAGAAATTTTTAGTTCAAAGAAAGCCATGAAACTCACCACATAATTAGTGACAGAATTACAAAATTATAAAATATTCTGTAAATCCTATGTATTTGGAAAAAGTAGCGAAGCAGATCATAGATCATCGAGTAAATTAACGAGAAGCGACTTGTCAACCTTCAAGGAAGTTACATGATAGTAAATATAGGCACAGATTGCTATGAAAGCTACAAGGATATAAACACGGCTGGTAATAACCAACACCGTGACTTATTGATGTTATCTAAGGAAACAGACGAGAAATGATATATCGAAAATATTCAGTTACCTATGTAGTATTGTTATAGAGAGAGTAGTTAGCCGAATTTATTGCGTGTGTTATACAAAATATTCTACATATAACACTCGACATAAGGTAAAGACATTCAAACAAGCAATCGTGTTAGTAGATCCAGACTACTTAGTTGGGGGTCTGTGTGACCGTTGTAACCATTGTTTGGAGACCTTGAATGACATAGTTGGAAGTCAGTCACAATAACGCCTGTACATAAACTCTTAGTGTCTCCTTAAACATTGCGCTTTGAACTCATTATATACGTTACTTATTCTTTTCGAGTCATATTCTCTATAGTCCATCCTATATTAGGCTACCACTGATGTCACAACTTACACTACATTTGTATTCAACTTGCTATGCAAATTTGGTGTAGCATCATCGACCGATGCACAAATGTGCCAAATTCTACACTGTACATGACTGACTAACCGAAACGATCTACGCTTTAAAAACACACTTTGAAATACTTATAGCATGCTGATGCATTTTGCACCTTACAACTCATTTATCTAGCTAAGCAGTTAACAGATCTTAATTATGTCATGCCCGATTCTTGATAATCTACCGTTTAGCATTTTTCACAAAATCACTGTAATTTATTGGTAAGGGACCAACTATCTGAAACCAGGAAACACTAACAACTCTTGATTAAATATGCTACTTCATTGGTTAAAAGTATAGAGAAGTGGTAAACTGAGTGTTATTTGAAGTTTTATCGTTAATAAGCTTGCCTTAATATATACTTCTATTAAAATGTGTATTCACACAATTAAAAATACTTACATACAATTGAATATACTAATTACCACTTTTCAGTTTCCTTAAAAAAGCAACCAACAACAAAAATTGCTAACCTTGTCTCAATGCAGAGAAGTCAATATCTTTGAAGAAAGGGTGTACGACAACATCTTCATAACTTAAACGTTTCGATGGACTAACAATCAACGATTTGATCAAATGAATAGCAGAGTCTGTTATTTCAGCAGTGGAAGGAAACTTCAACGTTTTCTTTAAGAAAAAAAAATACAAATAAAGAATTAGTTTGTTTAAACGGATGATAATAAAAGACATTACCCGATAATCCATAATTTTCCGCATCATTGCATCATCATCTTCATCGTAGAAAGGTGTCTGCCCATAAAATAGTTCATATAATAAAACACCAATTGCCCAATAATCAAATTCAGGACCGACAAGTAATGGCTCTTGATTATGGCGCCCTCGTTGTCTTAAAAGTTCAATGTTTAAATATTCCTTTGTTCCAACCATTGTAGGACAGATACACTGATCATGACAGTAAAAAAAGGAACAGTCAAATGATGAACTCAACATGTGAAAATATGTTTATAAAACGGCGTTCAAAATAAAAATGACAATACATTAAGAAGTAATTCAAGTTGCAGTGTTTAACAGATGGGATGATTGATGGACAGTAGAAGAATGTGTATAACATGTTTCTTGTTAAATAAATAATAACTGAATAGGAAATTAAAATAGAATCTAGAGTTCATACGCATTCATTTTGCATTCGTCATTTTTAACAGGAATGACAGTTTAAAATACTTAGTGAACAATAACATACAAATTTACTGACATTATAAAAACCGGGTGAAGATGCAAAATAAGAAACCAAACGATAGTCTAAATAACCCACCAAAAGGAATTAGCCTGTTAAAAACAAGTAGACAAAACTTTGAAGATCTACTTACTAGTATAAATTAATACAACTAACTTCCAAAAAATATTGTTGGATGAATGACGGTAATTCATAATTGTTGTCATGTGGTTTACTACCACAAAACATAAATCACATCACTTCAAAATGAACAGAAACTAATGATCCACACAATCGTAAAAGTAACCCTACCACAGAAACTTGTCATAACTTTCAAGGTTTTAATAGTGAGTAAAAAAAACAAAAAGTTGATAGTCAAAAGGTTAGCAAAGCGTATTAGCCTGAGTTTGCTAACCCGTATCTTCCTAAATTATCGTACACCTGTTCACTATACTCAGATACAAATTAGGTTAACTTTCAATCCTAATTGAAGTGGGATTAGAGTAAGTCAAAAAGCAACATAAATGAATTAGGTCTTCACTTTCTCATATATCATTGTATTAAATATTATCTATTCTATGATGTTCTTAAAATATTTGTATGCTGCAATGTGAAAGATAGCTGTGTTGGAGTAATGTTCATTAGTTCATCAGAAGACTTGGATATCACTAGTTAACAAATATCCATTAGGAGAGAAACTAATAAAGACTTTTATTTTTGGTTTTAGTGAAAATTATGAATCATCTTCCAATGAATATACTTTTCTCCCATTGTGTTCTTACTTGAACCATATCGCTTAATACTTTTAATCCGTCTCAGTTATGATTTTTTAGTGATAACTCGTTACAATACTGTCATCTCGATTTGTGCGTTGTATTTTTCGTGCATCATTTGTATGACATCATGTTTGGTTTTTCTTCTCCGTTTTATTTAAGCTCGGGGGCAACTTGAAACTAGATAGAACATTGACAGTTTATCGGTAATTAAATGACAGAAAAAAAACAAACTTACGTTGAAAGGTACATTAGAAAGTGCTTCTTGTCATAAAAATAGAAGCAACTCTAATTATGAATAATGGAAATAATAAACTGAAATGTCAGTCAGTCAGTTACAACGTAGAACTTGGTACATGTGTACATCAGTTCAAGCTACCATGCCCCAATTATTAAATATAGATCAAATCCCAGAATAGGGGAGGTAGTAACAGAGTTGGTATTAATGGAGATCAGAGATAAGATTTAAGAAAATATGATTCAGTAAAGAGAAAATTATAATAAGTTCAGAAACTTAGAATTTGGAGGAAGACAAGGAGTGGATGCACCTGCGTCATTGCCAACGATTTTGAGCCATATCACCCAAAGTCTCTAACCATTTGTGACGATCATCACGCGGACCCCAACCAGGTAGTCTGCACTTATTAACATGGCTCAGCCCAACTGTCAATGACTTCATGGACCAGTACCATGTCTTGGCTTGGCCGCCCCTAGCTTTCTTCCAGACTACTTCCACATCAGACAGCACTGCATGTCGAGGTAGGCGGTGGTCAGGCTTACGTGATACATGTCCTAGCCACCTCAGCTGATGAAGATTTACTATTTAATTAATAGATTTACCGTATTTACTTAGTACTCTATTCTTAACCCATGTATTGCTTACTCAATGGTCCCAGTGAACACCAGCAATGCTTCGAAGACATCTATGATCGTTCCAGCCAATATAGCTCAGTTGGGTCATCACGATAGGCAAACCCGACCACCACGCCAAGGTAGCAGCTACGGTCAGAAACTGAAATGTTGTCTTACAGAGAATGAATCCAAACTCTTAAACAATAAAGACAAGAGCAGCTAATTATGAATTATATATAAAGACGCCTAATCAATGGTGGTTCGATGTACTAATAATTATTAAAACATCTACTTAATCATACAAAGACACAGTTATACAATTAAAATTACTTTTCCATCAGCATCAAGTCTGATAGCCGAACCAAAATCAATTAGCTTTAAGTGTCCACTCCTCTCAATCGCAAAATTTTCCGGTTTTAGATCACTAAAAGATAGAAAGCAATTTCCAGGTAATGGTCGACATTGAAAAATATAAAAGTTTCTTTACTTACATTTATTAATAATACTAACACAGTAATCAACCGTAGTTCTTTATTACTACGATTAGAAAAGAACTATAAATCCTATGTAGATAAAAGAATAAACCTAGCATTAACAACTCCATGATTTCAGCTTACGAGATTAGTGTAAATGTGGTAGAATATCTCCAGTAAGTCACTGAGATTCTACTGAATAAACATTAAGAGCGGGACCAATCGTCACTCCGTCAGTCATGTACAATATAAAATGTGGTACACATGTACGTCGGTCTAAATTACCACACTTAGTACACCAAGATGGGCACCATATTAGAAATAGCAGTAACACCAGTGGATATAGAAAACATGATACGAGAATAAAGAGTTCATTCGTGATAAGGCAAAAAAATAATTTTAAGCACGGGATTTAAAGGAAGTGAAAGGTGGATGCACTTGCGCAGCCGTAACCAATACTCAGCCGTGTCACGTAAACTCCAAGCATTTGTTACAACAATCGAACGTACTCCAATCAATCCGTTTGTACCTACCAACACGGATCAGACCACTAGTCGATGACTTCATAAACTGCTGTTAATTAGTGGTTTGGTCACCCATAGCTTCTTTCCATCCTTCCCCAACATTAGTCATCATACAGCATCAAAGCAAGTAATGGTTGGGAATACGTGATACATTACCCAACCACACAAGTTAATAAAGATTAGTAACTGCATCAACTGATTTACTATCTTTCCTTAATACTCTCTGTCTAGCTTCATCATCACTTATCCAATAATCTCAACAAACGCGAGTGATGCTTCGAAAGCATCTATGATCGGATACTAATAACCGACGAATGTCATCTATTCTTAACGGTCCCGTTTTATATCCATACAGTAGCACAGAACGGACTCGTGTGCAGCATACTCGTCCTTTGACTAGCAGGAAGATATCTCGTTTACTCTATAGGTGACATGGATCTGTGTCGAGTATCTGTCAGACACCAACCTATCAAAGCTGATCACTGGGGTCAATGCAAGACGAATCAATTAACAAAATCGAATACTCCTTTTAGATAGAGGAAGGCTGCAAGGTAAGACTAAAAATTTAGTCAGGAAACGTCTTTTCACACAAAATATTAAAAACAATCTTAGTAAGTCGAAGTGTTAACAATTAGTAAACAGAGCAGTGCACCACTGTAGAGACGAAAAATTAAGACAAGATAGTAATGACATCGAGAGATAAGAAAAGAATCACCAACAGTACACTCAGAGAAGCGATTGTCATACTTCTTCAACCGTTAGTTATTCAAGTGCTAACATACAGCACAACTGCCAGCCTTCCACTGTGGGTCGTAATGCCACCGTGATCACCCAAATATCTAAGCAAAAATCTTGCAACTACTTGCAAAGACTAAAAATATAGTTCATGGTCCCTAAAATCATCCAAAGTAATTTGCAAGTGAATGTTCGGAAATCAACATCAGATTTACCAACATCAAAGCTCTTGCTAAGCCCAGAAATAGATAATTTCTAATAATAAATATTGTAAATGAAATGTATGATTGATAACTATAAAAGCGAGCATCAGTTCACAATGAAGAGTTAATATTCAGTAAAGTAATTACTCGTGAATTATTATTCTATTGTTAATAAGATGTTGCGGAGTGAAGCTAGACATCGTAGATCATCTGCCGCTTGGGGTGTTCTTTACTAGAGCCAGAAGACGAAAGTGAACGTCCGGCGCATAAACCGGGTTGGTAAGCAAGAATGATCGACCAAGGGGAGCTAGGAAACTCTGATTCCAAACCAATGGTGTACATGAGCTAGATGGTCCTAAAGAAACGAGCAGTATGAGCGTAACCTGGTCACTGGTTACTAAATGAATACATTTCCTGACGACGCCCCACTACTTCGTGGACTGAACTTCATGTCAAAAGCTCGGAGACTAGTTACCTCACAAAACCACCAGTTTCGGTCTGGGGACCCGACAAGTATCCCAGACCACACACAACTATGTTTGTCGATAATGGTTAATAATATGACCTACTCACAATACTGTCTAATATAAGCTATTTTATTTTATTTTACATTCCTTCATATTTTGTTTTCGCTTCGTTCATTTATTTTTACTTAGCCAATTCACTCAAGAGCTCCTCCATGGTTAAAACCCTACAATATCAGTTTAGTCTGAAGTCAGTGAATGGTGAACTTCTTGGTTATTCCCACTGATGTCAAAATCTGATATAACCTTCCTGACCTACTTCAAAAATCGCAGTGATACAAACTAAACAACAGATAAGTTTGTGTATGTCTCTGGAAGGATGTAACATAAATGTTTGTTGTAATTCTGAGACTTGTATTCAAGACTCGAGTAACGTACAATAAATTCGCTATCCATTCGTCTACTGTGCTTTTTATGTGATTATCCGAGGACTATGTAGCATCAGCACCCACTAAGCTCCAAAGCAGAAATAAAGCCAATAAACGTGATTCCAATTAACAATCACTTATGTGCTGTTAGATTAAAGGTTAATTTAAGGTGAGAAATAACGAGTGAGGAACGATATTTTAACGTAATCTCCACTTAAGCACGGACAGGCTGCAATCAAGAATGAGTTATATCATAAATTGGATTATCCTAAAAAAACGAGTTCAACAGACATTATAGAACTATTCCTTTCCATTAATACTGACTCTGTTACTACCTCACCTACTCTGGGATTTGATCCGACAATGTAATCTCTATCTGGTAATTTAGGTATGGCAACTTGAACTGATGTACACATGTACCAAGTTCTACGTTGTACCTGACTGACTGACTGATAGAACTAGCTGGAGACTTCGATGTGCAGGTCGGATGACGATGGTCGTCTATTACAGCTTTGTGTAGACCGCTTTCTCGACTTCTTGATTGGGGCCCTAAAGAGAAAGTAACTCAGTGGTTTAAGATTTTATCAGATATGGCCCAGAATGGAAACTGGTGGTGACTGTGCTGGAGTCCCCTAAGAAAACTTTCACAAAGGCGTGGTGATCTATCTCAACAGAACGAGATCATTTTTAGTTGTATTTTTATCCGAAATGTATGTCCTATATTGCAATTTGTTTTTTATTTCGTTTTGTTAAAGTTCGCAACCCCTTCTATGATCATCTTGTCCGTATTTTATTACATTGTGTTGTGCGGAGCATACATTTTTGATGTCTATCTATTTAGATAAAATAAATAAAGCCATCTTAACCTCGAGTATTTGGTAAAATATAAGACCAAGACGAAGTTATAAAAACGAAACGCGCAATAAGCAATGAGCTGATAAATTTACCAGTGGATATATCCCATTTGGTGCAATGAATGAACGGCTTCTACGGCTTCCGCAGCATAAAACTGTATCATCTTCGAATCCAACAAATGGCCGACTCTGGAAATAAAGTACAAGACTGATCTAAAACAACTTGTTTTTATTGATGAAATACTGGTGTATGGTTTGTAACACTTAATTTTACGAATTTCAAGTTTCACACACATGACTCCATTAATTAAAATGAATTTCAGATTAAAATAATAGTTATCTAGAAATCAACTGCTGCACTGTAATAACGGTACGAATGGATATAGGCACTATCTTGCTTCCATTAAAAAAATAAAATTAGATAGAATTACTAGACAACTGAAAAACTGATACTACTTTAAAAGATTATCATACTTAGAAACCAAGTACCAAACGTTGCCAATAATATTCATTTAGGGTAACCAGAAAATGTCTGGCACATAGATAACTTATTAAGCAAAGTCACAACTTTAATTTTACCAGTCTTCTATTAAAACTCTATTTGTGTTTTGAGTTGATCAACTATATTATCAGTGTATATAATGGAGGCCAAAATATAAAGTGAGTACAACTGTGTTGAGTAGCACTAGAATGTATCATCATGATGACATTCTTATCACCTAATATTAAAAGCTGTACACTGGTAAGATAGACATTTAGCTCCTGATTCTTCACTATTTCACAGAAACGCCAAAATATCGTTCATAATGATACTTGAGTAGTACTTCACTTGGGACGTGTATATCTAACAATGTAGAACACTAGTATTAGGAGCCATGTTGTTTATAAGTACCTCCCTTTTATGTATCCAGATATAATAAACTTAATTAATATGGACTTTGATTTCGGAGCTATAAAATATATTAGGCCGTTCTGTACTTTTTGTTAGTACTTAAGGCTAGATATATTTCAAATTAATGTCAAGCAATGCTTCTTCAACTGCTTTCTACTGTGACGTACATAAGGTAAACAGGTATACTCAGCAGTCGTCAGGTGACTGGGATCTAATATTAACCAGAAGTAGTCAATATAAAAAACAAAAATAAACTCACTTGCTTAAGAATATGTACAAATCACCACCAGGTTCATAGTCCATTACAAGATGCAAGTGCCTTTCATCCTGGAATGCATAATGCAAGTGTGGAAGCCATGGGTTTTCAATGGCAGTTGCTTGCGCTAACACAGTTCTTTCAAGTAGAATTTGAGACCCCTCCTAGGTAGATAAATAATGCGAAGTCACATAGATGACTCAATTGCACAAACTTACCGGGTCGTGATGTAACCAGGCTCCTTTGAACTGAGATTTCATTGCATATACTGAATGAGGGGGTGATATTTCACGTACCACACGCACAATTCCACAAGCTCCTCTACCAACGCATGCACCCAATTTGAAATCGGACAATTTTAAACGAAGTTCTGATAATCGACTGATGATCGGCTTTACTATAAGTGAGAGAATAAGTCTATAAGATAACTCTGGTTGATAATGTGGGCTGATGATAAAATAGGTGGTAGATTACAGCTAGTACCCATATACAACACCTATTTCGAGATAAAATATTGCTTATATGACATTAAAAGTTTAACAATGTAAAGAAGTAGATTCTGAATAATGCATGAATTGAGTATATTACCTCGTCTGCGGAAGAATTTCGCAGCCAAGACAGTCGGAGACTGTTCGCACTCATCAGTCGCCCGATTGTCTGGATTATCCATACAATCATGATAGATTTGATCGACTAAAGAATTCGTCACGAACAGACAGTCTAGAAGACCATCGATAGATAGTAAACACGGATCAGGATCGACCGGTCGATTGCGTTTGTCAACAGGTAAAATTTGAAATCCATTTTGTGACCCTTTTTTGAATGAAAGACTGATCCCCATGCTGGGAGAAAAAAGAAGTGGAGGTCTTATTAACAGATCAAATAAGTAACTCGCACGTTGAGACGTCCAGTCCAAACGTAGGGGATCTTCTGAATATACTATGTTATCAATGCTGTTTCTAGCTTTGGCTTTAGACTGAAGCATACATTTATCATGAGGTGTCGTTACACCATTAGCCTTTATCTCAGTATCCAGGTTAGACTTTACAACAATCCGGTTTACATCATTTTTGCTTCCGACCTGACAGTGATGCGGAGTAGAAGAGAATAATAAATTGTCAATAGGTTTTGTTGGTGAAGCCATATCCAACCTGAAAGAAAATCTTACGTTATTAATAAAAAGACGAATTAAAAGAGATAAACTAATGCGTTCAAAAAAATATCTATTTATGGTACACATATGAAGAGTGTCATTTGAAAGGAACTAGTTTGAAAATGTTTGTAGAAAACACAGCTGCAATTTTAAAGGAACTTGATAAGTACAAAAGCTGTTTAACATTACTCAAACGTATTGAGCGTGCCAACATTGTGGAAAGAAACAGTACATGATTATCAAACTGGTCAGAAAGAGTTTCTATTTCTTCTTTAAAACGTGAAGTATTACATTTTGAACATGAGAAATTATTTGACCATAATTCTCGCAGCTGAAGACCCATATTGCAAAGATTATATATTTCTGTAAAAAGAAGCGAAGAAGATTCATTTAATAAACACACAGACTGTAATTCACTGAGTAACCTATTGTGATCTTGTACAAGATCAGAGAAAGAATATGTCTCAGGGATATTGCGAATAATAAACGTAGAAGAATCACATGCAGGAAGACACCATTTAGATGAGAATCGAATCCGGATGGCTTCAACTCTGTGTACCAGAAAATCATGTAGGCTTGCAAAGATGAAGAGCATTTTTATGCGTAATACAATAAGACAATGATTAATAGTGAAACAAATCGGAACTCCTTTCATCAAATTGTTGAAGTGTAGGTTTTCCAGGCTCCACTTGACAAATTTAATCTGAAATATAAGTAATACTAATTTCTTTTAATTGGGACAGATAAAATGACTAAGGTTTCGAATAGTATACAAATAAATACATGATAAGTAACACGAGACAATTATATTCTGCAGGGACCAAGATTTTCAAAAAAACGTTAAGATGCTTTGATAAAGTTAAACCAAATACGGACCTAATAGTTATTTTACCCAACGGCACGTGAAACGCTGAAATGATAAGTAATCGCATTACAAATTAAATGTAATCTAGCCTCTAAAAATGGTTCATAAGTCATTATTACCAACTGTCCCCTAAGTTTTGATAAATACACCCGCAGAGTTGATGGTTTCTCTATCAATGACCATTGGTCAATTATTGCATCTAGTAATCCGTTTAACACCTTTAATGAAGATGAAGTTGCTACCATTCCTGAGATCAACTAAATATGCATAAGTGCACTCCATTGCACAACCTAGCACATACATTGAAGCAGTTAAAACGGCTGGCAACTTTAAAATTACCTCTTCTTATAAAGCTAACTTAGGACGCAGAATAATTTCGCATTGTCGTTGCCTTGAAGGAACATGGATAGCAGCCCGCATGGTGAAAATTTTAGGAACTGAATCCCATGAATTCAACAAATGTGTTATACATATTTTAGACTAACTAGCCGTATGTCAGAGTCATAAGTAACAAATAAATTCATACTTGAAAGTAGTTCACACTAGTAAATGCACGAAACAAGAAACTGTAGGATAAAAACTATCACGAATCAGAGGGATAATGTCAGTAAACACTATTGGAACTCAGCTTTCAGATTCAAATGAGCTCCGAGTTCCTTGCTTTCCATTAAGTCGAAGCACACCTGTAGATGATCCATGTGAAACAACAAATAGAGATGTTTTTGCTAATAATCTGTGTGGTCATTCATTTATCTAAGATATGAATTAGAAGTCGAGCGCTAGATGGCTCACAAAAGCACTACTTCACCTCATATTGTTAAGAATATTCCTAATCTTGTTGGCAGATATTACAGGGTTATTTTAGACACAAAATTTCGGTCTAAATATATGAAAAGATGTAATATTTCATAGACAGACATACCTGGAGTAAGAAAATGAAGACACCATTATAAACCCCAATACATTTTTCATCTAAAATTACATTTGCTGGCCAGTCCACTTGGTAATTTAGCTTTAAATTACTGATCATATCAAGATTCAGGTGCATAGACCGATATTCAGGAGAGTGATCTGAATTATTGAGATCAAACGTGAAGAAAAAGGATTCAAGATACCGGAGTGAATGTGGTACGAGGTGGTTTCTAAAAGTACCATTTAGATGTCTTTGTAGGGTTGAGGTAAGATCAACAATATCCAACTTCCTGGTTCTTGGAAATGTGACATTAGTAAAACAGTGACGTGCGAAATCATTCATAGTATCACCTGCACCAAAAAGATACACCTCTCCAGCAATGGTTAGGCAGTTGCCAATGGTTCGCAAGCCATTTAGATTATGTAAATTTGGGGTAAGCAGTAATTCCAACAACTGTCGGTTAGCTAACATCCTTTGTTTACACACGAAGTGTTTCAACTGCGATACTAAGGATTTCAAATTGACTTCAGGTTCGTCAAATCCGCAACATACTTGTGAAGCATGGGATTCCTGGTGACTGAATACAAAGTGAGCATTTCGTTCATTTAATAACATACTTAAAGAGATGTCAAGAGGATTTAAGACAGCTTTTTCTAAGAAGGAGTAGTCCCCAATCTTTTCACAAATAGCAGTAAGTAGAAAGACAGCTTTAAGACCATCAACTATACTGTCTATGAGCGGAATAACTACCAAGGGTATGTGGGGTGAATCTAACGCATCATCCTTTGGCTTTATAGCATCAAACCAAAATTTCGGATCACTGGGTGGCATATCATAATTTATGTTGACAAATAGTTTGATGCATGGATCTGTAAACGATGTAGACCCAGAGAAAAATTTGAATAATAAGGAAATGAATGGATGGAAGGTGTGAATATATATAGAACGCAGCATCTGAACACTGTAACAGTCAGAACTACAGTCTTCCAGTAAATCTGCAGTACGATGCAACTTGTCTAGTAATCTAGTGATTGTACTCGACTTATGTAAGTTATCAAAATTACCGTCAACAACGTCCCTTATAACTTTTGAAAGCATTTTAATACGATTACACCAAGGGATTAAGCAATGGTAAAGGCTAATCATAGTGAAAATACCTGGATTACGACTTTTACCTTCTAATTCATGAAGGAATTCGTCAAACTTAGACAATAATTTGTTTAAGCAGTCAATAAAAGAGAAGGCACATGGGTGGGATACATAGTCCATTTTGCTGACCACATACTGAACCACGACCCGTATGAATAGTATGTGGTCATTCCAATCAGCGAATATGTGTAGCAATGAATCGAGAGCGTTATAGGTCAAATGGTTAACGGAAACAAGACGTGATCTGCAACAAATATTCAGCACTTGGTTTTTAGATAACTGTAAAATAAAGCATTTCTTGGCACCAAGCAGAACCCAAATGATTTCACGTATTAGTTGGTACTCTGATATACTATACCTTTCGTCACGCAGATCCATATAAGACAACCAACAACTCTTTAGGCCTTTCTTAAAGTCAGTTGAATATCTACTCCACCAATACTCAGGCTGAAAATCCTTATGAACTAGCTTTAATGGGGAACTATTAGATGTAGAGACATGCTCGTTCTTTGGAAGCTCATCCCAGCGACAAGGGTATAAAAGGTTGCAAGTGCAGTTTTCTTTCAACTTTGCAACTCCCTCATCAAAAGAATCGGAATCACATGTTTCAAATAAAGATGACTGAGAGTGATTGTTAGGATAACTTTCGGTACACATAAATCCAGCAGAAACTCATACGTAGCCTGATTCGAGGATTCAATTCATAATTGCACGTCCTAGAGATAGCAAACAAAAATGTGGATGAAACAAACAACAATCTTGCCAAACGTGAATCAAAAGTCACCTAATACTTTATTTTAACGTACAAATATTAAGAAGTCCGGATATAATTATATTTACTGTTATACTGTTATATTCGTTAATTGTTTCCTTTTCAATATCCATCACTTGTGTGGTGAGCTAGTAGGCACTAATTGATTCCTTACTCTGGTATCTTCTATGTTTTAGTTTTTATTCCAATTTTTTGGCATCTTCCAATAACATATATCTAGCTACACTACTGCTCTAATCCTGATAGCTATATGTGTCTTTTTAAAATTTACTTGCTTTATTTTTCCGATGCAATCTGTTCTCTACATTTGTAAATGACTGAAACTTCTTTATGACCCACTAAGAACTGGCAATTCTCAGAAGCAAACTGCTTTCACACTCTATAATGTAAGATGTGGAGACTGATTAACACCGCCTTAGTCTTGAAGGAAGGCTGGTGAAAAGTTTCTTCAAACTATCGGCCAGTAACTCACACCTTGGTACATTTTGGGATGGCGGAATGCAGAGTCTCTGTCGGCTCACGTGACGACTTAGTATTTATCAATTTCTTTGCATCCAGATGACGTGATTTAGGAAAATGGCAACCCTTCATCACATATATGCTATCAGCAGAGGACAACTGGGCCAGCATCCTTGATTAAAACGACATGGTCTTTGTAGCAAATCGAGGCAACTTGAAATCTTTAGGTTGAGCTAGTCACTCTTGCCTCATTCGAAATAGTCAGTGAAAGTATACCTACCCACTTGCTACTCTAGAACTTAATGACGTCCAGTTAATATCATTTCTTCCAATCTTGATTGTGCATGACCCATAACCCGAACTTTTTAACTATATAACTGCTAGCTACGAGATAGGCCACATAGTTCTTGATTTTCGTTTTGGTATATCTAAAGTTTTTGACCACAGTGACTACCTGCAAGTAATAAGGAGACTTAAGATATTCAATTATGGCTACCCACTGCTAGACTGAAATGAGTCTTTCCTCAGCAATTGCAAACGAACGATTAAGTTTGGTTATGTTCTCCCCTAACCAAAGCCATTTTACCTAGGGCGTTATTCAGGGTAACGTACTCGTTCCTCTCCTCATGACTCTTCATATTATTGGCATATGTGGCCGCTTTTCCAACTGCAAGTCACACACGTTTGCTGATGATCTCAAAGTAGCATACTCTTTTCTTCCCGAGGAACCTGTCTGATTTCAAGACCTGATTCAAAATGACTTGTTGCTTGTAACTGTCTGGTGCACAAAGTGAAGGTTATAATTGAACCCCTCAAAGTTGCTGTTGAATATAATTCGGCACATTGCATACTAGCATACATTTGACCTCTACTCCATGACTTTACCAAGTTTGAGCGTCACTGACTTTCGATTGAAATGTTCGGATATGTATATCTCCAAACATGTTACAACACTGACTCGCACGTCGAGGAGACTTTTCAATTTCCACAGGCAAGAAGCCAGTATAAAACCTGTGTATGTCCCACTTTAAAATGATGCCCACTAGTTCCCAGCTTACTACTACACAGTCTAGAATCTGTCCTCGATACCTTACCTCCAGTATATCGAGATGCACCAATGATCAAGAGTACCTGACTGATCGTCAGCTAACTAGGCCTCCTCCCCTTTGGCTCCGATGCCTAAAAATTAGCCGTATTTTCTTAAACAGACTGCTTCTCAAGTTGGCATTTTCCGCCTGTAACGAAATCCAGTGATTGAGGCCCCTTTTATATTCAATATAGCATTATAGTTTGCGCCTTTAAAACTACCCTTAGAGCTAACTTTTTCTAGGTTGAAGTTTTCTAGATATGAAACAAACCGCTAGTGGACACTAGGACTTCCTAATCCTTTCCATGCTTTATTAATTCACCCCATGAGGTTACCTTATCTAGTGTCCTACTTTATTTCTACTCCACAACAAAGAATCCTGGTCAAGCACCACAGATTTCAAATCCCTTTGACGTATAAATTATTCATACTACCCACAGAGACTACACTCCTTTTCTTCTCTTTCTCTTATATGTTTGCCGATACACCATTGCGTTTAAGGTTACATTAATCATTTGTTGCAACTTGAATGTCCTACTGGCGACTGGTATCGAGACTAAGAGAATGGTCACCTACTTGTCTTCCACGACGGTTGTCTTTCACCATTAAACCAATATACGGAATATACTACGGCCTGTATGCACAGTTTTGCTGCTGCTTACAATTTAGAATTTCATATCCTGCAATGTTTAATTCCTACACCTACATGTACGTGAACTATTTCATTTCTGATCATCCTCCATACATCTGTGTGACTCATTATATTGCTATACATTTTAACCCTGGTAGTTTATTTGTCTGTTTAGTCCCTTTGTGTGACTACCTTAATCTTGTTTTGATCTGTTATGTTTTTGCTAAACCTGCCTGTAAGATTGATTTGATTCTAATACCAGGAAATAAATCATAATTATTATTGCAAATACTTTTCGCCTGTCTGGTAAACGAAATGTATGTGTGCAATTAACCTTCACGGTACGTTACTAATACACATGTATATAGTTCTATTGCCCGCGTAATATTTCACTTATTTTATTGTTCCTTCTGCTTATAATGTTGTTAGCTTCGTTAAACCTTATCAGTTCGTTTTATGTTCCTATCACGTTATACATAACTATAATCGTAATCATAAACTTTACATTGAATCCCTTACCAAATAATTTACATGATTAGATTTATAATGTGATAATTTTATTTTCTACGCTGAATTGCATAAGTCATAGTAAAAAGGTTCCTCGAGCTGAACTGTAATAGACGATTGTTATAACGTGAGAAAAGGTTTTGTCGCCTGTTGATCGGCTGGTTGTAGCAGACGCCTGTTGAAATGTGCCTAGTTGATAATACGCGACTTGCTTAAGCCCACTCAGTCCCAAGCCGGAGATAGAAGAATAAGACAAAGACCAACCAGACAGGTCGGAATAAGATTCGGAGTCGGATTATATTTTACACATTCGCTTATATATACAAAATAATCATGATAATTATTCATCAAATAAAATTATCAACACTTTTAATAATACAATTAAATGTTGTTAAATGTGCTCACATAAAGTGATGAAGGTTTACAAATCATGTTAACAAAAAATCAATACAACTTGATAAAATGACAATTGTATTTCTAGGGATTTCGAATCCCTAACACCTCCCCTTTTTGAAAAAATGAGGATAATGACCTGGTCCCATGGTTTACGTAATTCTGAGTGTGGTTGTGTACAACTAAAAAGAAAACTAAGAGAGAAAAGGAAACATGATTAATTTCGAATTACGTAAACAACCACTATCTACCGCTAATCTCCTCCTCCACGGAATGTAGTGGGATCTTTATGTAGTGGCAGTAACAATACTACACTGTATTGAAGATGCATGGTCTTCAAACCGGTATTGTTGAGACTTTGAGGATGAGTTGGGAAGGTAAATAACTGACCACGTCTGGAGCGTACATTGACAACAGTAGTAGCTTTCTTATATTTAATGCACCTCCCGGCTGAATAATATGACTTGTTGGGCTCAACAGACGATCTGAACACGGTTCTCGAGATGACTTTCTGACCTGGGCTGGCGGCTATGCTCCGCTCACGTCCGTTGGGATAAGCACTGTGAGATTTTGTGAATAATTCTGTTGCCGCGGCTGGTTTATCACCCAATGATTGTTCCACCTCTGGAATGATTTGGGCAAATGTCTCCAGTGAGACTTGTTTCTCCGGCACAGCAATACTAGGCATATGGGACAGAGATACTTCTGTCAAGCAAGGCGATTCAATGGCATTAAGCCCCGGCAATGTTACTGCTACCTGGGGAACTATGATAGGAACTGCGTCATCACTTCTTTCAGGATCAACCTTGAACAAGTCTTTGTATTTCTTACACCAGGAATCAGATTTACTACCAGCCAAATACTCGAAATGAAATTGATTGATAGAATCGATGAGGGAATCGGCATGGGATGTGCATGTGTTTTCTGATAGCCGCTTCTGTGTAAGATTCATTTGTCGGGTTAAGATTTCTAGTACGCGCATCTGGAACTGTTCATAACGTTTTTCTTGGCGTTCCAGCAAGGCTTCAACTTGTTCAAAGGTAAATGACATTTTGATGAGTTTACCCCCGTCGCCGCTGTTATAACGTGTGAAAAGTTGGCCTGTTAATCGGTTGGTTGTAGCAGACGCCTGTTGAAATGTGCCTAGTTGATAATACGCGACTTGCTTAAGCCCACTCAGTCCCAAGCCGGAGATAGAAGAATAAGACAAAGACCAACCAGACAGGTCGGAATAAGATTCGGAGTCGGATTATATTTTACACATTCGCTTATATATACAAAATAATCATGATAATTATTCATCAAATAAAATTATCAACACTTTTAATAATACAATTAAATGTTGTTAAATGTGCTCACATAAAGTGATGAAGGTTTACAAATCATGTTAACAAAAAATCAATACAACTTGATAAAATGACAATTGTATTTCTAGGGATTTCGAATCCCTAACACCTCCCCTTTTTGAAAAAATGAGGATAATGACCTGGTCCCATGGTTTACGTAATTCTGAGTGTGGTTGTGTACAACTAAAAAGAAAACTAAGAGAGAAAAGGAAACATGATTAATTTCGAATTACGTAAACAACCACTATCTACCGCTAATCTCCTCCTCCACGGAATGTAGTGGGATCTTTATGTAGTGGCAGTAACAATACTACACTGTATTGAAGATGCATGGTCTTCAAACCGGTATTGTTGAGACTTTGAGGATGAGTTGGGAAGGTAAATAACTGACCACGTCTGGAGCGTACATTGACAACAGTAGTAGCTTTCTTATATTTAATGCACCTCCCGGCTGAATAATATGACTTGTTGGGCTCAACAGACGATCTGAACACGGTTCTCGAGATGACTTTCTGACCTGGGCTGGCGGCTATGCTCCGCTCACGTCCGTTGGGATAAGCACTGTGAGATTTTGTGAATAATTCTGTTGCCGCGGCTGGTTTATCACCCAATGATTGTTCCACCTCTGGAATGATTTGGGCAAATGTCTCCAGTGAGACTTGTTTCTCCGGCACAGCAATACTAGGCATATGGGACAGAGATACTTCTGTCAAGCAAGGCGATTCAATGGCATTAAGCCCCGGCAATGTTACTGCTACCTGGGGAACTATGATAGGAACTGCGTCATCACTTCTTTCAGGATCAACCTTGAACAAGTCTTTGTATTTCTTACACCAGGAATCAGATTTACTACCAGCCAAATACTCGAAATGAAATTGATTGATAGAATCGATGAGGGAATCGGCATGGGATGTGCATGTGTTTTCTGATAGCCGCTTCTGTGTAAGATTCATTTGTCGGGTTAAGATTTCTAGTACGCGCATCTGGAACTGTTCATAACGTTTTTCTTGGCGTTCCAGCAAGGCTTCAACTTGTTCAAAGGTAAATGACATTTTGATGAGTTTACCCCCGTCGCCGCTGTTATAACGTGTGAAAAGTTGGCCTGTTAATCGGTTGGTTGTAGCAGACGCCTGTTGAAATGTGCCTGGTTGATCGGTTGGTTGTAGCAGACGCTTAAGCCCACTCAGTCCCAAGCCGGAGATAGAAGTATAAAGACAAAGACCAACCAGACAGGTCGGAATAAGATTCGGAGTCGGATTATATTTTACACATTCGCTTATATATACAAAATAATCATGATAATTATTCATCAAATAAAATTATCAACACTTTTAATAATACAATTAAATGTTGTTAAGTGTGCTCACATAAAGTGATGAAGGTTTACAAATCATGTTAACAAAAAATCAATACAACTTGATAAAATGACAATTGTATTTCTAGGGATTTCGAATCCCTAACAACGATGGAAACGCTAAATTTTTCAGTATCTCGTAAAAGAAAATTAGGTTTAACTTGAGTCGGCGCCTCCCTAAAAGACTTAGTTCTGACTAAGCGCATCTGCTTTTATAGTCCAGAGCATGATTAGCTTCAATAATAAGAAGAGTAAAGCGACGTTGTACCAGACTTCAGTCTGAATTTATCTACAGTGGGAAAATTAATAAGAATAAAGTTGCAGTATTCTAATAAAGGTCTGACACAAACTCTATACAAGAGGATATGATAATCCCTGTTATAAAAGTTATGTAGAATGTGACCCAGAGGCCGATACGACTTAGATGTCTGCATAGTAATCCATTCTGTAAAATACAGATTATGAGTGTACCTGAGCTCTGTATCAACTACTGACTGAAGCCTAAACAACTTATTACTGCTTATGGAGAGATCAAAATTCAGGCGCATATTTCTAAAACACATCTAACCACACCTAGAAGCAATCAGATTTAACTTACACTTCGAGCACCACACTGCGACCTTGTTTAGTTCAGCAATGACGCCACTGAGTGTATGTACAGATTCGTGAGAAGGGAATCAATAAACTATTTTAAGATCATCTTCGCATAGAAGAAGTTCACTCATGCTGAAGCATTTGCATATATCATTTGTGTAAGCTATAAAGAGCAGTCGGCCTGAAACATCTCGTATAGCGCCAAGTGTAACTGATTCTGCCTTCGACAGAGTGGGGTGAATTTTAACAATGTGGTATTGGTGAATGGGGGGAAGAGCCCAGTCTTGCAAGCAAAGGATTCCTGGTTCCATAGGAGGAGAGTTTGCCTATAAGAAGCCTGTGGTTAACCATATCGAAAGCTTTAGATATATCAAAGTACAATACTAACACCAAGTGTCCAATGCTTTGTTTAGTAAAGACTAAACTAAAGAATTTAAAGTGACAAGGCATACAAGACCCAGTCTTGAGGAAACCATGTTGGGGATTAAATATAAGTTCTTCAGTGAGTAAATAATCAGCCAATTCGTCACATGATACTTTTTCTATTATTCCAGAGATAGCTAGGGTGATATTTATAGGCCTGTACTTATGTAATTTTGTTCTGTCGCCAGATCCAAATCGAAGACACATGTATGAGGTTTCCCACTTATTAGAGTAAGTGTCTGTTGTTAAGGAAAGGTCAAACAGTTCTGGTACGTTTAATGGGATATTATGTCTACCGAGTCTGAAGTAGATGGACGCCATGCCATCTACTCCACAACTACTTGAGATCGTAAGTGAGTCTATGGATGCACAATTGTGGTCATAAGTGAAAAAGACGGATTCTATATAATTAGTAATCGAGTAGATAGTGTTTACCCTAATATAATCCATTGGGTTTCCCCTGTTAGTAAAGAAATCGCTAAACAGGTTGGCTGTAATATTATGGTCGTTGACAATTAAGCTATCATGTGAAACGCAGGGAATATCATTGTTTCGGGGAGATTTGAAGCTTTTATTGAACAGCCGTACAAAGTTTTGTACCTTGGAGCTACTGTGTAACGCTGATAACTCTTCATTAATCGCCTTTAACTTGTGTACTTCTTTTATTTGGTTAAAAGTCATGATAATTTCCACGATTGCTGAGAAGTCATTTGACTTAAAATAACACTTCTGTAGGCGTCTTAGCTTCTTACGGCAATGAAGTGGTATGCACAAATCATTTGACTTAATCATATTACTTAGTTTCATAGGTGCAATGGAATCTAAACACGAGTCATTAACTTGATAAAAACTACCTAATTCACCTGTAAGACTATTAAACATGAAAAAATTTTCTCAATCAGAGCGACTTAGAAGGGTGTGTAGAAGATTCCACTTCACATTTTTTTAATCTCAATATCGTCTAGTTTCTTTTGTAATATATGATTATTGAAGTAACTGAAATTGAAAGGAAGAGCACATAGAACTATTTTGTGATCAGTGTTCCCGAGCTCTTTGCTAACATGAAGTGGTGGAGGGGTGACATCATGACAGAATACTTGGTCAAGAATGTTATTATGTCTCGTGGGAGTGTGTACACGCTGTGTCTAACAGTGCATGTCTAATGTTGTAAGAAGATTTTTCTAACCATGTGGCAGTCCTCTGCCACCATTTCAGTCTATCATGGGAAGGTTAAAGTCACTTGTGATGACTTTCGCACTATAATTTAGGGTAGAGGTATGTACAAAGGCATTAATGATGGCGTTATCTACAGTAGTCGGGGTGTCAGGGGTTCTGTATATGCATCCAGAATGTGAACTGTGGTTCATGGTATTGGCTGAGATCCAGACCGACTCTGGCACCTTACCGAGTATTTCGTCATCAATTTTATTAGTCGAAAAGTAAACATTTGTATATATTAGACAGCCACCACGCCGTTTATATTCTCCATTGCCACGATTTAGCATGTAGTCCTAAAAGGCTAATTCCGAGCCAGTTACTGAGGAGGCATGTTATGTTTCTGTGACAAATATGGAAGACGGTTTGGCTATAAAGGCTGTAGTTCTTATGGTTGATATTTTATTATGAAGTGAGCAGGCGTTAACTAATCAAAGTTCAGAAAAGAGGAGTGAATTGTGAAGAATCGAGTAAGATCTTTGTCTAAGTCGTTCGTGTTTGATACGACTAAATGTTACCTTGAAAAAGCAATCTGGCCGTTTGAGCTAATGTCTAGGCAAGCTGAATTTCTAAGGGGAATGGTGACTGCTGGATCAAAAAAACTTACTGTAGTCGTCAGAGATATTGAGATATTCAGAGTAGTTTGAGTTAGGCTACGTGGTACCCCGTTATCGATGTGCAAAAGATAGAGGATGTCCTAGTAGCCTATCATAAGAACAATTAAAATGAGTGTAAATATAAAATTATGATGGGAGAGTAAGACCGCCTACAGGACCTGAGTAAGTTGGGAATGGTGTAAGATTACCAGGGGTTAGAGCACACTGCTGTGCATTTGGCACCCTAGAATTTCCCACAAAGTTATTTGCGTCAAGGCAGTGAAAAGTGTTATACGCATGTTCGCTACGTGGTTTACGCTGGTAGTTAAATGAGCCATACTTAGATAGACTACGTTCAACCTGTGAGCACTTATAACCTTGATTACTGCCGAAGTGAGTATCTTCTGAAGATGAGACCATATAACCGGCGTTGCAATATAGTGATGTGGTAGTGAAAGACTTGCACTCACTGAAGCGCCAATTTTGATTTTACACGTCAGTGATTTTAGATGATCTTACTGAGATTTTGATCATGGTTGTTTTGTTCCCTGTTTTACAATGTAGACTGTTCACCTCTGCTCCCAAGATCGTTTCCTTCAGTTGCTGACCAAATGCATGTGAACAACATTAATTCAGCCAAGCTTACAGTGGGCACATTGACATCATGCCATCTATTTTCAGATGAGGTCACTAGACTTTGCATATGGGCTTGCTTTTGGTTTTAATAACTGTCTTTTCCTGCTATCCATTTTATTTAAATTATTTAGGGGGCTGACCATAGCCTTTACCTGCACTTTGGGAGTTCGCGGTTTTTCACCTAATAAGGAACTAGCGGGCTTAATATTGGAGGTCGTGTGGTTTTAATCTACATCACTTGCGGGGTGGTTATCAGAGGTTTGACATTTAATCTGTACGTTTTGTGGTATAACGCCTGTTTGCTAATTAACAGTACCAGCAGAGAATTATGCAGCAGCACTAATTGATGTAGTTAGGCACCTTGCATTAACAGTGTTCTGTTCAGCATTACTTAAGTATGGAGTTCCTAGTTTCTTTAGTCTCCGGATTAGTCTTACCCTCTACTACATGGGCATTCTTATAATTGTTAGATGCTTTTATTAATGACTTGGCATGTTTTAACTGATTTGCTACCGATTGGGAATCAAATCGTAGGAGAATAGGGCATCAGTACTTCTGATGTCTAGTGTTAAGGCGGAGGCTTTAACAAGAATAATGTGAAAGATTGGCTGCTTTCATTATAGAATATCTAACGGATCTCAGTGGTGCTTTCTCTGGAATATAGTAGACAATTACGTTTTAACGAGATATCATACGCTTAGTTGCTTCTGTAGCAATGGAGTCGACTACGGTTTTCATCTTCGTAACGTCTTCCAGTACAGGTGAAGTTGTATCCTTGGTCAGTAGCAGCTAAAAGGGTGACAGTGTGTTAAGTTCTTGTTTAACAACACATACTATAACTGAGAACGACTCCACTTGAGAATGCATTTCTACTTGCTGCTGAGTTAGGTGCTATAGTTCACAGTCGGCCCTCTCCATGCTACTGTTTTGTGACACAGACGTGAATTCCGTATTGGATATTTTCGGTAGTTGGATTACTGGTGTAAAATTGATCATTACTGGGTCTGTCAAATCCAGGGTCACTAGATCCGAAGTTTGTTTGGTAGTTAAGTTGCTATTAACTGAGCATTGTGGACTTTTACGAGTTTAGTTTTTTGAGATACGACTCATAATTAAATAACTTTAGTCAATGAGTCCTACTAGAGGTACTAGCGTAATGCCAAAACAGTCAAGGTTTAACAATTAATAGCTTTTTTAAGGAACGTTTAACAAGTTACCAAAAATTTGAACGTACTGAGTCAGAGAATAACCTGTATTTTAAAAGCTCATTATGTAAACCATATACCAATAGTTTGGCCATATATATTGGCGTCAGGAGGCGTAACTATGGTGTCTGATTACGTAGAGTAAGTAGGTGCATTATTCCGTACAACAGGTAGTACGAGTTGGATTTGTGTATGATCAGCATAAACAATCTATCTGAGTATATGATGAAAATACTTAATGCTGCTCCTGTTAAAAAGGAGTCTATTCCCCACAAGATTCTAATCACCAGTCGAATTCAAACAAGTGCACACGTTTCGTAAATTTAGAGTGAGTTTTGATCTACTCATACTAAGTGTCTCTAAAACGAGTCATTACTAAGGACAACATGTCGAACTTAGACGTAGCACTAACTTCCCATGCACGAAAGCGTTAAGCATTCGTTGTAATTCAAGGTAATTTTCATACTATTCTGTAAGCCAGAGTGCGCTTTATATGTTGCGATAAGAAACACTTCTGAATAAAGGTATGAGGGGGATGGGAGAATGATTTGGCCTACACAAGTCACAAGAACAGCTAACACTGAATTAGTGACCCACTGAAAACGTACCACATTAGAAACCAGAGTTACTGAGACAGCAAAACAAGTGCTTAAACAATTTAACAGGACATCCAGTTTTTAATAGCATACAGGATCATCATTATGCAATACGTGAAAATGAACTATCTAGTGGTGTCACAATGGTATCGTATTGCAGCCCTACCGTCTTGGAAGTATTTTCATTTACATTCTCTAACGGAGAATTGGCCAATCAAAAACATTTATAACATTCCTTTTTAACCACTATTTGTAACCGCAAATGGGAAACAAACAAAATGGTGACACTTTCCGTTCTGTTCATTAACAATACCAGCTCACCAAGATTCTTCATTAAACTCAATCCCGAACAATCCTTTCCAATTGTTTCCAGTTACTGTTCATCCTTCTAATAGCTGCTTCCAATTCTCGACGCAGCGTGTTCTTTGGCCCTCCTCTTTTCCGTTTCCCAACAGAATTCCATGTAAACGCTTGTCTCGTGATGCAGTCTGATGATTCCCGCAATGTATGTCCTATCCATTTCCAACGTCTTTTCCTAATTTCCTCTTCGACTGGAAGTTGGTTTGTTTTCTCCCATAGTAGACTGTTGCTGATGGTTTCCGGCCAACGGATATTCAGCATGTTGCGTAGGCAGTTGTTTATAAATACTTGTACCTGTCTGATGATGTTTGCAGTGATTCTCCAAGTTTCAGCTCCATACAGCAGAACTGTTTTGACGTCCAAATTGAAGAGTCTGATTTTGAGGTTGGTCGAGAGTTGTTTTGAGTCCCATACATATATATTCTTTAACTGTAGGAATGGTGCCCTGACTTTGCCAATCCATGCATTTACATCTGCATCGGACCCTCCTTGTTCATCGATGATGCTTTCCAGGTACGTGAAAGTGTCCATCTCTCTCAGAGTTTCTCTATCAAGTTCAATTGGATTGGTGCTTGATGTGTTATATTTGAGAATCTTGCTCTTTCCCTTATATATGTTCAGGCCTACTGATGCTGAAGTTGCTGCTACACTGGTTGTCTTCGCTTGCATTTGTTGGTGTGTATGTGCTAGAAGAGCTAGATCATCCGCGAAGTCCATATCATCAAGTTGCATCCTACTTGTCCATTGAATTCCGTGCGTCCCCTCAGATGCGGAGGTCTTCATGATCCAGTCAACCACTATGAGGAAGAGAAAAGGCGAGAGTAGGCATACTTGTCTGACTCCGGTCCTCACTGGGAATGCAGTTGTCAGTTGTCCTCCATGCACGATTTTGCACTGTGTTCCCGTCGTAAGAGTTCTGGATGATGTTGACGAGTTTCTCTGGTACGCCGTAGTGTCAAAGACGTTTCAATAGTGTTCTCCTGTCTACTCTGTCAAACGCTTTCTCGTAATCTATGAAGTTGATGTACAGGGGCGAGTTCCACTCAATTGATTGTTCAAGGATGATCCGTACTGTTGCAATTTGGTCCGTACGCGACCGATCCTTAAGGAAACCAGCTTGTTGATATCGATGTTGAGCCTCCACTGAATCTTTCATTCTGTTTAACAATACTCTGTTGAAGACTTTCCCTGGTACCGACAGTAGCGTGATCCCCCTGTAACTCACACATTTGCCCATGTCCATCTCTCTCAGAGTTTCTCTATCAAGTTCAATTGGATTGGTGCTTGATGTGTTATATTTGAGAATCTTGCTCTTTCCCTTATATATGTTCAGGCCTACTGATGCTGAAGTTGCTGCTACACTGGTTGTCTTCGCTTGCATTTGTTGGTGTGTATGTGCTAGAAGAGCTAGATCATCCGCGAAGTCCATATCATCAAGTTGCATCCTACTTGTCCATTGAATTCCGTGCGTCCCCTCAGATGCGGAGGTCTTCATGATCCAGTCAACCACTATGAGGAAGAGAAAAGGCGAGAGTAGGCATACTTGTCTGACTCCGGTCCTCACTGGGAATGCAGTTGTCAGTTGTCCTCCATGCACGATTTTGCACTGTGTTCCCGTCGTAAGAGTTCTGGATGATGTTGACGAGTTTCTCTGGTACGCCGTAGTGTCAAAGACGTTTCAATAGTGTTCTCCTGTCTACTCTGTCAAACGCTTTCTCGTAATCTATGAAGTTGATGTACAGGGGCGAGTTCCACTCAATTGATTGTTCAAGGATGATCCGTACTGTTGCAATTTGGTCCGTACGCGACCGATCCTTAAGGAAACCAGCTTGTTGATATCGATGTTGAGCCTCCACTGAATCTTTCATTCTGTTTAACAATACTCTGTTGAAGACTTTCCCTGGTACCGACAGTAGCGTGATCCCCCTGTAACTCACACATTTGCCCAAATCTCCTTTCTTTAATATCTTGATAAGATGTCCTTCTTTTCAGTCTGTCGGCACTTGTTCTTCCTCCCAGATCCTTTTGAATAAAACGTGGATTACCCTTGCTGTTAGGTCGATATCTGACTTGAAGGCTTCAGCTGGTATATTGTCAGGTCCTGCTGCCTTCCCACTTTTGATTTGTCTGATGGCCATCTTGATTTCTTCCATCGTTGGTGGAGTGACATCTGTCGAAAGATCTGTCAGTGCTGTTTCGATGTCCGGTGGGTTCAGTGGAGCTGGCCTATTCAAGAGTTCCTCAAAGTGTTCTACCTACCTATTCTTTTGTTCTTGAATCTCAGTGAGTGTCTTGCCTTCTTTGTTCTTGACCGGTCGCTCTGGTTTACCATGTTTGTCTGCCAGTTTCTTCGTTGTGTCATATAGCCGTTTCATATTTCCTTCTCTTGCAGCTTTCTCCGCTGTCGTTGCAAGGCCTTCGATGTATTTCCGTTTGTCGGTTCTAATGCTCTTTTTTACCTACTTATTTGCTTCTGGGTATTCAGCTTAAGCCGTTATTTTCCCTGCTCTTGTTCGGCTGTTGTTGATTTCTATCTTCATGTTCCTCCTTTGTTGAGTTTTTTCCAGGGTCTCAACGGATATCTATTTCTTATAATGGTGCCTCTTGCAGCCCAGAACCTCCTGACACGTTGAAGTTAGTGCCTCTTTGATTTCTTCCCAGTTGTGCTCCATAGTGGTTTCTTCTTCTTTCGGTAGATCTTGTAAGGCTTGGAACCTGTTGTTGAGAGATATTTTGAATCAAAAATAAAATAACTAGTAACCCTATGGAGATCTGCGAAGCGTTTAGTGAATCATTTGCACACTCTTTTACTAAAAACAGTCCACTTATAGGGATGATCAGCAACTTTAACCAGCATAAATTAACTGGCATGAAGTTTACAGTTACTAATGTTAGAAATGCTATAAGATCACTAAAACCTTCATTTAATAGCGGGGAGGATGGAATACCGGTTAATTTGATTAAATATGGTAGCTCAGCCTTCCCAATACTGCTCACAAAAATATTTAATCTCTCCTTGGAAGATGGAATTTTTCCTAGTTCCTGGAAAACCACGTATATAATCCCTCACTTCAAAAAAGGCACCAGACTTAGCATTGAAAATTACCGTCCAATTAATCACTCTTCCGTTTTATCTAGAGTCATGGAGAAAGTTATAAAAGAGGAGATTTACACTCACATCGTTAAGCACAAGCTAATTAAATCTTCCCAGCATGGCTTCGTGTCTAAGAAATCCTGCATAACTTGCCACCTAGAATACTTCGACTATATAATAAACAATAGAGATGATGGAAAATTAATTGTTACCCTATACTTTGACTTCACTAAAGCGTTTGACAAAGTACATCACTCATCTCTCTTATATAAATTACAAGCTTTCGGGATAACGGGCAAATTGCATGATTGGTTAGCTTCGTTTTTGAAAGATCGCATTCAATTAGTGAAACTAGGACGATATCTCTCACGTCCTCAAAATATCACCAGTGGTGTCTTCCAGGGTTCAGTCATTGGACCATTGTTATTTATTATGTATGTTAATGACATATGCCACTGTTTTCAAGAGGGTAAGACCTTTATGTTTGCGGACGACCTCAAAGTTGTCTATACATTCAACCCAGATGAAGGTCGAAATATTAACGACATAATACAGAGAGATCTCAATAAACTAAGCAAATGGTGTGATAAATGGTTTCTTCCCCTTAACACACAAAAGTCAGGGTACCTATGTTTCGGAGAATCTAACCCCGAGATTAACCTACACCTTAACGAACATGAATTTCGTCATCTAAATGACGTCCGTGATTTAGGAGTAAGGTATTCAAAAAGTCTATCCTTTACCGAGCATGCTTCATCACAGGTCTCTAAAGCTCGTAGACTTATTGGTTTTATTCATCGTAACTATCGTCTTAGCGAATCTAAAGTTATTCTTTATAAAACTTGTGTTAGACCTCTACTTGAGTACTGCCCAATTATATATAGTTGCATGCGTTCACTAGATCGGCAAAAAATAGAGAAAGTTCAACGGCATCTTACTAGACTATTAACCCCTGGCCGACCCTATGATGCTAAATACTGTGCTTGGAAGCTAGACCCTTTATGGGTCAGAAGGATTAAACTTAATCTTACCATAGTTATCTCTAGTATCAGTTGACGTTTCCCAGAATAAAAAAGTCGAGTAACAAATGAGATTTAGTTAATCCAATATGTACACTTTAGGTCTCACTATAATCAGATGTACTTAACTGATTCTGTGCCCTCTCGCGCTTTCGCTTGTTCCTTTTCTTTATCTTTTCAGTTCCCAACTATCGTGGCACGCTGAAAATATAACCCAAAGTCCACGCTAAAAAGGAAATTGCATCTTAGTGATCTGCTCATGATGCTTTAATGTGTTACCTCCAATCTCCATCGTCCACCTACAAGGTGCCGTCCCACACAAGGACATGTTCGTACTTGACGCCACAATAGACTATTTCAAACAACTGTGTGGTATCTAAATCTTCCTTGTGTCGCGTCTTTGACACTCCTTTTTTGAATTGATTACATATATTAATAAGTGTTCTCTACTAATACATTCCTGAAAACTCAAGAATGAAATGTATCTTCCAGCTTGTCTTGTAAATGGTATTATTAGTCAAGCATTCATTTCGCAAAAACTTTGTGTTCTATTGTAAAAGAGTTAAACTTTCTGTATCATAATGACCGTGCCTGTAAACTGGCGTGATTTCTGTAATAAATAAATAAATAAATAAATAAATTCATTGAGTTTGTCAGTGTCTCGGAGAAAGGTTGTAATGAACTGCTGTAATGCTGTTACTCCAATTGCCCATTGCTCCATTAGCTTCTGTTTCATTTTGGCAACCACCAGGTGTTGATCTGAAGCTATGTCAGCTCCTCTCCTGGTTCTTACATCTTCGATTGATCTTCTAATTTTTTTATTGGTACATATATGATCGATTTGATTCTCTGCAGTATGATCCGGTGAGACCCATGTGGCCTTGTATATGCGTTTGTGGGGGGGCGAATATTGTACCACCTATAACCAATTTGTTGAAAGCACATTGTAAATCTGTCACCATTGTCATTTCTGTCTCCCAGTCCCTGTCGTCCCATGATCTCTTTATATCCAGTGTTGTCCATTCCGACTTTGGCGTTGAGGTCCCCCATCAGGATTGTCAGATACTTTCCTCGACACTTTGCTATAATTGATTGCAGTCTATAGTAAAACTGATCTTTGTCCTCGTCGTTGCCATCGTTGGTTGGTGCATAACACTTGATGATATTCATTGTTACCCCCTTCTTCATTGTTTTGAAATATGCTTTGATGATCCTGGGTCCATGTGGTTCTCATCCCACAAGTGCATCACGTGCCTCCTTGGACAGCATCAGAGCAACTTCTTGAGTGTGAGGAGCATTTTCCTCTTCGTGGCCGGAGTATAGTAGCATTTCTCCCGAAGCCAATGTTTTCTATCCAGCTTGAGTTCAATGGGTTTCGCTGGTTCCAAGCACTGTCAAGTTGTATCTCTTCATTTCTGCATCTATTTGATTGGTCTTCCCTATCTTCGACATTGTTCGAACATTCCGTATACCTATAAAAATATTTGCTCTGGTTGTTAGAAGGGGGGGCATCGGCCTCATGACTTCCGAAGAATTTCGGCTTTCACCAACCATGAGGCGTCATGAATCCTTCTACTCCCAGGGCAGAGTTTAAATGGTTTATCTTGTTTAATCTGGTTAACGTTTTTTTAGCAAGCTTGAGTTTTACGGGATGGGGATGCTAGCCCCATGTCCAACCCTCCTCCTTTACCCGGGCTTGGGACCGGCAGTAACCCTAGGAGAGCTACAGACGGAGTTATCTGCTTCGGGTTAAAAGTTTAGAAGATAAAAGTTAACTCGTAACTACATCGTTTATATTTTTGACGAGATGATTTACAAAGAGTTTGAATAACTTTCATTAAGATATGGTGTTAATGGAAAAAACTTTGGATTTTTCGTTCGCTGATTACTTCTATGCGTGTACTAGTGAAGCTTTGGGTGCCAATGCGGAACTAGTAACAGTGAAATAAATTTTCGGTGGGTCTGGAGACTGGATGTTCCATCTGATTCGCAGCAGGTTTCTGCTTTGCAGCATAGAAATGCACGGACGTGATACTAATGATTGCCTGCTCTCAATTTGCCACTGTGATAATAATTAACTTTGTTCATTATCTACTTTATGCCAACTGGAAGGCATCATTTATAAATAAATAATTTAATCGGAAGAGAGTAATCATACCACAAAGGATATACGTTGTTCATTCCCGACTATCATGAACTTGTGGGACTGCCTTACTATATTACTATATATTACGACCTTAAATAGTTATTTATGGCAGGCTATTTTGTTTACCTAACGATACAGTCTTGATATGATCTGTTATTCTTCTGTTGATTAGGCTTGTAAAAGTGGCTTGTTCTTGACATCAGGAAAAAAATTATTATTAATTATGAACATTTTAGGCTAAAAAATAAACGAATCACAGTTGTTTTAGTGGCATTTTTGCTATGGGGTCACAGAAACTACGATAAGAAAGTCAATTTGACTAAAAATCTCCCAGATGCAGTAAGTTTTAGTACTATTTATCCAACAAACAGTAAAACGGAACAAGTGACTTTCCTTATGATCTGAGTTATTTTTCAGAGAATCTTAAGTTAAGGCTCATTACAGTATGACTTTGTCAAGAAAATCCCTGGTATAAGACGATGATTTGCCCATAGTGGTTCCAACATCTAACAGGTGATTCTTACTACAAATCCTGTTCTCTTGAAAGTCTTCATGGAGAAGGCATGCTATGAAATGTCATCCCAAACCATATTCACAATGCTAAATCATAGTTTTAGCTGCAATCTCTTAATCCCTCTTCTGATTTTAACCCATATCATATATTTTACTTTAGACCCAAAGCTGTAATACTATATCTTAAGCTAATACGTACTGAAAACATTATTTCTAACTCTAAAACACCACCACAAGTAAAATTCTCTAGGTCGAATCCTAATTTTGACTAAAATTTCTTATCCTCGGCCTAAACACTATTCTTAGCTACGATGAAGCATTTTTGGTACACATTTTTATTTCACACTTACACCAGTGAAGGCATTATCTAATTAGTTCTGTGACATATTGTGAGTTTTCAACTGGCATGCTCTCATGTACACAATGATACTTGAGAATAAAAGCTATTTATTTATTTAATAAGAACAGATTGTTAGATGGCTTACTAGTTCTCGCAGTTGGAATCTCTCAGTTGATCCAATTTTTTGAGTTTGTCAACAGATATATCTACAACTACTTAATGATGCAGGGATTTACATCTGTTGATCATTCAACGATGAAGTCGGTAGTAAACTGGCGGAGAGTTGGTTTTATGTTGACGGACCTTATTGGAACATCTCTGTAAATTCCTTATCCTGGAAAGCAAAGCACCTAAAAACGCCTCGAGACCCAAGGAACTAACTTTGTCAGAGTTCCTTTAAGTGTTTTTAATAATCCGGTATCCTTTGTAGACGGGAGCTAGGCACTCGTATAAACGTTAAGGTATTGGTAATATAAACACGTCTTAGCATCTCTATATCTGAAGGCTCTACGAATTGGCCAGCAAGCTGTAATTCTTTATGCAGCAATAGCATAACATGCAATGTTTTTAAATCTTCAATGATCATGGCTTCTAGATTTTTATGTGTATGGACAATTGGAAGCATAGTATTATTCCTCATGTATGAACTTGTACCTTGGTGTCCAATATGTGTCATAATGTACTTAGAGATATTCGCCAGCAGTTGAAAAATACCAGACCATTTTAGTACTTGAAGATCTCTAGGAAATTATAAACAATCCGTTTTATTATATGTGGTCCATCCGAATTATTCTACTTGACCTCTGCATGTACAGAGGGACAGTATTGCTTAGTCTACTTGTTACTTCTACTATAATTAAACAGCAATTTCGAACCTAAATATACACAAAGAACATGGCAAGTAGAATACATTCATATAAAACGTACTACCTCCTATAACTTTAACTGGAAACCCATATGACAAACAGTTCACTACTTTAACTCAGCAAAGCTTGAAGACTTGGTGTAACCTTGGCAACATAATAACAGTCTAGGCACAATTTTAAAGATGGATTTTATTCCAGACGATATATTAAGTGATCTCTCTCAAATAAAAAAAAGTCGGGATCGTAAATTGTTAAATTCGATCTAAATGCATTGTTAGGCAATTTATTAAATACTAAACGGAAGGGAACTACTCGGAACCATTTGTCAGTTGTAGAATCTTCACAGTCAATGCAGATCTTTAAAATTGAAACTGAAGAGCCATCAGGAGTTGTTTCAAGACCAGACAGTTTACTTAAGCAAGGCTTCTGTTCACATGATAATTTCTTATAAGGTTTATTGGTTCCAGACGAAGGCTTAGCACAAAGTACTCGCTCATCACAGATTCATAATTCCGTAATATCAGGAATAGAAACTATATTGTATTTTTGTCCAATAAACTTGCTAATATAGTCCAAAGTGCATGGATGAAAAAGTTATCACCCATTGGTGATGCAGAGCAGCTTCACAAGTTTAAGGAGGAGAGTCAGACAGGATTAAGCGATATTCGAAAGATTTTCGAGAAATCAATAAACCAGGTTTTTTTAAAAGAAGATTAAAAACATTCGTATTAACAGGCATCTTTGAAAAGCAGTAGTCTCAGAGCATTGCTAGTTGTTTTGTTTGATAGGTACAATGAGATGTTTGACAATTTGCTTAGTGTATGTGAGAAGTAAGGGAAGTATCATTCTTGATTGATTCCAGTCTATATCTAACCGTTGTTTTGGGAAGAAGTAATCTTTGCCTAATAAATATAGAAGGACTGCGTAACAAAAACGCTCTTCGGGATTCATTGAAGTATTTTTGGTAAAATATTTACTGACTTTAGGTGTCTTGATGGAGCTAGTTCAAGTAACAGAAATCTTTGTTCAGCTGTCGAAAACGTAAAATTAATGGTAAAACTATTTAATTGTTCCATTCTGTGAGTTTTATAGCTTGTTCAGGCTATTTCGACTTCAAAGTTAAATGCAGCAGAAGTATTCAATGTTCATAAATTGTATAAACTTCAGCTTCAAAGAGTTGACAGTAATCAGAGAACATTTGTCGAGGAAAATTGTCGCTGTTTTAATATGGCTCTTACTTTAGCAAAGTTGGTAAGTTTGGGATTTGTTTGTTTTAGTACCTGCCTTTGTTGGATCATGGCTAAGTTCAGTCCTTTCATCAGCCTATATCCTAAATGCATATAAATATTTGCTAATCACAACCATTCATATATGCACGCACCTCATATTATTCCTACAGGTATCAGTGACTACCATGTGCTTAACTTTGCACTAATCTCTAGACAATATAGCGTGGTGTTAATGTGGATCTGTATCTACCCAATTTTTAAGAAATCACATCTTAGAATTGAAGAAAATTAACAAAATATCAAACATAATAAGTGAATCTATGATTTTTGAATCCTTTTACAATTAGTTGAGAAGGATACTTGAAAATAAACATGTAAAACTACAATAAAACTTGAGATTAAAAGTGAAATCATTCAAATGCAACAAACACAGTATTATAACTTTTTATTTTATTTCAAAGGAAAAATTTACTGGAGTTTTAACATCTTCCAAAGAAGAGATACAATCTTACGCAATATGGAAATAAGGGGCTAAGCGACTTTGAAAATGAATATATAAATGCCTCTGTTTTATAGCCAATAAGTTGAATGAGTGAAGAATGGTGAACTAGTTAAGATGTTTTAAACACAGAGTAAAAATACAAAGCTTGTTTATTTTGATATGTAGTGATGATTGTATTTTATAAAAGCAGAAACAAGCTGCATGTTCTGGGACGGGTAACGTGCCAACCTGACTCAACGGTTAAGGGTATTTGTTTTTATTTACTCTAATTATGACTAACTGTGGCAAGAAAAAGCTTAAAAAGCGAGTTAATCTCTAAATGTAAAACTCCTTATGACTTAAGAGTTTTAACATACGCTAAAATACGAATATCTATTTAGATAAATCTTAGGTCCATGAGAAATATGATTGCTAAAATCTGAAGCTTGCAAATAGATATATGCATCATTTAGTGTTCATTTTGTTATCACACGCTTACTGATAACCTAAACGTTCAACATTATAGTTGGCTGCAATCAGTCTCCATAGTACTCGATTGCAGTGTGCAGCAAAAGTAAACGGCTACAACGGTAAATGAATTGTATACAGGAAAAAACACTTGTTTTCAAAATATTTAAATGACGTTTTCCTGATTGCATTTAAACCCTGAATAAAAAATTACAATCATCCATTTGCAAGTGTTAAGTAACTTACTGTTATTCATTTACAACCACCGCAAACAGTCTTCATAATCTTGAGGAAGGTTGGTACAACCATCATCCAAAAAACTACGTCATATCAGTTTAAATGTAATGTTTTTCACAGAAAAATAGTAAAGAAGGCGAAATTACTGATAAACTAAAAGTTGACAGTCTTTCATAATAATATTAGGAAATATTAAGTTCTGTGAATTGTGCATAAACAATAGATTGTACCTACTCTACGTAAATTTATGATATAACTAAGGAGCAGTTAAAAACTGGTTTTCAAACTATACTTTGACTTTTAACCACGTCATTCTCGTTTATAATAGCCGCAATAATCCGCTCATAGAACTAAGGCAATAATTCAGGCAACGAACCAAATCTAAGCTCATCTAATGCTATGGTAAATTAAGTAGATTCGATTAATCATATAGCCCATTTGGTCAAAGAAATTTGCCACCAAAATATTGAAGAAACTATTGCGTGAATTAGAAACAGCACGTATAAGCGAACAAAATTGTTTTAACTTAAATTATTACCAAGCTTTACCCTAATACACATCAGTATTTATATGCCAATATAAAAATTATTAAACAACTAAATGCAATCTATAAGTCAATGATAAAACTAAAACAGGTGGATTACATAACCAGTCATAATAAACGAAAGATTAAAACCAGTGGTAGAATGGCATATGTACTAGTAGTAATTATAAGCAAATTAACAACAATAGTATGAATACATATCCTAACATAAGATAAATACGAGCAATTATAAGTTGGATATAAATTGAGGCGTGTAAAATTTAACTTGTTAAAATAATTGTAATGAGTATAATAATCGTCCAAAACTAGGTATAGAAATAATAAGATCAATAAAATAGAGGATGGAGAGGAACATGCAAATCCCAAGGCGAGCATAATATCATTGGTACGTTGAGTCTAAACTAAGTGATGTGCATTTTTGTATCTCAGACAAGAAAATGTAGAACAAAACAAAGCCGTTCACCCAACACCGCTCCACGTAATAATATTAATCGAAATTACTTTCGCAGATTATTAGATTGTCACGTAATAGTCTAAGAGTTGCTCAGTCGGTAAAAGGCTCAATTGTTATGAAGTTGAACTGTGACATGGTTATTTCTTTTACACTTCAAGGTGACTGCACGCTAAGACTGTATAAATATTCAGTGCTTCCATATTTACAATGTTTCTACAATTAACATCAATCTGTTACGATAACCTCATACAAATAATGGTAATTTTTAGAAACCTTTTAACTAAATAATAACAGTAATGTTGTCAATTAATTATCAACCGTCAGTGAGGTGAAATAGAATCATATTACTAGAGCAAAACTTTTGAAGATTCCACACATGTGTTATTGTGTTGACATTATCCATCGGATACATTTGTCATTTCGTATTCACTTAATGTTTTTTTAATATTCTATTTTGTTTCTGGAAATAACATCAATGTAATACAATTCCAGTTTTGTGAAAGAAATATAGTGACTATTATTGATCAGCTTCAAACGTCCAAACATAAATGGCTAACCATATATGATAGATCATTTTTATTAATGAGAAAATTGGTAACGCAATTATATGAAACATTGGCGGCATGTACAGAAGGAATTATGCGCTTCTCTGAACATCTTGAATATTTGTTTATGTCATCTAAGTGTCATCTAGAAGAACTGTTGGAACGAATTCATAAATTTGAAATTTTTCTGCATCCGACATTTGAAGATGACGTAAAGTAAGCGTAGTATAATAGCATGGTAATGTATAGTTAATACACAATACGCGACACTAGTAATAACAATGGGATCATTAATAATGTTATTTTATTGGAATGACTTTATGCACACAAAAGTTTTTTGCTATGATTTCAAACATTTAATCCCCTTTACTAATTTGTTGGGAACAAGAATATGTATTTTGGCAGAATAAGTAAAATTCTCATTATTCTAATGATTTCTCACCAGCTACTTACAGCTTACAACGTATCAAAATTAAAAATACAAATAGGGTATGGAAATATATGCAGAAATATGTTTGATTAGAAGTTACATCAAAGTTACGCAACAATGAGTGTTTTTTAATTACATAACAACTGCTACTAACCCATTAGTTTTCATGATTTCTAGGATTTTTGATTGTATGTTGTGTTATGTGTAAAATAATTATTTCAGTCACTTGGGTTTCACTGAATCTTTATTACTTAGTGCCTTATATGTCTTCACTATGAAAAGGCGTTTGGAATTGTAGACAATAGAACACTATGGAAACGTCTTCGACACTACGGCGTACCAGAGAAACTCGTCAACATCATCCAGAACTCTTACGACGGGAACACAGTGCAAAATCGTGCATGGAGGACAACTGACAACTGCATTCCCAGTGAGGACCGGAGTCAGACAAGTATGCCTACTCTCGCCTTTTCTCTTCCTCATAGTGGTTGACTGGATCATGAAGACCTCCGCATCTGAGGGGACGCACGGAATTCAATGGACAAGTAGGATGCAACTTGATGATATGGACTTCGCGGATGATCTAGCTCTTCTAGCACATACACACCAACAAATGCAAGCAAAGACAACCAGTGTAGCAGCAACTTCAGCATCAGTAGGCCTGAACATATATAAGGGAAAGAGCAAGATTCTCAAATATAACACATCAAGCACCAATCCAATTGAACTTGATAGAGAAACTCTGAGAGAGATGGACACTTTCACGTACCTGGAAAGCATCATCGATGAACAAGGAGGGTCCGATGCAGATGTAAATGCATGGATTGGCAAAGTCAGGGCACCATTCCTACAGTTAAAGAATATATATGTATGGACTCAAAACAACTCTCACCACCTCAATCAGACTCTTCCATTTGGCGTCAAACAGTTCTGCTATGGAGCTGAACTTGAGAATCACTTCAATCATCAGACAGTACAAGTATTTAAACTACCAACATCTTACCGTTTCCGAAACCATCGCAAAGTCTACTATGGAGAACAACAACTTCCATCGAGAGAAATTGAAAGACGTTGAAATGGCCTTGCGAAACCAGCTTCATCCAGACAAGCTTTACTGATCCTATGGAACGGAAGAGGATAAAAAGCTGCCGTATAGAAGTGGAAGTCAGCTATACAGTATTAAACATGGGATCATTAATAATGTTATTTTATTGGAATGACTTTATGCACACAAAAGTTTTTTGCTATGATTTCAAACATTTAATCCCCTTTACTAATTTGTTGGGAACAAGAATATGTATTTTGGCAGAATAAGTAAAATTCTCATTATTCTAATGATTTCTCACCAGCTACTTACAGCTTACAACGTATCAAAATTAAAAATACAAATAGGGTATGGAAATATATGCAGAAATATGTTGATTAGAAGTTACATCAAAGTTACGCAACAATGAGTGTTTTTTAATTACATAACAACTGCTACTAACCCATTAGTTTTCATGATTTCTAGGATTTTTGATTGTATGTTGTGTTATGTGTAAAATAATTATTTCAGTCACTTGGGTTTCACTGAATCTTTATTACTTAGTGCCTTATATGTCTTCACTATGAAAAGGCGTTTGGAATTGTAGACAATAGAACACTATGGAAACGTCTTCGACACTACGGCGTACCAGAGAAACTCGTCAACATCATCCAGAACTCTTACGACGGGAACACAGTGCAAAATCGTGCATGGAGGACAACTGACAACTGCATTCCCAGTGAGGACCGGAGTCAGACAAGTATGCCTACTCTCGCCTTTTCTCTTCCTCATAGTGGTTGACTGGATCATGAAGACCTCCGCATCTGAGGGGACGCACGGAATTCAATGGACAAGTAGGATGCAACTTGATGATATGGACTTCGCGGATGATCTAGCTCTTCTAGCACATACACACCAACAAATGCAAGCAAAGACAACCAGTGTAGCAGCAACTTCAGCATCAGTAGGCCTGAACATATATAAGGGAAAGAGCAAGATTCTCAAATATAACACATCAAGCACCAATCCAATTGAACTTGATAGAGAAACTCTGAGAGAGATGGACACTTTCACGTACCTGGAAAGCATCATCGATGAACAAGGAGGGTCCGATGCAGATGTAAATGCATGGATTGGCAAAGTCAGGGCACCATTCCTACAGTTAAAGAATATATATGTATGGGACTCAAAACAACTCTCGACCAACCTCAAAATCAGACTCTTCAATTTGGACGTCAAAACAGTTCTGCTGTATGGAGCTGAAACTTGGAGAATCACTGCAAACATCATCAGACAGGTACAAGTATTTATAAACAACTGCCTACGCAACATACTGAATATCCGTTGGCCGGAAACCATCAGCAACAGTCTACTATGGGAGAAAACAAACCAACTTCCAGTCGAAGAGGAAATTAGGAAAAGACGTTGGAAATGGATAGGACATACATTGCGGAAATCATCAGACTGCATCACGAGACAAGCGTTTACATGGAATCCTGATGGGAAACGGAAAAGAGGAGGGCCAAAGAACACGCTGCGTCGAGAATTGGAAGCAGCTATTAGAAGGATGAACAGTAACTGGAAACAGCTGTAATGGATTGCTCAGGACAGAGTTTATTGGAGAATCTTGGTGAGCGGCCTATGCTCCTCTGTGGGGGGTAACGGGCGTAAATAAGTCAGTAATGTCTTCTCAATAACCTCCAATCAAACATATTTTTACAAGACTTTTCACATTTCATTTATAATTTTAGTGATAACACATCATAAATTATATTAAATAAAGCCAGTAAATTTACCCCAGTCTTTTAAACAATTTGTTCTTGTTTTTCATAAATTTTTACTGACTTGCAACTTGAATACCAAAATTTTAGGCGTAATCTTTGATACCTTCTTATTAGTTAATTAGAATTTATTTCAATTGATTGCTAAATTTTATTGTAACTTTAGAAATTCCATTCAGCAAGAAGGCTGATTGTATCTAAATGCATGAAGCTCAATAAATGTCAGATATTATCATATTCCACTCATTAGTCGGCAGAAATTTTAAATAGGCAGCTTTAGTTGCATTTGAGAAGGCCAGAAGTACGATGAGGGGATTTTGCCGTATTTTGTCGATTTATCTTCATGTCTTACTAACTATTCTTATTGAAAGACCACTACAAACCAGTATTAGATGAAAATATATTTATATAACTTGGTTAAAAGCTCTTATCTTGTTTCATAACCTTTGAAATTCAAAAAAGATTTCACATCTGTATTCTGCATACCTATAAGTAGCATGAAACGGTATTCAAAATTTGTTGAGTTTTTTGTTGTAACAATCAGCTGCAAAAAGTTTCCGTTATTTCAGTCTTTCAGAATAAGGAATTTTTATGCTCATTCACATAATTAATAACGAGTGAAGATAAATAATTCATTATAATGCTTTTTAGATAGAAGATCATATTACAGTAGGCAAACGGCCGAATTTTAACCTTTATTATAAGAACATCATAATTCTAATTATAACATATACAATATTCACTATTCACTGTAATTAATGGTACTAATAGCAACAGTAAGTTGCCTTAATGAATAGAAACAGGTAGAGACATGAACTTTATTACTTAATAAGTTAAGATTCTGATTATTTATTCGATAAATGATTATGCGTATGCATAGTTATTATAACTCTCCGTGGTGCTGTAGAGACCTCGCATAGATTTCATTATAAAGTGTCCCGATCTGAAATATAGATCATTTTAAAGAAAATTCTTATTATCGTTGTTTAGAGAATAGGATGATTTAGAACTGGATCATCGTGGATTATTGTTATGACGCACAAAAAATAGACTGCGATGGTTGGACTTATGAGACTAATTGATCGACATGCCTCGTACGCTCGTGGTCACAATAAAAACGCCAATGAGTGACTAGTCGGTCCTAGCCCACTCGTTCCCATGCCAAAATAGGAAGAACGAAATTCAATGAACTGACCTGATAAGATCGTATTGTATTGCTAACATTCCTTTATATATGTACAAAACCTGGCTACTCAGTCAGCCAATTAGAAAACTAACATCAATAAAAATAAAAGTAATAGTGACTGTGAACTGGAGCAATATATACACAATCAGTTAACCGTAGTTTACAAATGAGAAATAATGCCTTAACAATTAGTGCTTTGACAAAATTGTTTGTGACTACTATCAGAAATTTTCCAGTAAATGAATTGGAAAATATTCAATCTTACACGTAACTAGTTAGTTCACAGTGTGTTGTTCTTTTCTCTTATTATTTGGGAAGAAATCGAAATCCAGAATATGCAGCACGTGCTACAGTTCAACTAATTGATATACAAGAGACAGCAAATAAAGTTAGTTACCTAATTATGAGTTTGTTTTAAAAACTTTAATGATTCTTTTAACGATGCAAAAAACAATTAATATAATTGAAGTTATCCATAAGGTTTTAATAGTAGACCAAATATGTTATACCCAAATTTTTTTAATCATTTTTTCTATTCAAATACTGAGTGAATACTGAGTAGCAGAGTGTAATTTTCATTAAAGATTTTATTTCACGCCTTTATATCTATCTATCTATCATTTGTCTACTATAGAAGTACAGCATTACCTAACTTGAGAATGAAAACCAAATATAATGGAAGACTAAATTTTCATCCAAAATTACGTTAGTATACTGTGGTCATTCATGACGTGTAGTGCTGAATAAAATGCAGTAAATATTAGAAAGATGTAAACAATCTGAACATCTAAGTATAATACAGCCAGTTACCATATTATGTAATTTTAAATTAAACAAACTGTTTGTATTGTATCTATATTAATAGCAAACTTTCACAATACGTAGTTACCATGCAAAAAGTATTTTTTTAAAGATGTAAGCACTCTTATCTTTATTGATAACATTATAAAAGATATCTGAGAAAATTGGTTGAGGGTATGGACAAATTGACGATTAGACTGTATAGACTTGATGTACTGAGTTTAAAAAGAATCTCCTAGCATCCACCAGCTGATAAGATACTAGAATATACATATATATATATATATATATATATATATATATGCATATATATAGATCTAGGTATAGATATGTATTCTAAAATTATTGCTTTTTTGCTACAGAACCTCGAAGTAAGTAATGTTATTCCCCAATAAGCGTGCCGATCTTGTGTATTTAGATAAGGTGTTTAATGTGGTTTTGTTTAGATAAACGCATGCTATTTGCGTTTACTGAAAATTACTACTTTGTACATAATATTAATAGTAACAATCTGAATTCTTGACTAAAACAGAGCGTGATTGGAAAAAACGTGATAACGCATCATTTATGAATGTAAAAATGTGTTAAATTTATAGGTGGCATATTTAAAATATGGATAACAGTGCAGATTTATATTAAGTAAATAAATTTTCAAGTAATGTTTGGGTTGGATTGTGACTAATAAGCGTTATACGGGCCACGCTTTTCGTCCTCTTTGGGACTCATCAGCTGGATGTACATGCATCGCAATGTTGCTATTCAAACTGGGATTCGAAATCAATTCGCTTCGTACCAAACCCCACCACGTTCACTACTAGGCTAATGAGTTCAGAGGGTCACACTCGTGCAACGGGTATATGTTATTAGGATGAGTTTGTATCTTTCTGTTGATTAGTCATGGACTGAAACTGGTCAGCTTTTGTTGCTATATATGCATCCCGAGCGAATGGTCTCGATATGGCGACAAATTTAGGTTAGATATTTAGTTTAGATTGTGACTGGTAAGCGGAATATAACTGAAACAATACTTGTGACCATTAGCTATATCAAGGCAACCCGCTCAGGATGTGCATATAGCAACAGAGGCTGATCAGTCTCAATCCATGACTAATCACCGGGAAGATACAAACTTATGCTAATTAAAATTAATATTCGGTTGATAAGTTTGAAACTAAAAACACAATTAATAATGGGTTGAAAGCAAATCCAACTGATAAATCTTAAACAGGTTGAAACGTACGTGTCTAAATATCAAATACACTGAGAATGTCATTTTTATTTTCATATGCTTCATTACATTTCATTTTAGGTGTTAATGAAGATAGCTAAATTGTGGACAGTGAAAAAATCTGAATTAATGAACCAAATTGGTTTGAATACGTGTCAGTATGAAGCAAATAATGAAGCTGACATTAAAGATAAAAACGAAATTGACAGTAATATCGTGACTGATGAACTAAATGAACATTTCAATACTAAAATGTTTAAACCAATAGCATTGAGTTCTACATTAAGATTAAATTGTAGTTCACAAAATGTTGCACAACCAAAATTTTATAAGGAACTTTTTAAAATTTTAAAACCTGAAATAAATTTATATGATTTAAAATTACTACTTAAATCAGCAACAGATGAATTTCATGAATTATTTATATTTATGAAAGAGAATTTAAATGATCAACATTCATTTAAACTGTTTAATTGGTTAGATAGATTACAAGATGTTTTTTATGTAAGTCTAAAGAATTTATCTAATGTTCTTCCTAATATAAAAGTAAATCATTTAAGATACAATTCTTTTATGTTAATTAATTGAAGTGAACATGTTAATACTAATCGATCAGTTAAAAATTGTGTACTTAACACTTGTCTTATTGTGTTTTACATAGCTTCAAAAGTATACGTATAAAAACCTTCGGGCATGAATGGTCGTGTAGACAATGTGTACATAATTATTGTACCTGAACATTATAGGTGTTATCTTCGTTTTGGGCTTTTAAATGGGTACTTTGGGTAGTTCAAGTTTTTTAATAAAAACTAAATAACTGACTAGTGATTAACACGCCTATTCAAACGTAAATTATTTTATGTGAATATTTGTCTGGATTCGGACGAACAGTTTGGCAGTATTGGGTCCCAAGTATATTGAGGACGTTTGAAGTAAGCTATGCTTGAAGAAGTCACTGTTCAATAAGCTAAGCTAATTTGTTACTACTTACCCTGTAATGGAGCCTCTGAATACTATTTAAGCTTTGTTCTAGACAGAGGATGAACCCTGAATTCAAACTGACTGTAACTTTATTATTCACAGTCAGTGTGTTGGGAAAAATGATACACTGCTACAATATAATTTGTAACTTCACCACTATCAACAGGATTATACAAAGTCTAAAATAATACATTGAACTATACACATAATAAATAGAATTGTACCTCCGAACGTTGTTGACTCCCAGTAGCAAATACACAGTTCCTCCAACAGTTTTGTTTTGGTTTGACAGTCCCTTGGAATAGTTTTTACATATTCACTCACCACGATTTTAAGCGATTTTCTATTTTCTTAAGATTACCAAACCTGTATAGAAGTGTCACATTCAAAGTGGTTATTTGTCAACTGTATGTAATAAGTTTCTAAGATATATATATATATATATGAATGAATATGTCACAGATTGATGTTGGCAGAGTACCATTGAAAACCAGGAAGCACTGGACAACTATTTCGTTCTAGTGTGGAACTCCTCAGCAGTGCGCACCCGAGATTCCGCACCAGGGCCTTCAGGTTGACAGCTGACGCCTAACCATCTGCACCACTGGGTCGGCATCCAACGGTAAAATTCCCACTTTCATCAATTTGTGATATATAGTGCGACGATCATGCACTGTCATTGGTAATCACTGTCTCATACCCGGCAAATCTGAACTCCACCAGTCACGACTTCTCACTAGAGCTTCAGAAACATCCTGAAGTTAGTTACTAGTGAGCTTATTATTATAGTTCGGTTGGGATGGTTATTTTTGTGGAGGCGCTGGTGCGAAATCTGGGGTGCGCATTGCTGAGGAGTTCCACACTAGAACAAAACAGCTGTCTAGTGCCCCCTGGTTTTCAATGGTACCCTGCCAACATCAATCTGTGACATATTCAATCAAACAAATAACCAATCTCCACAAAAATAACTATCCCAATTGAAATATATATATATATATATATATATATATATATATTTATATATGCTACCTTAATCCTGACGTCATTTAACGATTATTATTAATTGCAAGGAATTTTCTTTAGTTATTAGTGTTGTGGAAAAATTTAATTTATCTCTTGGTATGTAATCTTTTTGGACGAATATGTCGATAAATTATGTCTGAATCTCACTTCTAGCAAATTAATAGGTGAATCCATGGTTTAAGTTTCAGTATATTTTTTGGACCCATCATCACTAAGATGCAGTTATATTACAACTGAGAAGTCTTAAATAGAATAAAGCATGTATGTTAAATTTTACTTGTAGTGACTATCTGAAATACTATTATTATTGTGCGGATTTAAAGCACGAAATTCTGCAGTACACCTAAAATTGAACTACATCCTTGTCAGACTACACAGCGATAATCGTGGATTCTTAAATTTGTTATAAATTACCATTGTCAATATCATCTGCACTATATGTATTTCAAATGTTTGCGGAACTGATTCAACGTAAAAATCCTTTTTAATGAGTCTTCTTTCTACAGTAGGATCTAATGAACGATATAGTACAGAATAAAGTTAGTATTGATTATTCACTTACTAAATGATTTTAGTATATTTTACACAATGCTGTATGGATATACTTCTACTCCTTTTTTGTGGTCCTTCGTTCATGTTATTTTTGTTTTCTTTCCAATGTGAAGAAATTATCAGATATACTGACAATTCAAGAGCGTAATTTAATCAAATTAATCAATATTTATGACATAGGGTTATCAACTTTTATTCATATGGTTGAGAAGTTCAAAGATAATTTAAGTAATGAACAAGAAGATGGACCATTCTTCGACTTAAACCAACTGCGAGATAAATTTGAAGAGTGGAAAAACTTAATCAAACTAGATGGCTGCAATCTCCTTCAGCCAAATTCATTGACAGATGAATCATCTTCGGAAAAGAAAGAAAATAGTGGCAGAAACGATAAGTAAGTATAATCGTTTATACTTGCAAATCGACTTAAGCAATGCACATATCAAGCCAAATTGCCGCTTTAATGAGTCAACATGAAATCAATTTACATGTCGCGAGGTTGAAAGCAAGAAGATGCCGACCAACTACGATATTTTACCAAATATATATGATGGAGATAAGACTAAGTGTAACATTCTGAACTTATAAGTCGACGTATTTAATTTGTCTATAAAAACTAACTCAAAATTCTCTCCTGGATATAGATTTCAAATTGAATTTTACCTGTTACGATTACTAATCTTTCGTATTCTTTATAACAAGAAACATTATATCACTTGCTGGTGGGTAACGTTAGCGATAGATGATTTTAAATAGCTTTTTTTTTCTGGTGACCCATTGATATTATATAATGTATATATAATGTATAGCAGACAAAACTGTGATCGGTTTTTACGGGGTGTGGGTTTATTTTATCATCACTACTTTCCGATTGACCCAAGATCTAATTAAGGAAACATATATTTATAGTTAGTTTTAAAATTTTTGCAGCATTTAACACTAGGCATTATTTCGAATGAACTTAAGTCATAAATGTACAGAATTGTATGTCAAATCAGTGAACCGAAGATTAAGCTCTGGTCTCACTTCCTGAAGATATTAGGTTTCTCCCATTATCATGATAGTGAATGTACACTGTTTAAACTTTCCACCTTGAGATAAAACATCTCTTCAGTGTTTTTTGATAGATGTTTGACCGTTGTCAATTCTTGATATTATCTATAAATTGACAGAAATGAAAATTCTGTGATCAAACATTTGTTTAGTAGTTTAGAAGGCTAAACATTCATTGTGAGACATGGAGGTTATGGATTCAATTTACCGGTGGGATCTAGGGCAGGCACTACCAACGAGGTCCGTACCAGGCTAAAACAACTGTTCAACACTCAGTGGTTTTAAATAGCATCTAACTGACGTCAATCTACGACGGATACAATCAACTAAATATAATCTATGACATAAACAATCTCATCAAATTTTTTATTGGTTAAATTAATTACTACTCAATGACTTACTTACTTGATTACTTACGTCCGTTACGCCTCACAGAGGAGCATAGGCCGCTCACCAAGATTCTCCAATAAACTCTGTCCTGAGCAATCCATTACAGCTGTTTCCAGTTACTGTTCATCCTTCTAATAGCTGCTTCCAATTCTCGACGCAGCGTGTTCTTTGGCCCTCCTCTTTTCCGTTTCCCATCAGGATTCCATGTAAACGCTTGTCTCGTGATGCAGTCTGATGATTCCCGCAATGTATGTCCTATCCATTTCCAACGTCTTTTCCTAATTTCCTCTTCGACTGGAAGTTGGTTTGTTCTCTCCCATAGTAGACTGTTGCTGATAGTTTCCGGCCAACGGATATTCAGTATGTTGCGTAGGCAGTTGTTTATAAATACTTGTACCTGTCTGATGATGTTTGCAGTGATTCTCCAAGTTTCAGCTCCATACAGCAGAACTGTTTTGACGTCCAAATTGAAGAGTCTGACTTTGTGGTTGGTCGAGAGTTGTTTTGAGTCCCATACATATATATTCTTTAACTGTAGGAATGGTGCCCTGACTTTGCCAATCCATGCATTTACATCTGCATCGGACCCTCCTTGTTCATCGATGATGCTTTCCAGGTACGTGAAAGTGTCCATCTCTCCCAGAGTTTCTCTATCAAGTTCAATTGGGTTGATGTTCCCTGTATTATACTTGAGGATCTTGCTCTGATGCTGAGGTTGCTGCTACGTTGTTTGTCTTTGATTGTATTTGAATGACCTACTCGCTTAAATAAATTATTTTTAATGACTTCTATATTTAGTGAATGAGTTTAGTCAATTTGTTTTAACAATGTTGTAATTTTAACTTTAATTATTCTTTGTCGCAATTTTTTTTTTATAAAAAATTCTCTTTTACAGATTGAATCAAAATGAATTGACTACTGAATTAAACAATCAGTCTACGTTAAATTTAATCATAAATATGCAACAAACATTAAATCAAAGATTATGTGAATTAAATTTAAATTTAGTAAATAATGTTAATAAAATTGATAAAAAACAATCTAAAGTATGTCAAAAATTAACTACTAACTGGTTATCTACTTCAATTATATGGATATGCTTAAATAACTACAATGAAATTAACAAGAGTCGGTTACTATTTGAAAAAATTTATAATTCCAAATTGACCAGTTCATATATAACAAACAAATTGAGAACTAGTCATAATGAAAAATTAGTTTCACAACAAAAGGATGCAATTGAAGAGACTGAACATACGATAATAGAAATAAACAATAAAGATAATAGCATAAATACTGTTATCTCTACTAGTTCTATTGCTGAAGATAATAATTATAGTGCAACCAATGCAAATCAGCACTACAATGATACTGATGGTGATGATGATAATGATGATGAATGGATTAATTCTTGTTTTAGCGCAACATATCAAGAATTACAAAATTACTTAAATGATTTTAAAACAAAACTCAAACTTGAAGATATCATCCAGCAAATAACCAATGAACTTGATGATATATCCGCTAATTTGAATATGTACGTTAGTTATTGTTTCATTAAAATTGTTGAAAACGAATTGATTATAAATATACTACTAATTGAAATGAATAGTTATTAATAAACATATCAAAACATGCAAAACAGGAGAACTGTTGCATCACATTCTGTTTATTTGATATCAATATGAGAGTTACAGAATAGCTTCATTAAGCAGTCAGTTTACATATCATAATATTTTATAGTGATAGTAACAACTGACTACACGTAAAATATCATTCACTCAAATCGTACATATTAAAAAGCAAAAATATCTCCCCCCCCCTCCATCGTTCATTTTAATGCTCTTTGTTCAACTTTAAGAGATGTTTTGAGGGAAACAAGTAGTACCTAGTAGTCATTTTTGCTGAATATCAATTTTGATCATTCCAAGTTGATTTCATTAATACTCATGAATTAAGGCTTACATTCCTAGACTTTTAAAGTAATAATTGTATCATGCAGACTAAAAATTGTAATCTTATAAGTTTTTATTTTTCACAGTAGACTATTGTAGAACTGTTCAAGCAATTATCATTCGAATTGAGATAACTATTTTTGTGAAGATCGGTACTTTTATTTGACTGAATGCACCACAGATTAATGTTGGTAGGGCACCACTGAAAACTAGGGAGCACTAGACAGCTGTTTAGTTCTATTATGGAACTCCTCAGCAATACACACCCCAGATTCCGCCCCATGGGCTTCAGATTATCTTTTGTTAGTGATAATTCTTTCCTTCAATGAATTTTAGATTTTTCCAACACAATCTTTAGCTTGCTGCCAATAGAGTTGGCCGAGGCTACTGAATTTTATTTTAATTATTATTTAATTAATAATAGAATTTGACGGAACACTTAGAAAGACGGAATTTTGATGAATATAACAACAAAAATTGATTAAATGAATATTAAACACTTGATTATAGTAGTTCATTTCCAGGATATTTACATAGAACAGATACGTTTGTCAATTTAATTAAATGAACGATTAATTATAACCTTAGATTTCATCAAATAGAAATTGCAAAACCCTTGTTAAGTTATTTTATTCACTTATTCAAATATTCAATGTAAAATAAGCAAAGTTTATTTTAATTTTAGAAATACCAGTCTAGTTAAATATTTCAAAGATCAAATAGATATTGAAGTATGGAAACAACAACGAAATGAATTAGAAGTAATTAATAATAATCATTATTTTATTTTATATAGTTGGCTAGAAAAGAATTCATTCAGGCTTGGTGTAATTTATCAAGTGAAATATTTCATAATCTATCTGAACAGCCAGAAGAAAATACACAAACAAAAACTTCAAAAGTAACGAATAGATTCATTTTTAAGGAAACTTATTTATTTTACTAAATTAGAGAGATAAGGAAGAGCATGAACTTTCGAAATTTGATGTTAACATAGATTTGGACCATTTACGTGAATTTAATCAAAATGGATTCTTCTGCGTTGATTCACTTGATTATATCAACAGACAAATACAGTAAGTTTGCATATTGTGATGCATAATTCTTCAATTGATTAATGTTTATCATTAGCCTTCAAATTTTCAGGGGAATGGGGCTATATTAATATCTCCTGCACCATCTGTCATGCTTCTTTAAACTGTATAAGTGTATATTCACTTCTGTTATCTTTCCTAAACATCTAATTAGAACAAAGGAATAATAAAGATCTAAGTAGTTCCAAATACTTAAGTATTCTATCTAATCACTCATAGTATCATATAAGTGAAATATAATACCACAATGTATAATTCAGCTAATACTACCTTAATATGAAACTTCATGGCATATCAATATTTTATTGACTTTTATGAAAGAATAGAGAAATTTAGGGAGGAAAACAAGTGTATATGAGTTGGTGATTGATATTTTAAACATGACTACAATAAAGTGATAAATACTCAAAAATCTGACTTGATTGATGGAAACTCTCCCCTCCTCCCGATGAATAAATATCGAAAGACAGAACAATTGATCAGCAATTGACTGATATTTTATAAAATAATGCACACCTTCGATTCAACCAAGAAATTTAGAGTGTGCACCTTTGAGGAGTCTCACATGAAGACAAAGGAGTTGTCCAATACTTTGCAACCAATATCATTTTGTGATGAACACAAACAACTAAACTTAATACTTATCTGCATTAAAACCATTTTAATCCAAGCGCTTACATGCAAAATATGTAACATAAAACAAACAGGGTCAAAGTTTGTCTAAATTATCAATGACTGTTGAATATCGATCAGGTACGTCATACGTAAACTAATGAAATCAAGACAGATATCAGGTTTACTTATTGATCGCCATTTAAATGACGTGTTACAATTAAGGTTAAACTAAAGAATTCTCGGGAACATTAGAAAATAACACTAGATAATTTATAGTAACTAACGAAGTTTAGATAATCATGTTTCACAATCTTCTCTCTTGCTTCTCTTTCCAAATGGATCTTAGTACGAAAGTTACCGGAATAATTGTTGTGGAATCGCATTCTCTGTCTTCCTCTGTGCACTAAGCTTATTATCATATCATCCCTTAGTTTCGTTTGTCTCAGTTAATTTATACTGCTCACATTTTGACTTGCACTTTTTATTAAATTATTTCTATCTTTTAGTGGTAATATGTGAAGTGACAATCAGAGAAGATAGGTAGCTCTCTCTGGTTGTTAGCTAACTACAACTGACTGACGTCGTGATCATTTAGTCATAATCACAGTATGGCCATAATTCTATGTTGTTTAAAGTTGCAACACCAAGTTAACAGAATATGATGAAACTAACAAGATTCATAGTAAAGAGTCGAGACAATGTTTAAGTAATGATTACGAGAAAGACTAAAATGTGCAAATTTAGTTAGAGAGGATGCAATAAAAATACTGAAATCCAAGGAATGAAGACCCAGGAAATAAATAGTGCTGACGTATCTGTACAACAGTAATCCATTCTTAGTCGTGTTATCCAGCGTCCACAACAATCAACCGCGATTATTGCGATGGACTAGATAGTCTGTGCATGCCTACATGGTCCACATTAATAATCATTTACTTCGTGAACTGATCCCAAGTTTTTGTTTGACTGTCTCCAGGTTAATTCTAACTTATTCATACTCCAAATAACATCAGATGTCGTGGTCGGTTGTGTTTTAACAAGAATACCACATATCCCTGTCACTCTGATTGATAGATTCACAGTTTAATCAACCAATCTTCTATCTTCACCTAATACTCCATTTATGACTTCAATATTACTGTTTCGGCTATTCGACCAATTCGTGAGATTCTCTGAAAATATCTACGACCAAATACTTTCAGTTTATTTGTCTTTTACCCCGTCAGGATATATTTAACATCTATAGGGGATAACTACACAATACACTTACTCCCTAGTTGACAGTGACTTTGTGCCTTCGCCGAAAGTGATAAACCCTAAGAAAGGCTAAGCAGTTTTTCTGAATTCGTGCAGAAATTTCATCGGCCACAACCTTCTGTAGTAGACGAGGCTTTTGAGATGAATAAAATAATCACACCACTTATGTTTCACTCCTAACTATTAGTCTAAACTTGACGCATCCCATTTCTGAACCAACATTAAGTATTTAAAGGAAGAAAAGAGCATCCAAAACATGCTTGCTAGGTTACTCAACTGGCCATTTTGTCAGGATCATTATGAATCCGAACAATTCTATCTGTTTTACTAATGTGTAGTAGAATTTAGTTTAGTGGATCATTTTTTCAGATTAGTGACTTTATTATAAACCGCATTATAAAGTATAATATTTAAACTGGTATTTCTTAATAGGTGTTCATATAGAGTGGTAATATGAATAAACTAGAAGGTGGAACATTCTTTATATTGTTTTAGTCAGTCAGTTATTTTTTAGTCTTTTCTTAATTTCTGTAACAAAACTTAAGTTTACACTATTGATTTGTTAAGTTCTTTGTAATATTCTTATTACCTCTATTTTTTCATTTTTAGAGCAGCATCAGAACGTAAAAAAGCTGCTTATATAAAACGTAAAAATATTGAAGATTCAATAAAACTACAATATGAAATAAAGAATCAACTTGAGAAAGAATTAGAAGATATTGATCAGAAATTAAATGATCTACGTACAAGATTAGGCGACGCTTTTGAAAGTATGCAATTAGACATTCAACAGAGAAAATGTTGATCAACAGTTATTCAAAAATTTTTTAGATTTTTTAATGAAAAGTATAAATATTTTCCTTTTTTTAGAGAAAAAACAACTAATAAATTAATACACTTACTGTTCTTTTAATTTATAATTAATATTTATAAGTAATTTACAAGGAACAAATTAAGATAATTCTTTTAATCAAAATGAGGTGATTATGTCGAGAAACGTATTATGTTTAGTTGTTAGTATTCGTCACAAACTAACGTTGGTTGGATACCATTGAAAACCAGGGAGAATTAGACAACCGTTTCGTCCTAGTTTGGGGTGCTTCAATAGAATGTACCATCAATTCATGTCGCGCTATATCACGAATTGATGAAAGTGGGAATTCTACGATTTGACTCTGTTCCACTAGTGCAGAGGGCCAGGCGCTCGCTAACCTCAAGGCCTTGGGTTCGATTCCCTAGCGAAATGGGACGAAGTGAACTCCACCAAAGAACCCCACACTAAGACGAAACGGTTGCCCATTGACTTTTTGTTGTGATTGGTACGCAACTAACATCAATCTGTGGAAAAAGCAAACATCTGAACAACTGTTTTAGCATAGGATTTACATTTTCATCTGTAATCAGCTAGTAGCTACTATATTTGAAGTTCATACACAATTAAGTAACCTTCATTTTCTTTTACATCAAATTAAATACAATATGGATAATGGGTTTGTATTATTTCGGTAAAATATATTCATATTTGATTAGTGTAGTAAACAGCTTGAGTAATGAATTCAGAAACCACTAACTACCAAATTTATTGAGGCTGTATAATGAGAAAGTTGAAAAAAGTACTTCAATTGAATAATAAAGCATTTTATATTGCTGGCTAATGAAATGTAAGTTTGTTTCTACAGAAGATTATAACATGCTGTGAACTATGACCAATCACAATATACGGAAAGCACTAATTTTGCTAGGAACGAATACCGCAACCAGACACGCTGTTTGTTCTATGTCTGCACGTCTGCCTTGATACAGCTAGTCTCTAAGACGGATTGAAGAACGCAAGAGAAACTAAATTTCACTCGTCCATTCGTACATATACAAAGCATGACCATACAGCCGACCAATAAGAAAAATAGCATTCGCACAATGATTGGAAACTGGTGAAAAACGTGTATCGTTAATTAGTTATAGTTCCTGAATGGAAACAATTCAAGGGTCAAGTAGGAAGTTAGGTCAAGGGAAACTGTAAAAATAGGAGTGAAATGTTCGATTTACATGCACCAAAAATAAATGAAATAGTTCTCTGAATAGACAGCGCTGAAAGTTAGTTGTTCTACTTTGAGTTGTGCGATATGTCAGGTTTTGAAAGCCACCCGTATGGCATACAACTGGTTAACTAGAGATAAAAAGTGTATAAACGTCTTACAATATTGCATACAAAAATGTAAATAGTGAGTATGAATTGTGAAATAAATCTTTACTAGCACGCCCAAAACAAGTTTGTTCTCACTAACTCTAAAAGTTTATGATACATTACATTAATAAAAGAATTTTAATACAACATGACCGCCAGATGTAACTAAAGAACGTTAGTTGTTCTTTTTTTGACATGATTTGCGATAAGATGTTTATTGAATATAATCGATAGAAAGTGCTCAAAGTATGTTTGTAAATGAAATGAATAAGCTTTCGAGTTAATTTAGCTATTATAAACACTACATGATCTGATTAGTGTAACATTACCATAGTTCTATTATTTTGTGAATGATAAGGAAACTGAAAACTGAACAAGCAACTTTGCGTGTTTATAAGTGACTAAAGAAAAAGAAAAATGCATTCACTAAAACTGTTGAAAATAATTGTGTTAATACATAGACTGTCTTATCAATCCAAGTTTGGTCAAAATACTATGTACTTGGACATATCTCATACTTACAGAAAAACACATTAGCGTTTAATTAAATGCCTCTATCCTGAATCGGTAGAAACTAACAAAGTTTAAATACAGTATAATCTTCGAAACTTAACTGTATGTGTAATGAACTTAGCCTGACTAGTGTATTTGTTACTCACTCATATTCTAAAGTTAGTTATTCAATATAATCATGATTAAGTATAGCTGCTGTGGCTCTAAACATTTAAAACAGTTCATTTTGAACTTCCAAGTTATCTTATATAGCAAATATCAGAAATGAAATTATAGTACACCTCAAAAACATACTGTAACCTTCTTGACAAAATTTCATGTTCCTGATACTAAGTTTAAGAACTGTTTCTATTTGTTTGTGTCATGGTAAGCTTATGACCTGAATAACAGTTTTTCAGATTTCGCGCTAATTTTCAGTCTTTGATCCTTGCGTTTTTATGGCACAAGTGATAGTAGTATCTCTTGGTCCATTGGAATGAACGCAACCACTAGTCAAACAATAAGATAGAAGTTTGTCTTTTGCAATACACATCTACGTAAATCAGAAGTATAAAATACCGTTGTACATACGAGGTTCAAGAGTAACGTAGTCAGTTAGCTGCTCTTTTCTTTTTTGCCAACATGGATTTACATTATTATTTTGAAGTTACTTTAGTTATATGGAAAACTCATTTTAATGGCTATAAAACTATTCTGTACTTTATCAGTAACTAAGTACTAAGCTAGATTAGTCAGATTTTATTCACAATAGTTGCTAAGTCAGTTCATCTTCCATGGGCATAAAAATGATACCTAGAAATGTCATCTATTTACAAGAGAAAGTAGCTTGAAAGATATTACAATAATAATTTACAATAACGTAATGCAAAGAATCACTATAACAGTGTAAACCTGCATTGAAAATATTTTATAATATCTTTAAAATGAACTTATCGACAAATTTTCACAAACTTTTAGTAATACGATGTAAATATAAGTAAGTGTTTTGTTCGAAACAAAGATTTAGAGATCACCTAGAAACCTTGAAATAATAATCATATTTAACTAGATATTATTAACTATAGAAAACAATATTACAAACCAGAATAAAATATGTCATTTTACGAGAATTATGAACATATCTAAAAGTAAGGGGATGTAATGTAAATGGCCAACTTTTACGATGAAAAGTAACTAACATTTCATCAGGATTATTAGATTCCAATCCATTGATACAAAATAGAAAGTGTTAATTGCAAGAGTTGAAGTCAGTGGGTCCGATCGTATTTAATGTTTCTGGATCTACTGCCTAAATATCAAACTAGAATATAACAGTTATCCAGTCCCCTCCCCTCTCTTAATTCTCATTGATTTTTAAAATGATATCGACTTGTGCTAAAAACTTATCATAAATCGTACAATTGCTGTAAATCATCCAACTTGATGACAATCTATTTTTCTTATTTACATAACATTAACTTCCAATAAAAGAGGTAGAAAAAATGCGCTACACAATTTAAAATGACACAACTTTGAAAAAGATGGGAGAGGAATCAATAAATAAATGAGTACAAAATGCAGATAACAGCTAAGATTCAACTAAAATAAGCCTTGTTCCTTTTAAGAAGATACACCTAACAGATATTCATTAAGTAGAATTCTGTTTACTTAGAAAGTAAACCTACCCATAAATTTATCCTATTAGTCCAACCCATTCATATTTAGTATTGAAAAAACCAGTGGCTTTCCAATATAACCGAATTCACACTAACAGTCTACTTGAATGATGAAAATTAAGTGCTTCTTATTAACCAACTTAAAAGGACTATTATAAAGATGCGGTTTAGAGTTACTGTGATAGATGACCGACTGTTTATCTCATATCCTTTTCATTTCTATATACTTACTTGCATGCTTGTCTCTGTTCCATCCCAACATGAAGGCACTTACAGGCTAGAATCGATTTCACTAACAGCTGGATATTACGTCTGGTCGAATGTGAATAGATCTGATCATCGTCAGACTGACTTGTACCACATATCAGGCACCCATGATTACTTAGCTTGTTTGCAGGCATGCCACTATACGTAGCTTCCACAGACGTCAGGTACACCAAAGGTCAGATAGTGGTAACAAATCCCCAACCTACCGTTGAGTGACATAACATCGACTATGGCAAGAAACTTGTGAAGATTTTCCTGGACGTAGTTGGCGCTATGCACTGATAGGGAGTTCTGTCAGGTTGGTTGTTTACTACAGCACATTACGCCGAACTATTACGATATTAGATGAGAACTAACTTTAAATTAAGAAACTATGAAATATTTTGTACGTACGATATTCTAATTATGCCTCCCCATTCTATAGAATAATAATTATCCCGAATGAGTAAATTGATTCCTTTATATAAACTGTCACATAATATCTCTATAATCACACAGAATAGATTTAATATAGGCCAAGTAGTCTGCCGAAATCCACTTAGGACCATATACTAACACATCAACAAGTTGGAATAATCGAATATTTTCCAGGTTTCTTCAGTTCAAACCAGACCAGTTTCTATAGTTGTACTTATGTTGTTACGAAGTTGGAAAAGAGTAGTAGATTCGGCTAATCATGCCATGAACGTTGCGTTAACACTTCATGTATACGTATTGTCCAATAATCACTTATTTCTTAAACAATACATCTGGTTATCCAAACTTCACATCAACATACGCGAGGAAGGTGTTTTATAATGATCAGATACAATCCACGTACCACATGCTTGAACAGTTGACGACTCACCACGCATACCAGACAAACACTTCACATTCGAGACTTCATATTTTTGAACATTACAACCATCTACGTAGAATTACGAGTATAACATAAAAATTCTGTCAAGCTGTATGCATGCCTAATCACCATTATTTTTACAGCGATATAGTGCGCTCAGCAAACAACTGACGCCGAAGTTAGAAAGATGTACCGAATTGTTTGACAGGCTACCACTCTTACTAGGTTACCATCCGCTAGTCTCCCCATACCAGCAACTATCATGGCATGCAATAAGACAGGTACAAGCTAGAAAGATATCTTTCTACCATATGGTAATGACGGACAATAGTCCGCGAACGTAATAGACGGAAACAATCTTTAGACAAATTGCAAACTGTTCTCTCGTTTTCATGTGAGAGAGCACAATCCATGTCAGTACAACCACATTATACCTCACCATGCATCCTCAGACTAATCCTGATTTACGATATTACGACTTATCCTATTAAAAAGAACGGACGCAGGCATCAGTAATTTCGAAGTCAACCCTAAGGCGATGCGCAGTTCATTGCTCCGACTAATACCGTGAACATAAAGTAGCACGCCTTAATAGTTCCAGAATTGGGATCGGTAAAAAACTAAGCGAGTGTAATTGACAAGAGCGCTAAAACCGGCAACGTGACTGAGGACCAATGGGGTCCCATTGCATATTTCCAGCTAACTGGTCTACGGTCTAACGAAGCGTATATACCTGAAATAATTAATTAGCAAGGTATAAACTAAGCGCTGAACGCCAAATGACAACAAACCTCAAGAAACATATCCATGTCGAGCAACATTCTGTTCATGAATCCCCAAAATTAACCAAAAAGAATAACATTATGAACAGGATCCAGTACTGTATTGATATCAACTATAACGGTTAAAAAACAAGCACATACTATATATCTTATCAAACAAACAAAATGGGAATGAAAACATATCGGGGAAATATACACGGGAAACGACAAAGTTAAACCTCTACAGTTCATCTCTTTCCTGATCAGGTTGTGTTGGAGGCGGTGCTCCTGATTGTTGGTATAATGATGAAATAATCGGTTGGACAACTTCGTCGAACTCCTTCTTCTTCTGTTTTAATTCTTCTAATTCAGCTTGAGGATTGCTGTCTAAGTATGAAACAGCATCCTCAATAGCCTTCTCGATCTTCTTTTTGTCAGCAGAGTTAAGCTTTTCTGCAAGCTGAGCTTTGTCTGCGATCTGGGCCTTCAAAGTGTAAGCAGCACTTTCTAACTCATTCCTAGCATTAACACGCTCCTTCAGTTTTTTATCGGAATCAGCAAACTGCTCTGCATCATTGATCATTTTCTCGATCTCCTCTGCGTCCAAACGATGCTGATCCTTGTTGATTTCTATCTTGTTTTTACTACCCGTCCCTTTATCTTCCGCCGATACTCGTAGTATACCATTCACATCGATTTCGAATGTCACTTCAATTTGTGGAACGCCGCGCAATGCTGGGGGAATACCTGTTAGATCAAACTTGCCAAGAAAATGATTAAATTTTGTCATGGCCCGCTCACCCTCGAAAACCTGTATGGTGACAGTTGGTTGGTTGTCAGCGGCTGTAGAAAATATCTGTGACTTCTTTGTTGGAATGACTGTATTTCGTGGGATAAGTTTGGTCATGACGCCACCAACCGTCTCAATACCTAAAGTCAGCGGGCATACATCTAACAGAACGACACCTCCAGTACTGTCTACACCACTGATAATGCCACCCTGGACGGCCGCACCATAAGCAACGGCTTCATCTGGATTAACGCCTCTGTCTGGTTCCTTTTCAAAGAAGCTTTGTAGGAGTTGCTGAACCTTGGGGATACGAGTGGACCCACCGACCAAGATAATTTCATCAATGTCTTCTTTTTTCATGTTTGCATCTTCGAGCACTTTCTTAACTGGCTCCAGAGTTTTTAGGAACAGATCCATGTTCAACTTCTCAAACAGTGCCCGTGTAAGTGTTTCGGAGAAGTCCTCACCATCAATGAGGGATTCAATCTCTACTCTAGCAGTTTGAGTGGTACTCAACATCCTCTTTGCCTTTTCGACTTCCCGTCTCAATTTTTGTACTGCACGTTTATCACTCTTGATATCTTTACCTTTCTTAGTAAGAATTTGCTTTGCGAAATAATCAATGACACGCTGGTCGAAATCTTCTCCCCCAAGATGTGTGTCACCATTTGTAGCGACTACCTCGAATACTCCATTCTCAATAGTGAGTAACGAAACATCAAAAGTACCACCACCAAGATCAAATACCAGAATATTCTTCTCACCATCTTTTTTATCTAGACCATAGGCAATAGCAGCGGCGGTTGGCTCGTTAATGATTCGAAGTATATCCAAACCAGCGATTGTTCCAGCATCCTTGGTTGCCTGGCGTTGTGCATCATTGAAATAAGCTGGGACAGTGACTACTGCATGAGTTACCTTCTTACCAAGATATGCCTCAGCACTGCTCTTCATTTTTCCTAAAACCATTGCAGAGATTTCCTCTGGTGCGAACGACTTAACTTCGGATCCAACACGAACTTCAACATATGGTTTATTCTTTTTGTTGACGACAGTAAAAGGAAAGTGTTTTATATCCTCTTGAACAGTTGACTCGTCAAACGTCCTTCCGATAAGCCTTTTGATATCAAAAACTGTATTTTCAGGGTTTGATGTTAGCTGGTTTTTGGCAGCATCTCCAATCAGCCGCTCACCTTCCGTAGTGAATGCAACATATGAAGGGGTAATTCTGTTACCCTGGTCATTTGCAATAATTTCAACGCGACCACCTTGAAATACACCAACGCTGAAGGATAGTTTAGAATAATGAAGTAGGAACTTACCAGGAATATGTTGTGCCCAGATCAATGCCGATGACCGTACCGTAATCAGCTTTCTTGTCTTCACTTGATACCAAAGAGAAAACATATAACAGAAACAGTAGACACGAGATCATGATACCACAATGTACGTATACCAATAGACACTATAGCAGGCAGCTAACCGCTTAAATTGTTACGCTAGTTTATGTGGATAAATGTGATTGGATGAAGTATGTTACGTCACTACAACAGTGCAACCAAACAAAATCAATCTACAATTTGTCGACTAAGGGTGTAAAATGGATTATTACAAGTAAACTATCCTAAATAAACAACAAAGTGATTAGAGTAATAAATTTATAATATTTGTTTTTGATTTATTGCCAAAAGTTAAAATTAGCTCATTTTTACAAAGATATCGACGTAATTATGAAGGTTAGCATTTGTGAATAAGTCTTAATCACCCTCAACTTTCCACCTTTTTACTGCGATTATAGTAGGTACAGATCAATTCACTGAGACTGTCACTTTTCTGTAATAGTCAACGGACAATTAATCATACGGTTTAATTTATAACGAACGTAGGTTGATTGACCAGTATTAGTTCTCTCATCATACATTCTAGTGACTATCCATTCTTTCTGTGGAAAAGTTTTTTTCTGTAGACATTTGTTCTTGTGCGACATTTTAATTGACACTATTATATCAAGAATGCGGTGTCCGTAATGTTGCAGTTTCTGGAATGTTGTGATACCTCTGAGGTGATTGATCCTTGTAGTAAAAGAAATAAAACATTTTAACATCCAAATGGTCATTTAAAACATGGAGCGTCAAACTACTCATCTCATGGTTTATTACAGGTAGGAAATTTTGGGCACATTAGTTACTTATCGTGTAAGAGGCTTGAATTTCCTGTTACAATCATAACCATCCGTCGAACAAACTCAGATCAGTGAAGATTGACAAAGAACATCTATTTATATGCAACAATCACGAGATATCCCGTATGCTGAGTATTTTGTCCATAACTCATCGTCACTAAAGTGTCCAAAATCACCATAAGACTTGACTCACGTCCCCTACTCCGGTACCCGCAGTGCTTCACAAAATTATGGTGATTTTCATAGCACAATTGATATTTCTTTTCAGTTCAGCCAATTCTTCCACTTGTGAAAGTGAGATATTGTCGATGAAAAGCTGGTGATTATCACCGTTACCGCTACGAATTATCACACTACAAATATTTTACAGGTGTGCCGTTCGAAAGTTGTAGCTTTTTCACTCGTGGCTTGTAGTTTTGATGTATGTAACAGTTTGCCAACGGCTATATCTATACCGCTTTCAAATAGTATATCCTATTAGATACCAAACCAGTTACAATATAAATCACGTTATTATAAGATGATAAGGTTAAGTAAAGGTATAAGTTGCAATAAACGACCACGAAATAGTCTAACCAACCCATCTAAGAAGACCAAACTGATGCCTGGTATCCTTAATAATACCTTAAATGGCCCTGAGGTTTAGGATTCTGACATCTAATATGATACTCACCGTAACAGCCATAATAAACTATCACTACAAGCATTTGTAGCTGAATTGACACTTAAACTTTATCTAGCACCACTCACGAATATAATGGATCATAATAATTACAAAGACCTAAAAAACCTCACAAAGACTGAGTGTCTGATTAACGTCTTAGAAACAGATGACGTAAAAGGGGTTATCTTCTCGTGTAGTGGGTGGCATATAATATGCCAGACAGTACACACACCGTGGAAACGAGGGATATGTGCTTAGAAGTATGTGATGTGCTGATATTTAAATGCCAAGTTATAAGACTGTTATGACGTGATGAAAAGAAGGAGGAGCGATGGATGATGATGATTTTTGGTTGGTTGATGCGAACACCAATGCGATGTGTGCCTAGTTAAGAATGCACGATGACTTAAGCCCATTCACCTCCCTAGGCCGACAATAGGACAACCAGAGTTGAGAGCAAGAAGACTGAGAGAGCGAGAACCAAGACCAAGGTCCAAGGTCGTATTATATTTTAATCATGCATTTATATATACATAAAACCAGACCACGCAGTAAGCCAATCGGAAATCTAACATTGATACAGAACAAAAGAAATAGTGGTAGTGAATGGGGAGAACTTGTACACAAATAGGTAGACGTAGTTCGTAATAATAAACAATACACAAAGGATCAATACACTAAGCGAGAGAACCGGGCAAGGGGAACGCAACAGTCATAGAAATAAAATGTTAACACTGTCCACAGTTATAATAAATGAAATAATGTCATAAATCACAGTTCCCGAAGATAGCCAATCATCATTAGGTGCCCGGTATATCAAAGACTTAGCGAAAAGTCAAGTGAAAGGAATCGCTCATTATTATTCAAATTTAATTTCTTTAGCGATGCGAAAATATCCATTACGTCATTCAAAATATCAAGGTATTGGACCCGCATAATAATATAAAGGCTGCCCAAGACCTAACCCTCTCCCAACGTCACACAAAGAGACGTAAGGCATCCACACCCAATAATCGCACCATAAATACCAACCAACGAAAAATAGCACCACTGAAATAAAGGAAACGGACTATATATCACATAATACAAATCCATCGCCCGAAGGAAAATACTGTTTGACCATGATATGTCTCTAGACATAACGTCACTTAAGAGCAAACACCTTCCTACAGGTGTTCGTAAATGTGTATTAATAATCCTACTCCAGCTCGCTTCTACACAGCAAAACCAGTGTCGGATCTATTAGACGACTCGGGCATGGATACCCTTAGCCAACCCAAGTCCACTCCTAAACGAGTTATTCCTCAAGATGACCTAACTAAACTTGGATTTAAAATTAAGCAATCCCAAGTAAGTCCACTACACATTACGATCTTAACCAATAGCCACAAGCAGACTAAACATCATACCCCAAATAAGCAAAACTCTAAGATTACATTAGCTTCCGTAATTAAATTCCCTGTACTGGCTTGAAACGAACTCATGAATACTCAAAACAACGAGGTGAATCATAAGTTCCAGCTTATTTAACTTCCAGCTACACAACGCGATGTAAAGGTGATAAACGACTGAATAAGCGAAACTTACACTCGCGTCCTCCAAAATGTAATATCAACAGTCAATATATCGATCATTAGTTCCTCATTCCCCTTTGTATACAAAACTCTACCCACTATAGTATACACTGTTGGGACAATAGGACGAGACACTTCAGAGCATCAACCCAACCATCAGTTATACGCTCTCTCAATCCATATATGCATAATGATTCCACGCTTACACTGATTCAAAACCCACCTTATAGTGACGCGAATAGAAACGGTTTCAGCCTTATCTGTATAAATCCCAACCTTCGTCACTATTATAACATAATAGACAGTAATCAAAATGTGTCCTGGATGCAGTACATAGTAGTACCACTAGCGAAGCAACTGCTTGACATAATTTTCAACCACATGGTATATGTAACCTTACTAATCCTGCACAAACGCAGCCACTTTAAACTTCCACCCTGTTCTCCAGGTTAACAAGTCTGAATAAAGCCAACAGTTCCCATAATCAACCCTATCCTAACCATAACTGTTAATATGAACTGTCCAAAAACCAATAGCCCCTCGTATTTCATTCAAACTGCACCCCTGCATAATCACCCACCACCTGCTCACTAGTATTTGAACCACGTACAACATACGAACCATCACCTGCTCCTCTCTCCATACCGATGGTCCCAAGTGGTACCTCAACCAATAACGTGGCACGTCGTAGAAATAGCAAAGACCGCAAAGTGTTAGGTCCCCGCTTACCCCATTCTCCCCCCAAACCTGCATCACCTCGCCATTCCCTTTTTAGTGTACTCAGACAGAGACCCCCCTATCGCATCCAAATTCTCATAATGCCATCTGCACCTTCAATAAATCGATGCTCACGAGCAAAACAGGATCCCGTTAATCACTACAACTACGAGTAAGCTGTAGTACCTCTTGTCCGACCCACAACGTAAATGCTTATACCACAAGCAAATGCCATGATAACTGTTATGGCAAACATGGCGGAATAACCCACAATATGAAAGTTGTTAAACAAACAACCGCCAATTTCGCATTCATGATCCTTAGTCCACTTTGCCTGACATTGACGCTAATGAACGCTTGATCTATATCAGGTAAAAGGACACCTCTGAGAACCCTGGTCCTCCCATACAACCTTACACTTGCTCTAATAATGGAAAGTAGGTTGTCCTCTGCTGTTCATGACTTTAATTTTTGCAGGTATTTGCAATGTATCTCGTTGCCATAATGCCACTCGAAGGGGTGAAGGGGAGAGTTATCATGTGAACGTATTTATGACTTTAAAAGTAAAATACATCAACGACAACACACTTTAAGCTGTATCTGATTTCATTTAGCTAAATGTACAGGTAAATAACTACCACCTACTACTAGGTTGCACACATAGAGCTCCAAATACTCCTAAGGTAATAAACACCTTGATAATTGCACCATTTGGACATACTGTTATCCTCTGCCTCGACTATAAAATAGTCCGTGATAAATTTAACCTCTGCGGAGTCGTTTGGCCGACATTCACTGGCCTGACGTATCACGATGGGGTTCATAGAATGTGGTGAAAAACTTTACAACAGTGACCACAACATATTCCTATGCACCCTACCATTTCTAATAAAAGGTAGTCAGTACAGAACGACTTGTAAGCGTTTTCTGTATAAAAACTTCGTTTATGCTGACTGGGGCATCTTTCTAAACCTAGTTGGATGCTCTGACTGGGCCGGCTTCTTTACTAGTGATGGAATTATCAAAACACTAGTAATATCCTACCACACCATAAACCACTCACTTGACACAATAGTGCCTGCGAAGACATGCTACAAAACAATATTCCCTTTATTTAAGCACTAAAACTAAGCCCAATCTAAGCAAACTAAAGGAAAGTTACTTCGTCCAATATGGTTTTGCTACCTTGAATAAAATACATCGTTTACTAGAACAAGTAAGGAGTCAACCTAAATCTAGCCTGAAAGATGATGTATGTGTAGCACTCACTGACATATCTAGATCTCTTAACCTAGGCTGTCTGTTAGAAAAACGCCTAAAATAACTGAAGATTATAGTATTCATTCAAAATGGAGTAACATGCGATGAACCACAAGTTAGATAATGGGCTCCTCAGTGACTGGTTCTCGCGAATAGTAAAACACAGGTCAAACGCCGGATATCAATTTAGACATAGTATGCAATACAACGTTAAGTACTATACAGTTTAGCTTGAACAATATCAATGAAGCTACAAGAACGCTTAGGTTAAATAATAGCCCAGAAACTGATAATATCCCATCAATCTTTTACAGTCATGTTGGACCAGGTAAACCCATCCTCTTATTCTAAATAATCACACTCTTTAAAAGTAGAAACTTGCCCTAAAACTTGGAAAGCTACCTACATACTCCCCAAACATAAGACAGGAACGCGAAACCTTGTCCAGAACTACCGACCAACTAATTTCACACCAGTGATCTCATGAATAATGGAGAAGGTAACCAGAGATCAAACATCTGATTACCCACTAAATAGAGGCTTGGCTAACACTTTCCAACATGACTTTCCCAAAAGGAGGTTGCTTGCCGCGCGTCTTGTTGAAGAAATCAGCAAGATTACAGGAAACCGTGATAGTATTATGCTTTGACACAAAAAAGCCTTCGACAGGATATCACATAATCTACTAATCCGCAAGCTGTAGTCCATCGGAATCTCTATTCCTCGACTGGGGTGGCTGAAATCATCTTTCACAAACCGATATTAGATAATGAATGTAAGCATCAACACAACGACTTGCAACATATGGGGTTGTGCAACATAGTGTTCTAGGGCTCTTACTCTTCATCATATATATCAGTATTATATGCTAGTGCTTTATAGAAGTAAAGCTAAGCATGTATGCCAACGACTTAAAAGTAGTCTATAATACCGACAAATAGGACGTTGCACACTGCATCTTAAAGATGTATGACAAGCTGGGTAGCCTACGTAAATGGTGCTCAGATTGGTGTCTGAAATTCAATACTGATAAGTGTGGATGGAAAGGCACGGAAGACTAAAAAATTCAAATACAACCTGTAATTTATAACCATACACTTAAACTTAATTCTGTAACCGACCTAGATGACACTTTATTGAAATATTTATAAGCATGTAAATCCATATCATTCTGATCGTGCCTGTGAGCTGGCATGCTCTCATGTAAATAATATTACTTGAGAATAAAATCTGTTTATTTATTTGTACAATATTCTAACAGCCTTTCCTTTCTGAACTCTACCTGCAGTTTATTTATCCCAAAAAACTACCACACTTAATAATCCGTGGATGTAGTTTTCAGAGAAGTGCCAGGACAATATTAATTTTATCAGAGATATGAGGTTTTGGCAATGTCAGAACCAAACGAATTTAAAAAATAATTATTCAGAACATAACGACAGAAAATAACTGTCAATCCATTATTGAGGCACCAGATACACAACTGAGAATGAATAGTAGGGAGAACACAAATATGAAATTATTGTTAATCTGAGCGTGTTGTTAGATGTGATATACATGGTTTGGACTATCACGACAGAGACGATCTGTGGTTGTGAATTATATGTGATGGCCTAAAGTTGATTCCACTGACGATGATGAATTCATCCTTTGTGTTCTTCTGTATTATGGGTCTACACTTTGTATCTAGAAGTAGATGGTGATTATGTTATCCAGAACGATAATAAAATTTTTGCATTTAAACCATCTAACTCAGAAAAATCAATAACACCAGTTTAATCCACCAGAGCACTGATTATATTAACTGATTAAATATCGTAAACAGACAGTACATGATGATACAAGGAAGCAGATAGTTGACTATGAATTGATATCTTTTTGACATATGTACGCTTTACATTAAGGGACTTAATATTTGAACATATTAAAAGAGCTAATCATAAAAGTAGTAGATTATACAAACAAATTTTTCACTAAGATTTTAAACATCGTGATTTGAAAATTTTAACTATGATAAACAGGTTTAATTTTTATTCGTGCCTACGAATGTTTGGCCTCCAAATCAAAAGTATCGCAACGTCAACTGAATTTAGCAAAGGTGATACATTTGTGACAACTTGTTATTAACTGAGTGAATGATAGCCTCATAACAGTATTGCAAATATGGTAATAACTCGCATTAATAAATACGTATGCAATACGAAGCTGTTAGTGTCGAAATGGTAGTTTGTGATGCCAAGTTCAAACAACTTCTAGGTCCCATTTTGGAATTGAATTGAGGTGGTTTGTGGAGATTAGTATTAAGTTTTAGTTGATTGAACCTGCCATAAATTGATGCTGGTAGGGTATCTTTGGAAAACAGAGAGCACTGCGCAGTTGCTGTGTCTCAGTATGGGACTCGCAATCAGTGAGCATCGTAGATTCCGCCCCAGAGGCTTCACACTGACGAACGCCTAACCCTCTGCACCACTGGACCAGCACTCAATAGTAGAATTCCCAGTTCCATAATTATGTGATAAAGAGCAACAATCATTTATTGCCATCGGCGATAACTAAATCACTCCTAAAAAGTCTGAACTCTACTAGTCACGTCCTGAAGTTAGTCAGTAGAAGAAAGTTTTTGAAATTAGACGCCCAAGATCCTTTCAGGTAATGGATTCTAGGACCTTGAGGTCTTACAACAGATATTTGATCATTAACATAGCATGATTAGTAAGGGAAGTAGTATTGATCAATTTCTGTAGTATAATGCAATTTCTTGACATTTCAAAGTAAATAATAATTTGTTAGAAAAGATTGAAGTTCTCATATAATACTATTATCAAGAAATTAGTAAAAGATTGCGTCGGATATTTTGTTGAATCACACAGAATTTAAACCACACATTACCCATACAATACGCTTTAATATACCAGTAGGTATTTCAAAAGTCTATCTAAATTTAGTAAAATCGTTTATTGCGAAAATCGATAGCAAGGATAAGTGTTTACACTTTTGTTTCTTCCGGTGTCATTGTTTATTATTTGTCGAAATGAGTTCCTTTTCAAAAACTGTGAACAAATTCTGTTTTATCACTTGCATCTGCATGTTCAGAAGATAATTCCGGATCAATAAGGACAGCAATAGACAATGGAACTAAAGGAATATTCTCATCTAAATTATCGATATAATGAAAAGCATATATATATATATATATATATATATATATATATATATATATATATATATATATATATATATATATATATATATATATATATATATATATATATATATATATATATATATATATATATATATATGAAGAAAACGAAAGGAAAACATTGTGATCTTGATGTCTTAGTAAACGTAAATATTGGTAATTTTTATCAAAAAGTGGGAAACTATTGAACACCAGAAAACTCAGGACTGGTATTAAATTACAATTTATCACCAATCAACATACATGACATATTTATAATGGTACTTAAATACTTCAAGTTCGTTTTGAATTTACGAACCCTAAAGAAGTAGTTTAGCTCCCAGGTTGTCTGTGGCTCTCCTTTCGATGTGGGTCTGCGTCAAAATGTGTCACTGAACTGAACATTTACTTAAAGTATAGTATGACAACCTTTGGTATGCTTTTGAAAGTAAAATGCGTACCCATAGACGTTTGGAAAATATCCAGTCTACTTCTGTGCAATAAGTATCAGATATATAATAGCATATGAAGCGCTTTTAATCTTAGGATGCTTTGTTTTATGGACAGCCAACTAAAAGTAAATGTATGTGACTACTAGTATTCTAAAAACCGTCCACTTAAATTTTGACTGACGAACGAAATGGGGAACTACTAATTTCATTATTTTGGATATTAAAAACATGAGATCAAGTTTTGAAGAAGATATTGTTTACTTTGGAAATACATCTTATTGTTCAGTATCTTCAATCATGAAGGCATAAATAAAGATATCTCGACAAATTACAGGAATGATTGGGTTCGCATCAGCACTGATGAGGGATCCCAAGCAAAGATAAAACAGGTGTTCTGGATTTTCCTGAGTGTTTTAGTGTTTAGATTGCCACAACACAAAACTGATTTTTCGACAGTTTCAATATGATATATATATATATATATATATATATATATATCATAACTAAGCGTTTCGGATGTTTAAGCATGATAAAGCTTTATATTTAATTACCTTTAACAAGGATTTATATAGTTATATATTAAGTACTCGATGATGTATAGTAATCTTAATGTTCTCAAAGCATCAGCTACATTTAATTCGGTTTACTGCAATTATATCAATTAATGATTGAAATGAACTGTCAAGTAGATGTGAGAATGAAATGTATGAACTAGTTGTGGTGATGTCTTTAATTTTGAAGGTAGTTCTCACCAATAACTTCACCTAAATTACCAACGAAAACCATGATAGAAAGGTTAACTGTACTGTTGTGACTAAGAACTTCCCAACAGTCATTCAATAAAGATAAATACGAACGAATAAGCAGGTACTAAAACGTTGTAAAGTTAACTACTTGTAATAACCCTTTTAGTTTTTGTTGATAAATGGAAGAACCTGCTTCCTTTTTTGACTAACAATGTTACATAATACTGTCTACAGGCATTATAGATTATTATTTGGTTTTAATAATAGCTAAATACTTCTACCCAACAATATGTTCATAAATGGATATTTGACTTGATGCCAGCTACAGAAGACCAAGTCAGCAACCGAATATTCATTTCACCATTTGTATTATCAATTAAAAATTATATCATTACTTTGTATTGATTATTGGTTAAATACATAACCAAATCACTGTTATTCAATCAGTCAATTATACTTACTTTGTAACCAATGAATCATTGCATTATGATACTTCACCAACAGTCTTATTGATGTCTATTTTAAAGTCCATCAAGATGACAAGTTAAACAAGCACTTATAAACTAAGTTGTATGTAGAGCTGATTACACTACAGAAATAAACTGTATGTAATTGGTTTTATTTCGCTCATATGAGATTTAAAAATGTTTGAAAGCAGGAAGCAATCCAACTAGTCTACATAATTTAAAATAATGAATAAATTCATTTTACTCCAATAAAGCTCTATTTATTACATTTAATAAGAATATTTGAAGGATGTATACGAAGGTTATATCATTTATACACAATTCTGTATCTATATATATATATAATATAATATATATATATACTATATTATATATATATAATATACCTATATACATATATATATATATATATATATATATACATATATGAGATAAGTAGCACAATAATAGTCTATTGAGTAATTCGTTAATTTAATAATCCTCCCATGATATTTTAAAATAGGGAGTTATTTTATCCACCTTTACTTATTAATAACACACACTATATTTAAACATTATATTTACTGCTTGACCTCAACAAAGTTCAATTTCTTTTTAATAAGAGGCTTTTGAATTTTATGTGAAACGTATATTTACTTTGTATAAGATATTTCCTATGTGAAATAATTAGATTTCATTTTAACAGAAGATATGAAAAATCTAAGATAATCTCAGTCATATTTACAAAATGAATTGAAGATTAAATGAATTATAAAAGATGATTTAAATCGGTTACTTTTGGAACATTGGATTGAAGCATGCTAAAGGTTCATAATTTAAATTTCTTCTCATTTACATTAATTTGACAATAAGCAATCACTGTCATTCGTGTTGCTTGTCCAACTCGCCATGTAGATAGAAGCCACTAGTTAATACTTTCGATTTCCATAATGTGTATTGTAAAATATGCAGTTTATCCGAAAATTGTTATACTCTTTACAAAAGAAATGAGTTTAATTCTTTAAAACTAAAATAATGTCTAATGATCATTTAAAATTTAGCTTAGAAGTATCAAAAAAGAGTGTGGGGGGCAGTAAAAGACACATATGACGCCTGTTACACGAACTAACGATGTTGGATTGTAGTTATTTAGGTTTCGATTCGAAAATAACCTTACAGTACTTAATCTCCAGTATACCACTTTGACTTCATGCTCATATGCCAGTGATAAGATGCACGTAGAATAAGGAATCGATACTCTAGATGCCTGATACTATATTTAGAGGCAGTCAAATCAAATAAGGAACATAGTTTCAAGCATACCGGCAGAGCGAGAGAGGACATCTAGTCCTACATTGAACAAGCCTGCGCAGAGGAATGTACAACTTAAAAGTTGATGTGTTCAGTGAACAATCTGGGCCACTAGAGAAGTTAGGCGATTTGTTGATCCGTATGTGATATTGTATTTATTCGTAGCTTGGAGAATTCGGGAGGTTTAGAACAATTATTTTGTAGTTTTTATAAATTTTTAGTGTTTAATAAATTTGCATTCACCTTGATGTACTGAACAATTCCCTATTATAAAGAAGAATGTAAGTATGTTCAGGCTTTAAATGGTAACAATAAAGCAGAAATGAATATATTACGCTTTGAAACAGGTGGAAGGTAGTTTGAAAGTAGCCGAAAATCTTCTTGAAAGTAAGTTTCGATGTCTAATCATTTTAACTGGTGGCTACATTTGAACCTGATCAATAGAATTCGACCAACATTATGAAGGACGAGACACACCAAAATGGTTGCTAGTCAATAATAGGCTATATTACCTCAAGTATCAGGAAATTAAACGTCTTGAGTCTGCGTACGCTGAAAAAACTCTTCTAATGTTTGCAAATTATTTAAACCTCTTTTTGATACTAGATAAATTAAAGAGGATACATACTTATATATCTGCTCTTTAAACGAGCCTTTCTTGCATTATAGATCTAATTTAATGCTCTGTGTCAACCGCTGAGCGATATTATTAACGAATACTTTAATAAGGGTAGAAGAGAATAAAAAGAATATCTATACCAAAAAACGTGTCTACGAGTGGGGATCTTAAGTTTAGACCCATAGCCATAACATCATTCTCTCTCAAAACAATGGAAAAATCAGTATCTGCTGTTCTTTTTCCACGTCTTTTCTAACTTTTCATGAGTAACCAGTCCTCTTCAACAAACAAATATATTTGTTAAGTATGCAGCTAATCTTTCCATTTGTATGCCTGTTTCTTCATTCTTGAGTTGTTCTGAAATGTATGGTTTCTTAACGAATGAAGAACGATGGCTTTACATTAATCCTCTAAAATGTCGAATTGCTTATTTTAGTTTAAGACACGAAAATGAACGAAATATCCTTGTGAATCCATGCAATTCTTACACAATTGGTGATTCTCTAATCAAGCATACATCGAATATCACTTATTTTGGGGTACTTTTCATTCCTGATCCATCTCGATCTGTAAATGTTTTGTTTATATCAAGGAAAGTCTTTTATTTAATATATTATGTAAAGGTATTACGTAGTTTTAACATTACCAAACAATTATTATTGTAATTTATCAATTCGTTATTATTACTTATTATTTTGTAGTATTCTCCATTATTTCTTGTCACTGACTTTTCGAGAAGAAACCACATATTGTTGAGAAGAGAAGTAAAAGCTGTTTGTAAAGTATGTGGTGAGATTTTCGAGGTTATTATGAGTGCCGGTGTTGATGAGCATTTGAAATCTTTCAGTGGACTATTTAGTATTATTCTATAATATATAAACCACCCTCTTCACTTACATTTTTCATCTTCTATATTTTATGACAGAATGAAACGTCGTTAAGTTAAAATTTGTGAACACGCAAGGAGAAGTAAAAAAGTATAACAACTTGTATCTAGCAAACGTACTTTGTAAAATTGTAAAGGCTAATCTGATGGGAAATCTATGCTCTTATTACGAGTTGCGAATTCTCCTGTTTCTTGTAAAACCTTCATCTGAATTTTACAATATAAATAAATATATTGTCTATTTTTGTTTTAGTTTCTGTTAATATTATTATATATGCATATGTACTTTCGTCAGATGTTTACACGAAAAAGAAGGTCAACTTGTTAAAAATACAGTATACTGAAAATCCATATTGCACTAAACATAAAATTATATAAAGCACATTATTATTATTATTATTATTATTATTATTATTATGCTATTAATGTTAATATGAACTACTTTATTAAACGTCTAGTGTTTCATTTACAACAGTAGTTAATATAAACTACTAAACATTATTTTGAATATAGACGTATTACAATAGGCGACGTAGTACTACAAAAATTTAACAGTGAAATATAGGTATACCTGGAAATTTTCACCAATTATTGATATATAATCGTACTTCTAGCAATAACATACTTTGTAAATATCACATAAAAATAATAGTTTATGAGTTCCGAATACGATTTGACAAAATTGTATTAAATAATTATATTTTAAGTTGGGAAACACTACATCAACTAATAGGGATTTATGCTTACAGAAATTAATAATTGAAAATGTGATTGTAACTTATCAGATACTTAGTGTTTATATTTAACTTATCATAAAACAGTAAAGTAAATTCGGATATAAGTAATAATCATAATTAATTAATGTTTCTATTATATTTACCATGAACCGTTATTGTAGTTATTCCATTTCTCTCAGTTGGCATATCTTTGTAATGAAATTGATGAATCAAATGTTCTTTATGCATATACCATGGTTTATTATTATTATTATTATTCAGTTTAGCTGATTTATCTTGAATAAATAAGAAAAACAAAACAAATCAATTGAAAATAGTCACTAATTTTATTAATAATAACGATAGTAATATGATTTTCTAATGTATTCAACTCTATAATATTCTCGTAAAAACCCATTTCAATTATGGGAAAGAATTCAATTGGTAATGGAAATCAAGAAAATTCAATTAATTTAATAGATCAATAGTAATAATTATTTCTTTTTAATGAAAGTTTTACTGAAATGAATATGAATTTGTTATTTATATTTTAGGATCTTTTAGTGAATTTGCATTAGACTTATATTCAACTACATTGATATGCCGGGAACCTAATGAAGATTGTGTATCTTCGAGAACTGTGTTTTAGAACATTATTTTATTTATTATAACTGTGGATAATGTAAACATTTCATTTCTAGGACTGTTACGTTAACCTTACCCGGTCCTCCCGTTTAGTGTATTTACTCTTAGTATATTGCTCATTACTATGAAATACAGTTACTTAGTTGTGTACGAGTTGTCCCCATTTACTGCCACTATTTTTTTTGTTCTGTTTTAATGTTAGATTCTTGATTGGTTTACTGTGTGGTCTGATTTTGTGTATATATAAAGACATGATTAAAATATAATACGTTTTTCCGTTTTCCGGTTCTCCGTTTCCGGTTCCCGATTCTAGTTCTTCTATTATCAGCATGAGGCTAAGTGGGCATAGGGCAGTCGCGCATTATCAACTAGGCACACCTCGATGACGTTAGCTACAACCAACCATAACCTTCTTTCTCATGTCATAACACACATAAAAATGTATTTGTAGATTCTTGTATAAATATCAACTGAAATGAAAGAATCTACAAACAAATGACATTTGTTACCTTAGTTAGTGAACAAACCACACATATACAAATACTAGTCAATATGTTGTTCAGTTTGACATAAACCAGTTGAGTTTAGTTGAATAATATCATAATTTGTTAAATGTGGAAGTGAAATGTTGGAAACTAACTTTGACTTGAACCCCCCCCCCCCGATGAACACGCTATTGTAATGTATTGATGCTAATTCAACCTTCCTAACTATTGAAGATAAAAAGTGCGTATATCAAATATAATCTCTTGATAAGATTACATTTAAAGGTGACAATCAAAGTACTTAGCACAATAAGAATATAAAACATCAGAAACCCGTGATGCAATCTTAGAATCACGTTCACTATTGAGAAATCCCACACTTTTGTGGAATATTTACTATTTGTCCTCTAGTTTTCTGTCGTTATCATGTTGTATTCAGTTTGCAGTGGTAATTATCTTTACATTATATCTGCCTTAACAAAATCTAAAACAGACTGTTTTAAAGTGTGAATGCGTTTTCAACGTACGTTTACATTCAAAACTTCTTATCCGTATCATTCTATAATACAAGGTGATTTAAATAAGAATTTTAACATTGGACTGCGACAAAATATTCCTGATGGTTAAGTGTTACTGTGAGATCCAAGGGTCATGGATCCGACTGTATGTACTATAGAAAAATCCCATAGTAAGACAAAGCAGTTGTCCATTACTGCCGGGTTTTCAGTGGTAATTTGCCAACATCAATCGATGGCGAATACAGTCACAAATCAACTCAATTTAACTAAAATAATCAGCTCCTGAAGTTCTAGTGCGAAGTTGTGACTGGTGAAGTTCAGACAGGTCATGAGTGGAACAGTTGTCAGTACACTAACTAATTATCGAGCTATATTACAAGTTGATGGAGGTGTAAATTCCACCATTAGACGCTATATGATTAAGTAATACTGATGGTCAATCGGTTTCCGTTAGACTTGGTGGCCCTGGCTTCGATTCCTTTGGTGGAGTCGACAGTGTGCACTGCTGAGGATTTGGTACTGGAATGAAACAGTTGCCTAGTGTTTTCTGGTTTTCCATGGCCAATCAATCAACCAATCTCTGTTACCCCATATGAAGCATAGGCTACTGACAAGCATTCTCCAACCAACTCTGTCTATGGCTTTCATTTCCAGCTTTTCAGAAGGGCTGTTCTATCTCTTTGTGTTTGTCTCCAATTCCCGACGCAATGTATTTTTGGGTCTTCCTATTTTCCTTTGACCGTCAGGATTCTAAGTTAGTGCTTGTTTTGTGACACAGTTTGATAATCTCCACAATGTCTGTTCTATATTACTTCCAGAGTCTTTTCCTAATTTCTTCCTTGATCGGAAGTTGATTTGTTCTCTGCCACAGAAAGTTGTTGTTAAAGGTATATGGCCAGCAGATCTAAAGTATCTTACAAAGACAGTTGTTTGTCAATACTTGTATCTATTGAATAATTTTTTTCGTAGCTCTCAATACAAGTTTCAGCTCTATACAATAAAATTGTCCCCACAATTTTTTTGAAAATTCTGACTTTAGTGTTGAATAATAGTTGGTTTGAGTTCCAGTTATTTTTCAGTTGTAGAAATACTGCCCTTGACTTTCCAATCCGTGCCTTCACACCTACATCGATGGTAATTAACCAAAATCAATCTGTAATGAATAAAATCAACTGAACTTAATTCCTGTTTTAACAGAACTAGTTTACTTGTTTGTACATATAATGTACAATGAAATTGTTGTAATTTCATTACAGCTAAATATAACTCATATATACATTTATATTCATCTAATTTGTATAAATGGTGACATGAAATGCTTAAAAGACAAATTCCAGAAACCAAGATAAAGGTTTATTGCGTCTAAAAATGGTCAGTACTTCAGTGACATGTGTTTAGTTTAAGACCTTGTTTTGCATTCAGCAAGAAGAAATAACGCAGAAATTACAAGTTAACTGAGTACATACAACTTCAAGCCAATCTAACCATTGAAACTTATTTCTGAAAATACGATAAATGATTTCCTGAAATCAATTTCATCTATTGAACTTCCATTCTTTAGATGTTTTGTCATAATCATAGAAATATATATCGGTAATTGCTTAGCTATTTATTTAACATATGCTTCCATTACAATTTGATTGAAAGTACAGAAAATCAGTATTTATGTAAACTGAAAATATGATCTAGTTTTTAGTAAATAACAGAAACACTTGTTAATGAAAATTAACAATCTTGTAGGCCGCTTTCTCTTTTGAAAATGTACAGCAGGCAGCTTAACATATACTATAAATTATTCGGATAACGTTCAAGTTAAGTTTATGTTAACTTTCTATACTTGTAGTTTTCTGCAGACCAACTCACTAACACTCCTTTATTAAGTGATTAGGATATTATGTGTAAATGGAAAAAAACTAATTAGATTGTTGAGTTAGAATTCGATATCACGAACTGGCTTAAGTTAGACAATCATTACAAACCAGGAAACACTGAGCAACTATTACGTCATAGCAAGAGACTATTTTAAAAAAGAAAAAAACTAAGACTGAAGAAGTTGCACTATCAAAGGTCTCAGATTACTACTCATCACATTTATTCATCCTAAATGACGTAGATAGGGATATGTAGGTTGAGTCTTGTCTCGATAAATTATTAGCAACTAAAGATTTTTACGATATTATAAAGCAATAGACAAACATCATATTCGTCATTGCTTAATTATTACTGCTGCTCTAAGCAAACAATATCTGTAGTATTACATGTTATGTTCCTTAAGTAACTGAATGTTCTATTCATTATCATTAATAAATAACACTGTAACAAAGCCACTATTGATATAATGAAAATCTACTTACCTCCCGTTGTTTCTATACAAATTAAAGTAAGTACTATAGTCATAGCGTAAGTATGCATGATTATTACGATTATACAATGAACTATGTAGTATATAACCAGTGGATAATATACACAAGTGATTTGGTCATTTAGTATATTTAGTTTCATATCCTCATGTTAAGTGACTTTAAAATAAAAATGAAGTTATGCAAATATTTAAGTACTGAGACTACATAATTAACCTGCATTCATTATATTGAAACCATTGAGTAGTCGCCACATTCTTATCTAGTTTTTTTACAAATAAATACTAAGTTATACTACTGCATTGGTTTATTGATATAAATATACGGGTTTATTTAAATTAATTGGTTAGCACTCTTTTTGATTTACGTTAAACAATTTGAAACTGAAAGTTAGTACTAATCTACCTATTCTCATTATGAAATAAACATTCGAATAAGGTTACGACAATCGAGTCCATACATCCAAAACAAAATTCTAGACCGTTGAGTCGATTGGTACTAAGAGTCCACCTAGTTGAAATTAACTGGTCGCATTATAAAACAACAAATCCCAGGCCACTTATGAATAAAATGAGTTGAAACTGACTACAAGACAAAACGTTAGAAGTGACTAGCAACATAATGTAATCAAATTGAAGAAAAAGAAGTTTTGCAATCAAACAATAGTCATACTACCAGGGAAAAGAATGACTGCAGCACTCTTGTTTTAAGCTCTTGTTATTTGAGTTGGATTGTGGTTGGCAGACGGAATCCAAGATGCTCATTTCGCCTTATTTGTAACTTGTCGACTGAATGTACTTGCATCACAGTGATGATATCCACACCTAGACTTGAACTCACAGTTCGTTTTGTGCTAAGTACCACCTGATTACTACGAGGCTTCTAAGTCCAAACGAATACATTTATGTAACGGGTTTATGTATATAAGTTGGATGTATTTGAGTCTTTTCGTTGACTTGATATGGATTGAAAATGATTGGTCATCGTTACCATATGTCCATCTTGGGCTGGTTGCCTAGCTGCAACGGCGCCATTAGAAGAGTGAAATCTGAAGCAGCATCATAATCACCGGACCAGACAAATAATCATGTATTGTAATTTTAAAGAAGCGGGACTACACAGAAAAATGAATTAAATTCCTAAGGCTGGAGTCGAGTAAAGGGTCGACTAAATATAGTGAACGGTAATTTACTGTAACATTAAAACATTTGAAACAACAACGAATTATATCTGAGTTAATATATTGCGCAGCGAAACCCTCTGGAACGTATATACCACGTATCTGTGGGTTGCCAAATGTTCAAAAGTCGGAAGTACCTATACTTCCCATCTTGGATAAGTCTATTTTTCATTACCATTCAAAGACGAAACGATTAATTTACTTATTAGAACCATTACACAAAGACTTATTTAAGCATAATGCAAAAGATATGGTCGAATTTGCAAGTTTAGTGAAAAACATGATCATACAATAGAAAGAAGAAGCAAACAGTAGAATTGACGTAACCGAGAAAAAACACTATCTACGATTAAATTTCAAAGGCGATATACAAAAGGACATTTTAACAAGAAGATTATACAGATCCATTAAAAGTATATTCAGCACTTCAAGTTGTACCTTTTCAATTAAGCCACTACTGATCTAGTAACTTCAAGGACAAAGCGCCAACGATGACCTAATCAATGTATATGCATTTATCTATCTAATTGCTATTATACAACTAGTTACATAAGCCGTACTCAAATGTCCTTATCCGTGAAAGCATATGAACACGTTTCGCCCTGGTTATCTAAGAGTTTAATGAAATCTGCGACATGAGCGATTTCTAGTCACCGAATGAACTGTGCTGCCAAATCACGATTAATGAAGCCTTCTAGATTGTAGAAAAAGTACAGAATAATTCGCCTAAACGTGTTGGAATATACCTTCTTTACATAGCGAAATCATTACGTATCTACTTAAAGAGGTTGGTAGAATACCACTAAAAACCAGGTAGCATTGAATAGCTGTTTCGCTAACCTGAAGCTCCTGGAGTGAAATCTATGGTGCACACTGCCAAACAGTCTTATACTAGGATGAAACAGCTGTCAAGTGCTCCCTGGTCTTCAACGGTACCCTACCAAAATCAATCTGTGATGAATTCAGCCAATTATAACCAATCTATATTTGTCATTACCAAGGTTAAATTTGATAATTTCCAATAAATTGAGCATTAGATAGATTGTTTATAAAATAAGTGATATATATATGTAAAATTCCAATAAGTAAAAATTAAAATTTCTGACGTTACGCGGCTTAGTGCAAGTCACTTCTTCAGAGAAATGAATAACCGAATTGAATTAATACAAGATTAAATAATACAATGTAACAAATCAAAAACAAAATAAGTCCGTGCAATCAAAATGCGAGTTTGATTGTGTCATGTTAACTCATTTGGGTCAAGGTGATATGAAGTGAGACATGTATGCAAATGTTAGTGTGATGTGAAAGGAAAATATGTGAATATATGAAAATAAAGTAAAACTGTATGTATGCTAATGTGTGTGAAATTCGATGTACTTTAATTGTGGTCAGTTGGATAGGAAGTTCATGGTGGGTGGATAAAAAGGGCAACCCTTATGTTAAGTGCAGTTGGATTTAACAAATTGTGAATCTCTTCAGCTATTCGTCTTTCCTTTTAATTTGAAATATCTTTTTGAATAATTTGGATACTTTTTAATGTCGATTTTATGGTTGTGGTAGATAGCATGTATTGCTATTGCTGATTTAATTTGTAATTTTTCAAGTTCAACAGGATTATTAGGAGGTCGTTTAGTGTAGCTTTCATGTTCTTTGGCACGAGTTTTGGTTTCTCGTGATGACTCTCCAATATTGAAATCATCACAATCAACACAACCTAGCCTGTAGACACAATTCTGTGTAGAGGTGAAGGGGATCTTGTCCTTTATTTTATCTAACCCACCTCGAATAGTGTTGGTAGTTTTGTAGAATGTTTAGATTCCATGTTGTTTTAGAATTCTTTGTAATTCATCAGTTGTGTCATGCCAGTAAGGTAGAACAGTACCAATCGATTATGTTCCAACTGATTTACTATTAGTTAGTAATAGGTCGTCTCGTTTTTGCAAATTTTTAATAATATTCATTTAAAAATTATTTAATCGTAAGATGCTGATTATATTTTTGCATTCAGATTTCTTGTCATCTTCTGATGTAATGAGTTTATTGGCTCTTCTGAATAAGTTTAGAGCCAGGGATATTTTTACACTGAATGGATGTGCTGAATTGAAATCGATATATTGATTTGAATGTGTTAGATTACGATAAATTCTCAGACTAAGAGTTTCATTCAAATTTCTATTGACTGGGCAGTCTAAAAATTGCAACTCATTGTGCTCATTTTCACTTTCTAAAGTGAATTTGATATGCTGAGACAGGGTGTTGATTCGTTTTGAGAATGTTCTCAGAAAAGTCTTTTTGATAATGACAAAAGTGTCATCTACATATCTGAGCTAAACCCTTGATTTAATGGCATTATTGAAAATGTGAGATTCAATATGGGCCATGAATAAGTTTGCTACAACTGGTAGAACGACAGAGCCCAATCTTCAATAGCCACCTTAATTCGATTATTGTTATTCATCATTATTGCTTTCACAAGCTTAGATTCACACATTTTGACCTACTTCATGTTTTGAAATTGTTATCAATGTTATCATTGCACTTATATTAAACTATTCTGCTATTAATCTTATTGTTACTACTAGTATATCTGCTTGCCTACCATCAGTTTACAACTTTCAGTTATGGTTAATGATGCAGTCCACAAATTTCATCCTTATCATTGATTTACGAATAATCATCATTGGCTTAATCATTTTCATATTAACATACAAATATTGTTGTATATCAGAGTAAACCCAGATGGCGATCTAATTGAAGATCATATTGTTCGCTTATATGTGTTAAACCAGTTATGCATTTTTCATCTCTTTACAACATAAGAGAAGAACTACACAGAATATTTTACATCAAAATAAGTTTACAAAAGAATATTTTGTAAGTAAAGATCAATAACTACTTGTCTAATAAAGAAGAATAGGCATTTTAATATAATTAATTTAACAATTAAATATCATTTCCTTCATCAACAAACATACTTATCGTCTGTTAGTCTACATAGAGATTGTATCTCATAATGACTGTCAAATGATTTCCGCATTAATTCGAGGATATGAACACAAGTTGTGTTTCTATTTATTTGGTTTGTTTGTTTTATTTCTTTTAATACAAATGAATGAACAACTTTTAAAGCATTAATCGGCAATCACAATTGTTAACTTTGATACAACTGTAACTAGGTGACTAAAATAAACTTGATTAATATCTCATTTCATACTACCATTACTAATTAACATGGATATACATTGTTAAACTATTCAACATTCTACTTTATATATATGTTTGTATATATTTTAATTAGCTTGTTTTTTTAACTTACAGTGTAAAGGTATGATATAAGGATGTGATTTAAGAAGCAGAGAAATGTCATTTATTCACAAAAAACAAAGTTGAATGAATTTTTTTGATAGGAGATAAATTTAATAATTTCCTTTTATAAAATTAAATAAAGCATCAGTGACAAGATCTGTTGAATGAATTGAATTAATTCGTTTCATCTACATACACAGCATTAGTTTCAGTTGATTTATCATATTAATATAATTGTAAATTATGATAATCACCATTCATGAAATGATAGACAATATTGTAATAAAGATAAAATAAAGACTTTTTTAAACAGAATATTTATAAACAAATGGAGTGATCATTCTAGAAATTGTTTAAGATGGCTTGATTACGTAATATGAATAGAGGATTTATTATTCAACATACATAAAATTTTAGATAGGAATGACCAGTCATTACATTGATAGCTTACTTTGCAGTATGGTTAATATTTACTAGAATATACAGATTATATGGCATTATAAAAATAATAGTGTTGAGATCTTGATTACCACTACTTTCAGCATGGCAACTTTTACCTTGTACATTTTTCTGTAGTATGCTCTTTTGAAGTATGACTGAATTACTTCTTCGAGAAAAACACTTTCTATTACACTCCATGAACTTTGGTCGATTGTTGAATTATATTAATTCCAAACATACTCCTATTTTGTTTGCTGAATTGGATTTTTAGTTTACTTACATGCAATCAACAGTATATGTGAGTGAAACCAATTGAGATACGAGAATTGTATATAATTAGATTGTGTATTCAGCTAAATCTATCGCAATTACAATTTATCACTGACAGCTCACTTAACTAAGCGTGTTAAGTGGATTTAGTTAGTGCTTTACCTACAAACGTGCTTTACTATAATAGATCTAGGATATGTTGGGAGTGACTTCACTGCTAAATTAAATAATGAAGACAAATCAAATTTAATAACAAATTGAATTAAACTAATTGAATAGAGTTAAGTTGATTTTGTGGTGATTAGTATTTAATGTGTCATATGTATCCGCCGCATATTAATTTAGCCTGGATACCAATGAGAATCAGTAGCATTGAACAGCAGTTTCTCTCTAGTACAAGACTCCTCCCAACTTACCTGCTTTTGTAAGTTACTTATGAATTGGTTGAAGGAGAAATGTAACGAATACTTTTCAAATTCTGATATATCAAACGTCTGGTTATAAATGTTGGAACTAGTTTTACATCATGAAATATATGAATTATAGTTGCTTTTAGCAGCTGATTGATTTCTTTTGAAACTCGGCCGCCACATCTACAAATGCCCAATAAATATATTAAGATATACATTCACTAGATAATAGATGTGAATGAGCATTACTGAGTAGGTCAAAACTATGATGAAATATTTCTTATGTATCCGATGAAATTTAGTATCTCCTAAATGGTATGAATAAACGAAGTGTAGTATCTTTACGGTAAGAATATAATCATATATTTGGTTTTTAGTTGTGTCTTTGGATATTTATCAACTTACTATTTAGTTTCATTTCAAAATCTATTTTGTTAGTAGTATGTGAAAGTAGTATCTTGAGATATTTTAAGAGTATTCATACTACAGGACAATACTTTAATAGAATTGTATATCAGATACCCCATCGTTAGCCATAAAATCAAAATAAGATAGTTATGGAATTAAGAATTTCTAAATTGTTTTCAAACATTTCATCTAGGGTTAGGGAATTACATACACTAAAGTAATTCGTGATTATATGCACACAATTATTGATTATTGTACAAATTCAATGTTTTAACCTATTACTGTCAGAGAATTTTTTATTACTTCCTGTGGAAATTTTATTTGTTCAGATCTTCGTGTTTTGCATAACGTTTTTGAAATTCGAACTCCACTCCATCGCCATTGGTGGATAACTGTCTCACATTCGAAATGGCTGAACACCTCAGTTGTTTTACAGTTAAAACTTCAATACGAAACCTGAAAATTCTGAGCCCTATTTCCTGCTGAGGTCGTGGATTCCTACCTTTGAGGAATCTCACACTGTAACAAAACATCTGTAGAGTACTTCACTATTTTAAATAATTGTCAAATCTATAGAAATTTGTGACATCAAGTTCATATACAACAATCTCCACAACTTAATAGGAACGTGTTTGAACAAAGACTGATCAATTTCAGTCAGAATTAAATCAGCTGGAAGATTCAAACACATTCAGATTATGTATACATAACTGCTGAACAAATGCGACTGTCTAGACTCAGTAGCCTGATTGTGAATGCAGTAGCGTTTGACACGAAACGAACTAAGCCCGTATCCCATTGTAAACGGTAGAGTTGGGATGAAGGTGCGTCTAACTGACTAGTCTCAACCAGGACAAAATGAGCGTCTTGGATTTCACTTACCAGCCACAATCCAATTTACAAGTTTTTATTTAACCACTTTGTAATTAGTTATATGCTTTGAAGTATGAACTTCAAGTTTGAAGAACAGTGAAATTTATTGACATGTTACACACTCGAAGTTATTCACGTTAATTTATGCTTTATACTCCAGCTTATACATTTATCGTTATGTTAAACTTAACTGAACGAATTTGTCTTAAAGCTTTTAAGTAAAAAGTTGTATCCAGTTCTACAAACGATAAATATCGTAGTTGAAAAACTGTTATAGCATATTTTGTTAGTTTTATGTTTGCATACATCATGTAAGAGAAATATTTGTTTAGCAAGAGTAATTTATATTGTGTACATATACTCGGCTACTTCAACTTTATAATTCAACAATGAGTTTCAAACATTCATTGTCATACATAATATGTTTCTTCAGATTTTAGTGAAATCGTCAAGAATTGCTGTAAAATAAACGTGAAAGATTATTAAAATATTGAATTAATTAGTATATTTGTAATATCCCAATGAGCAAAAATTAAAATTTTTGACATCTCACGACGTGACGTAAACCACTTCTTCAGAAAATGAATGGTTCAAATCTCGATCCTGGCAATATACTATATTTTGCATTCATTTATACCAGGACATAATAAGGAACGTACATGTGTAGTTTAAGATAACAGCGTCTAATCATATCATTCTATAAATGGGATATAACTAGAAGTGGAAGCCAGGACAAGCAGTTTATCCCATTCAGGAATCGTCGGCTAATTGGGTATGGACAATTCAACTTTACTAAAACGTATGAGTAATGGCAACATTGAAGCATTTCTCTCAGAATGCATATATATATATATGGGGATTAGTCGAGTAGAGTACTTAATATCAACAGTGGGATGAGGGGGGATTTTAACCCTTACAAGTATTTGCATAAGTATAAACTATTCTTTTCATAATACATGATAAACGGGAGTTGGAGGGGGGGGAAGAACATACTATTCTGTTACTAACACCAAATTAGGCTACATCCATTAAGTACTATAGATCAGTTCTACTAATCAAAGTAATTTTTCTTAAGCTAAATACATTATATTACTTAGTGTCATGGAGTATTCATAGGCATTCACTACTATAGGTATATTTTCTATACTTTAATTGAAACAGCTAAACATACTATCAAATCATTAAGTTCAAAGCATAAGAATTCAATATGAATTGTAAACTTAATCATTTACGTTCTAACATTCATAAAGTAGACACTTAAATCCAATGAAAAAAATTGCCATGAGACACTCTGAAATGTGACATAGTAACAAATAAATATTTTTTAAAATTTGTTTCGTTGGTTAAAAACACCTGATAGATCATTAATATCCATAATAATATTTTGTTTCATATGATATTTATTACTCCTATAACTATTAGAAAACAAAAAATAAACTCTTCTGATTTATTTTCTATCAACTTTTATTTTAATATAAAATTTGCCTAAGACGACCAACTTTGTCTATACATAATTAAATAAATAATGGTTGCTAAGCAACAATGCTTAATGTACACTAAATTTACTGGAATATTGTTTAAAATTATCTTTTCTCTGTAGTTTCTTTAGTATGTCTATTGTTTAAGCTTTAGTTTTAATGAAATGAAAAAAGAAAAAAATATACCGATTTCATTGAATTAACCAATTAAATTAACCAAAATTAGTAGTATATTTACCAATCAAATTAGATTTTTATAGAATAAAATATACATTCAATTAATGAATTTACATTTAATCTACATTCTGATTATTTACTAATAGATTTAATTTTCCCTCTAAGTCAATTGTAATAATTTAGAATTTGTTAAAAAGGATTGTTAAGGAAATGATTATGGAACAATATCAGATTACGTATGCATTTTTAAGAAATAATAAATAATTAAATGAAGTGTTTCTATCTACCTGTATTGAATATATGATGGCTGGTTCACGAAGTGGATTAGTAGCTCCACAAAATATATTTCTTGAAACTGTATTAAGACGATTTAGTGCACCACGTAAGTTTTCTCATTTTTCATGGTACAAACTATGAATTACTATAAAATATTATTGTAGTATGAATAACTCTTGCACTGTATAGTTCATTGAATTTGATATCATGAATAGGTATGAGTTACAAACCCATCAGGCACCAAGAAACACCTGATAGATATTTTGTACTAGTATGGGGCTTTTCAGCAGCGTATATCCATGATGCAACCAGTGAATCTAGCCCCAGACCTTTAAGCGTCGCAGGGAACATTCAGCCATTAAACCACGACACCCAACGGTTAATATTTCTAGGTGAATGAATTCGCGGTATATTTTTGAGGTCATATCTATTGCCTTATACCCATCTTGGCTAAACCCTATCAGCAGCGTCTTCTTACTAGAACTTCAGGAATCACCTCCAGAGATCAGCTAATATAGATTGTAATTGGATTTTCATCGAATAATAATTTTGTATAGTCAGATCAAGTTTAACAATTAGATCGTATAAAATATAGTAGAGATGAGCCTATGTTTTAGAAGGAACTGAAATTAACGCTTTCATAGACATGTAATAAACTTTATTATAGTACTCTTGATTACTTATTACAATCAATTTTAATTCTTTGGTTGTTTTAAACATAGCGGATATTTAAAAAATTAAGAGTAAGTCATCCAGTAAGTTAACGTCACAAAATGTGTGTAGATGTATGACTAAATGTAACGTCTTACTCTGAGACTTCATGGTATATTGACAACAGAACTTTTAACTACATTTCAATTAAATTCCACATCTAAAATATTAGTCAGCAATTAGTATGGGATATCTCAGGAACTAGGAAAGAATATGCAACGACGTAGCTGTTAGTTAAAAGTATTCATTTCGTTAAAGCATTTAAGTAGCAAGGTAAAACATAGAACTATTTTAGTTTACATTATATTCTCTGTTATAAATAATTAGAAGTGTCAGATGTGTGTTTTTTCTCATCTTTTACTCTAATTCCTGTTTTTAATCACATCATCCTTCTATAGAATGCATAGAATGTGTGTTGTAATTTTAAGAAGGAATATTTAACAATAACTTCTTACTTAACATATCTCTTGATTTGTCAAATGTATATTATATATGAAAATGTTTTAAAAATCCCTTTGTTTACCTAATGAAGTGAATTAAGCTGGACAACTAATGAAAGCAGAATTGAACAAGAAACTTGTTTAGTCTCGAAATAGGACTTCTTGACAGTAAGTATTCATGACATAGTCACTGAAGTTTTAGAAGAACGTTATACTTTAAGAAACATAACAACATTTCAGATTTTGTGAATTCAAATTCAGTAAAATTAAAAATGATTCGTAAATGTATATACAACTAGATTTATTATCTTTTTGAAAGATAAACAATCCAAATTAATGTTCCATGGCAACTCCTAATAAAATATCACGAATGCCTGTGATTTCTATTTGATTTAGCATACCTTCTAAATTATTTAACGTTTAAAAAATGCTTAAATTTAATATGATTTAACTTATCAATTCATCGTGAATAAAGTTTTTTAGTTTTCCTCAGAATGATCATATTTTATTCACTTATACAATAAACCGAACTTTGAAATATCCAATTGAAGTGTTCATCAAGAAACAGTGACTATTTTTCATTTGCTATTTAACTTTTTTCTAATAATAACGAAACTTAGAATGATTTCATGACAGATATATGACTGATGGTTAATAAGAATTGGACAACTTTACATTACGGAACAAAACCAGGTGATTCACGAACGAAAATGTTAAAATATTGACACACACTCGAAAGAACAATGAGTGGAGTTTCATAATTTCATGCCAAAAAATATACATTAGTCAAATAGAAGCAACGCGTAATCTGACATATATGTAGGTTGGTTCAAGTTGACAGACCATATCAGAACATTAAGATGAATGCAAAAATATAGGAAAATTTATATCGGTGATCCTGTCAGTGATCGTAAGAGGATTAGATATACAACAGAATATAACTCATGAAGAAAGGATTAATTAGCTGAAGAAAAAGTACAATATAATTTTGAAATTCAAGATTTTACTGAAAAGAGATTCTGAACCTAGATATAATGAATTTCCTTTTCTCTTTTCCTCCAACATTTATTTCACATCGATTTCAACAAATCTTTATGTCAATATTTTAGTCGTTTTGTAAAAGCTCATATATTGCGGAGTTTGAGAACTCATTGTAGTTCTTCCATTATTCCATGAGTGTAGGGTAGGACAACTATACTAATCCATGGAGTATCACTTGACTTTATATTTATGAGAGGATTAAATAGATTTTGGATATCTTTAATAATGTTAATGGAAAAATTGTTAATTTTTAATTTGTTTCTCGTATTCATTACATCTTCCTTATCATCACTTAATCTAATAATTCTGGTTGCTCTTCAGATTAGACCGAGAGCAAGAGAATTTTTTACATTGAAATTATGTACAGAATTATAGTCCATATACCGGTTAGAATGCATTGATTTGAGGTAGATAATAAAATTGAATATTCCATGTGGGTTCCTTCAAACTAAACAGCCTAAAAGATAGTAGTCCATTCTTTACATTTTTATTTTCAAAGGTGAATTGGTTGTATACTGAAAATGTATTAACGCGTTTATGAGAGTTTTCAGGAAAGTCTTTTTTTATAATAATAAACGTATCGTCCACATATCTACGCCGAATATGTTGTGTGATTATACTGGCAAAAATGAGTAATTCTAATTGTGACATGTAAGGATTATCCAAAATCGGGGACATGGAAGATACCATAACTACACTATCCTTTTGTTTTCATAAAGTCTCCCTGAATGTGAGTAAAATAGAATCTGAATTTAATTTGAGTAATATTTTGAGTTGGATGGTGGCTGACAAGCAGAATTCAGGAAGCACATTCAGGACTCCGCTGACCAGTCGTAATCCAACCCAAACAATACTTGTGAACTATTGCTATAATGAGAGGATCTGCTAAAGATGCACACATGACAACAGAGACTGATCAATTTCAGTCCATGATAAATCAGCGGGAAAATTCAAATTCATTCTAATAACATAAACTGAGTAACTTCATAATTAGGTTGGTGGATAGTGGACAGCTAGTGGACAGTGTGATCATTTCCTAGTAAACCGTTTAAGAAAGTCTAGACAACTATCAATAGGAATGCTAAACAAAAATAAATGCAATAGTAATGACCACCTACAAAATAACTTAATAGATATTCAAAAATACAAATGAATATTGACAAATCCCAGTGGCTTTAAATTGTATTCTTGGATTGCATCTATCACTTAAATCCAGACAGAGTTTTTCGTTTAGTATAGGCCATGTTAAACCTAACGAATCTGTTGGATTCTCCCTAAATACTAAGCAAAGACAAATTCTGATGATAAAGATGAAAAAGCAAACAATATTAGTGTTAGACCCAGAATATTTCCTATAATATGCTGTGGTCTCCTTTGAATAGATATACAAACGTAAATTTTAACACAAGGACGCTTTCGTTGTGCTTAATTATATGTTCATTGTTAATCACAGGACTCTTGACTTAAAACTTGTAATTTACGTTCGTTGCGTCCACAGTGATCTGGATGGAACTTGTATTTAAAAATTAAAACACGTTCAAAGAACCCATCAAAACAATCGACCATTTTAATTTCACCCAAGAATTTATATTTCATCTTCGAAATTTATAAAAGTTTGCATATGCTTCACCAGTTATCATATAAAACTCGTATAAAAATTTGAAATTACTGCCAGATGTTCAACTGAATCCAGTATCATTAGCCTAGTTGGTGCAAAATATTTATATTTATCGTGTACTATATCAATTACATTTACCATAAATAGTCTCAGCTATAGGTGCGTTTTTCGTCCATGACATTTTAGATATCAGGGTCAGAACTAAAAGCCAAAGGATTTCTTCATATACTACATGACATCGTCCATAAAAAATAAAGTTAATGAAATAAAAGTGAAATGCATAACACTTTTATCTTAATAAACTTCAGTAATGTCTAATTCTACTATTTAAGATAAATTAACAATCTCATATATGAACTCCACTGATTCCCGATTTCTGTCTTACTGTCGTCTCAAAAATAAATTTCTATCAAACCATAAATTTCGTTCGATCATCTACCAGTTAAATAAGTTAAAAATGTTAAATTAATTTTGAATGTAGGTTAGTTATATTTAAAGTAAATGAATTGCATTAATATATTTATAAGTAATATGTACATGTATATTCACATATTTCAGTTAATTTACTTTTCATTTGTTGATACAGTAAACTGAAGTAAATAGTTTAGTACATGGTTATTCACTGTTAGGTCACATATGTTTTCATGCTTAATGTTACGTAATGACTACATATGTTACTCAGCATTACGAATTATTATGCTGTGATATTGTGTTAGGAATAAATTATCTACGACGTAATAAATGTTCACTAAATGCGGTAAATTTAGGGTTTTTGGAAAGTTTTCCATCCATTTATGGGCAAGATTGTTGTATATTAACGTGTAATTTTTATTAATGGTTTCATTTGAAGTAACTTGACTTATTCATGAATGGTTTCTGTCGGCTTAGCTCAATCTATCATGATAGATGGGAAACACATACTGTAAATGATGTCTTTAATGTAAATTACATATTATTACGCAGTATTTATTAGCTAAATGGACGTAAAGATAACCAAAAATGTTGACTAAAACATTTGGTAGAGAATGAGAAAAGAATGGATAATGGAAATGGGTAAATCGATTAATCCATTCATCAGAATCATTATCAAATGAAAATAAGGCATTCATTTTACGACTTCATGTTTTTATGCAATTACCTACATTGATTACCGTGAAAGCAACTTTTATCAACAAAATTTCATGTAATTAAAGAAGCATACTACATTCTACACAAAATTACTTTATACAATCTACATCCTAACGACCAATTTCGAAATAAACTGTACTGGAATGATTGACAAGACTGCCTCGTATAATAAATCATAGCAGATTGAATTTACTTTAAATCATGAACATTCAGACTAATACAGTTATCAAAGGATTAAAGATATGTAAGAAATGAGATATTTGATCTATAAAACATCCTACATTTCATTAATAAATACCATTAGGATTTAGAATTCAGGTTAGGAAATAAAGTAGGTCGATTAATTTCATTTCACAAGATTAGACGTTTGACAAAGCTGGTTGACTAGACCCTGATATGATCCGTCTATTAGATAGAAAACATGGGAAGAATAGTTAAGCAACTTTTATAGCTTAGTATCATTAGATATGCACGCTTTATACTACCATAGTGGTGAATCCATTAAGGAAGAACTTGATTTTCTAAAAAAAATCTAACTGGAAATGGATATTCTATCTGTTTAATGAATAAGATGAAACTACAAAAAAGTAACTATGGAGTTCCATTCATTAAAAAGCATGCTTTTATAAATCTTAAATTTAAAAGGATTCAAATCTTTCGATAAACTGGAAGATTATTTGTCTACAGTAATCAGGATAGGGTTTAGGGCTGCTAAGCCACAACCAACTTTAACAAACAGAAAACTTTTATTCGTATCCTTATAGAACAACCTTTTATTTCCAGACACTTCAATGTATATTAATCAATTAATTTGCTCTTGAAAGTAAAGTACAGAAGTCGTAGCTATCATTTTCCACACGAATAAATGAACATATTCCTGCATGGTTCTATCACAGCAAGAAGAGAAGTTCTGTTATAAAATATTTAATTAATTGTGATCATTCATTCAACTGACATGCTGGTTTTACAATTTTTCATAAAGTCACTCCTAATCTATCATGATTTGTTCATATTTAACTCCGTAAAACAGCCTAAGATCTCAATATATGTGAAATAATACTAAAACTCTATATACAAATTGAGTATATCTTCTCGTTAACATTACAATGACCTTAAGATTTCATCATTCATTTAGTTTCAGTGTTTATTCATTTGGAAATGTTCTTCTCCTCTTCCAAATTGTTCCAAACATTCACCTTGTTTGTTACTTATAATTATTTTCCGACATTAGTTCATTCAATCTTTCTAATAACTTTAATTAATTTTTAAGATGTAAGAATTTTAATTATCTTAATCTTTTCAGATCTTAATCCAGTACTCATAGATTAGTTTTATGCTTCCTTTCATCAATCCTTTCTGTTAGGATTAGATATCTTTTACAATTATTTTTGTATTATTAAATCATTAGATTTGTGTATTATTCTTTTATTCTTTCTAGCAGCGGCCTATACTTCATGTTAGGTAACAAGTGATGAGTGATTATTCTATTTTCTAAGCATTAAGCTCACAAAATTAATGTAAATGTAACATGATGAAACAGAATCTTTATCAATCAGGAGTATGTAAGTGAAACAAATCACAAAAACAACAAATGCTTCACACTGCTATGCGTTGCTAAAATAACTTAATCTAAAGTATACATTCATTCATCCATACTTATAACTGTGAATACTCTAACATGAAGTAGACGTTTCACCAGCTTGGATACTATTTTCTTAGAAAAGACTTACGGACTAGTCGTATGAATATTAGTAATGCCAGTGTATTTGAAAGAAACCTAATGATCACCATAAAACTGAATGTGTTTACCATTAAATCGATAAACTTGTGTAAAAAATTATTTTGTTTTATTTTTATTAAACAACCACGTTTACCAAAAATGGAAACATTCAAAACTCTCCGACAGAAGTCTAATCAAAACAAATAAAGAGTTAAAGAATATTTTCAATAATGTAAAATCATATTAACTGGAAATTACACTATTATTTTTTGTTTACAGAAAATGAATAAATATTTGAACTGAAGTGGTTTTTAGATTGGTATTAATGAATTCTTAGCAGATTGGTTTTTAATAGACACTACTGAAAACCAGGGAGCATCGGATAGCTGTTTTGTTTCAGTACGGGGTTACACACCAGTGTGCATATCCGATTCCACCACGAATCCAACTCAGGATATTCCGGTTGGCGAATGCCTAACCAATTGTACCACTAAGTCAATCAGCGTCTAACAGTAGAACTGGCATTTCCATCAATCCATGATGTAGGACGACGATCATCTGTCGCCATCGGTGATGACTTTTTCACTTCTAAAATGTCTGAACTACACCAGTCACAATTTTTCGCTAGAGTTTCAGGATGATCCTGAAGCTAGTTCCTAGGGAGCCAATTAATGCAACTAATTTTAGAAGCTTCATGGAGTGGTGTTAATTGTTAGTTGTTGACGAGTTCACCACAGACTGATGCTTATTGGGTACCATTAGAAGCTAGGGTGTTCCTGATGCTCTAGCGAAAGATCGTGATTAGTGGAGTTCAGACATGTCAAGAGTGAGATAGTCACTGAAGACTATGGATGATCGTCGCCTCATGCCACAAAATGGTAGAAGTGGGAGTTCTGCAACTGAACATCGGCTGATTTAGTGGTGCAGATAGTAATAATTCACCAATCTGAATATCCTGTGTTAGATTCCGGATATAATCGTGTGTGTACACTGTTGAGAAGTCCCATGCTTGAACAAAACAGCAGTCCAAACCTCTATAGTTTCCTATGGTACCCAATCAACATCAATCTGTGATGGATTCATAGACAGTTAAATAATTTCATACTAGAACGAAAAGGCTGTCCAGTGCTCCCTGGTTTTCAGTGATACTTTGCCAATACCAATCTGGGACGTAATAAATGTAAAATACCAATCTTCACAAAAATAACCAACTTAATTCAAATAATTATTTTTCGTCAAATGATGAAATTGCTGTTTGTGATCTGTTAATACTTTCAAGAAATCATTAATGTCAAACTAATACATGTTTTTGCGAAATCAACATGATAACCGACATAGCGATTATACATAATAATAATAGTTGTTGTTTCTAATTAACTATATTACGATGTGTGATAGTTAAAAGTAACCAGTCTATTACTCAGTTTAGTGGACACCTTACTCGTATCTTAATGAAATTAAAAACTGAGCGTCTTGGTTGTTCTACAATATCACTTTGTTCTATTATCTACTATCATTTTACATTTGAAAGCTTTCTGTCTTTAGTGTTACTGGTTATTTACAACAATGTGTCATCTTGTTCATTTTATATTTATCGTAGAACTTTATCAATTTAAAAATTATAAATTACAATTAACTATTCTGAAATGTATGTTTATATTATATGGATGTTTGGGTAGATTGATATGTATGTTTTAATTTCATTACGGAATCATCTCATTTGTTGTTAATAACATGTCTAATAGTCATTATTTTCAATGAACATTGACCAAATATATTACGCTTAATAATTCGACTGAGACTGTTAATAAAAGGTATCATAGAATCAGGATAAAGTAGATTAAGGAAAACAAAAGTAGCCTTCATAACAGAATGGGATCGGTTGAAGAATGATTGAAAGCCAAAAGCACTTACTACCTATTTCATTACAGTTTAGAACTCATTAGTAATATTTACTTATATTGAAGCACAAAATGTCATCTACAGAATAATAGCTATTCAGTCTTTGAGAAGAACCTAGAAGACTAAGTGTTTGTAAAATATTTCACCATAGTTACTAACATGATTAAGTAGAGAACAGTTTTCCAAGTGTTTTCCGTCATTTCGAATTCATAAAAACAAAGTACCTGTCCAGTATCCCTTGATTTGTAAATGGAATAGCTTTTTACTATTGAAGTTAAATATTGCTGAAACTTAATATGCATTTCTAGGTGAGTCTTCAATGAGAAATAAATTGGAATAGAACAAATAACTATTGACCTTTTTGTTTTGTTTGTTTAAACATTATAATTTATAAAAAAAAGTTAATTTGTTTAATATTGATTTTAAAATGGCCACATAAACTACTCAGCTGTTCTCAATAATTTCATCTTCAGAGTATTCGGACAGTGATCAGTAAATTTTGCATTACAGTGTATAGATTTAATTGGTCAGGGGTGTATATAGAAAGTAAAGGAATTTGAAGAGATTATGGCTTAAACATAGAAACAATATTTATTAATAACTTTGCAACATCATTAAAAAGTAGGATTGAAAACACTTCTAGGTAGTAATTTATTTATCCAGTAGACAGCGTTATATAAAGTAGGCGAACAGATATGTCGATTTATTTATAGTAGTAATAGTACTAAAATTATATAAATAGTTAACGTTTCATAAGTAAAGGTCAGAACAGGGATAAATGTGAAGTGGAATTGGAATATGGGCTTCACAATTTCTAACTGACGTAAGTGAATGAAACAGAAACACTATTAACTGACTATTATTTATAACAAAACAAGGCGGGTATCCGTAACCCATTTAGCAATCAATCAATGCCTGTTACTCCAAGTGGAGCATAGACCGCCCACCAGCATTCTCCAACCAACTCTGTCCTGGGCTTTCCGTTCTAGCTCTTCCCAAGTGCTGTTCATTCTCTTCATGTCTGTTTCCAATTCCCGACGCAATGTGTTCCTGGGTCTTCCTCTGTTTCTTTGGCCTTTAGGATTCCAAGTCAATGCTTGTCTTGTGACACAGTTTGATGGTTTCCTCAATGTATGTCCAAATCACCTCCAGCGTCTGTTCCTAATTTCTTCCTCAACTGGAAGTTGATTAGTTCTCTGCCACGGAAGGTTGTTGTTGATTGTATCTGGCCAACAGATCCGAAGAATCTTGCGCAGACAGTTGTTTAGAAATACTTGTATCTTCTGTAGGATACTTTTCGTAGTTCTCCAGGTTTCAGCTACATACAACAGGACTGTCTTCACATTTGTATTGAAAATTTTGACTTTTATATTGACTGACAGTTGGTTTGAGTTCCAGATGTTTTTCAGTTGTAGAAATGCTGCCCTTGCCTTACCAATCCGCGCCTTCACATCCGAATCAGACCCTCCTTGTTTGTCGATGATGCTGCCCAAATATGTAAAGGTTTCAACGTATTCCAGAATTTCCCCGTCAGGTCGAGTGTAATTGGGTTAGTGTTTGTTGTTTTGTATCGAAGGATCTTGCTTTTCCCTTTGTGTATGTTGAGGCCTACTGCTGCCGAGGCTGCTGCTATATTGTTGGTCTTCCTCTGCATTTGATGTTGTGTGTGAGAAAGAAGAGCTAGTTCTGTCATCTGCAAAGTCCAAGTCATCTAGTTTCGTCGATGTTGTCCATTGTATTCCGAGAGTGCCTTCAGATGTTGCAGTCTTCATGATCCAATCGATGACCAGTAGGAAGAGGAAGGGCGAGAGTAAGCAGCCTTGTCTGACACCGGTCTTCACTTCGAATGAATCTGTGAGCTGACCTCCATGCACGATTTTACAATGTAGTCCGTCGTAAGAATTTCGTATGATGTTGACTATCTTCTCGGGTACGCCGTAATGTCGTAGAAGGCTCCATAATATTCTCCTATCCACGCTGTGGAATGCCTTTTCATAGTCGAGGAAGTTGATGTAAAGTGGTGAATTCCATTCAGTTGATTGTTCAACAATGGACCGTAGAGTAGCGATTTGATCGGTACATGATCGATCTTTACGGAATCCGGCCTGTTGATATCGGAGTTGGGCGTCGACTGGGTCCTTTAATCTGTTCAATAACACTCTGTTGAAGACCTTTACTGGTACTGAAAGTAGAGTAATGCCTCTGTAGTTCTCACAATTGCTGAGATCGCCTTTCTTTGGTATCTTGATGAGGTACCCTTCTTTCCAGTCTGCTGGAACTTGTTCTTCCTCCCAAATCTTCCTGAAGAGAATGTGGAGTATCTTTGAAGTTGTTTCTATATCTGTCTTCAGTGCCTCCACTGGTATGTTGTCTGGTCCTGCAGACTTGCCACTCTTGATCTGTCTGATGGCCATTTTGATTTCTTCGACTGTTGGTGGGTCTGTGCTTATAGGAAGATCTGTGGCCGCTGCTTCGATGACTGGTGGGTTCAGTGGGGCTGGTCTATTCAAGAGTTCTTGGAAGTGCTCTACCCACCTGTTCCGTTGTTCATGCACTTCAGTGATTGGTTTGCCAGCCTTGTTCTTGATTGGCCGTTCTGGCTTGTTGAATTTCCTAGCTAACTTCTTCGTTGTATCGTATAAGAGCCTCATATTTCCTTCTCTTGCAGCTTTTTCCGCTGTCATTGCTAGGTCCTCAACAAATTTTCGTTTATCCAACCTGATGCTCCTCTTCACTTGCTTGTTGAGTTCGGTGTATTCGGCCTGTGCCTTGGCTTTCTCTGCTCTTGTCCGACTGTTATTGATCGCTGTCTTTCTGTTCCTCCTTTATTGGATCTTGTCCAGAGTACTAACAGAAGTCCACTCTTTTTGGCGTTGTTTCCTGAGACCCAAAACCTCCTGACATGTTGAGGTTATTGTTCCCTTAATCTCTTTCCAGTTGTCTTCCATATTAGTTTCACCTTTTTCTAGTAGATCACGAAATGCCTGGAACTTGTTGCTGAGAATTAATTTGAATTCGTTGCGTTTGTTAGTATCTCGGAGAAGGGCTGTATTAAACTTGTGTAATACTGCTGCTCCAGTTGTCCAGTGCTTCCTTAGCTTCAGTTTCATTTTAGTTACCACTAAATGGTGATCTGAAGCTATGTCGGCTCCTATTCTTGCTCTTACGTCTTCCATGGTCCTTCTAAACTTCTTATTGATGCAGATGTGGTCGATCTGGTTCTCCGTAATGTGGTCCGGTGAAACCCATGTAGTTTTGTGTATACGTTTGTGGGAGAAAATGGTGCCACCTATAATCATTTTGTTGAAGGCACATAAGTTTACAAACCTCTCACCGTTATCATTCCTTTCTCCCAGTCCATATTGTCCCATGATGTCTTCATACCCGGTGTTATCCACTCCGACCTTGGCGTTGAAGTCGCCCATTAGAATGGTCAGGTCCTTGGCTGAACATTTCTCGATGATTGACTGCAGCCTCGCATAGAACTGGTCTTTGTCGTCTTCGTGGCTGTCATTGGTGGGCGTGTAGCACTGGATGACATTTATTGTAATCTATTCCTTCTTCGTCTTGAAGGATGCTGTGATGATCCTAGATCCATGAGGTTCCCATCTTATAAGAGACTTCCATGCATCTTGGGATAGCACCAATGCTACTCTTTGTGTGTGTGGGGGGCGTTTTTTTCTTCGTGTCCGGAGTATAAAAGCACATTTCCCGAGGATAACCGTTGCTGTCCAGCTTGCAACCAATGCGTTTCGCTTATTCCAAGTAACATCAGGTTGTATCTTTTCATTTCTTCAGCTATTTGCTTGGTCCTCCCTGTTTCCCACAGCGTGCGTACATTCCACGTACCTATATTAATTGTTGCTCTGGTTGTCAGAAGAGACATCGGCCTCGTGGCTTCCGAAGAAACTCGGCTTTCACCATGAGGCGTCATAACATACCTTCCAACTCCCAGGGCAGAGTAAAAATGATTATAAAGGTTTTTACTGGTTAGCGTTTTTTTAGCACGTTTGTTGTTTTACGGGATGGGGTTGCTAGCCCCATGCCCAACCCTCCTCCTTTATCCGGGCTTGGGACCGGCAGCAACCCTAGGGGCTACAGGCGGAGTTAACCCATTTAGCAGGCAAGAATGATTTATTTTGGTCTAGGCTGATGGCATTTATAATTACTTGATTTTAATCTGAATGAAGTAGAATGTAACAATTACAAAATATGGGTAAAAAATGGAGATAAGATGCCATGTGAACGAAGAGGTTTGTTATGAAGACAATTCAGCGAAGAGAATCCTCTTTCAACGATGTCATTTACTGAAGCTAATTAACCGTATTCATAACTAAATATTTCTCAAAAAGTACTAATAATTACATTGTAAAGAAGTAACTAGATTTGAGGAATCATATGGATCACGGATAGGTTGTTTAAGAGTTTATATCAAGAAGTCTAGGATGAAAAATAGTTTAGAAAAATGTAGGAAACTTGTCTACCAGACGATACTTTTTAACAATAAAGGTAAACATGGTAAGTTGATAGAAGTTTTCAACAAAAGATTACCAAGTATGACAATTTAGAATAACTAAAAAATAGTAAAACAACAAACACATATGAAGGAGCAACGTTAGGGTCGAAGTACAACGAACGATTACATTCATTGATTTAGCGCACAAAGTCCAATGGTCAACTATAGAATTGCTAAGGCTTTCACAGTTCACAAGTTTAAAATAAGTCTTTCTCTTGAGCCAAATCATTTAACAACATTTATGATGCTGAAAGAAAATGATTTGGAGAATGCAACTAGAATTGACAACATGATCCTGTGTAAAACTGGTAATGGACATACATTTTCCTCTCAAAAGCCAAATCCAGTAGTAATCAAAGTTAGGTTTAGAAAATACATGCTTTGTAACTAGCTCCACTTGAGTGAATTAACTTGTAAATGAATTCAAATATGACCCGAAGCGTAATCTGATTTTTAACACGTCCACGAATAACAGATCTAAGAGAGAAGATATTTCTGATCTTTGCAGAACAAAACATTTTCCTTAGATATTTTGAAACAAGATTATTAGAAATTCCTTAGACTGTCTCCTTTAAATTTCATGTTCATGAAGTGTATTCTTTGGAACCACTGAAAACATGTTAGATCACTGTCTTAATCTAAGATTATTCCTAATGAGCCATTTTCGATAACCGTCTTGACAAATATTTGCAGAAGTATAGACAATTCATTGTCAGCGGTGTTATTGCTGCTTATTCTTCTAGTCTTTGAGAAAAGAGAATGACCTAAGTTACTCTTTCCTGCACAATGAAACGCAAATGTAAGAATATGTACTATGTCCATCCCAAATTGTTTTCTGACAATAGTATTTTATAAGAAAATAGCTTATCTATTCAAAATAACACCAATCAAATATGTTTTACAGATAACCTTCAATTCTAACTTCAAATTTTCGTCATTAAATTGTTTTAATTTTCTATTTATTATACTTTTTCATACACCATAAAATAATACCTTATAATAAAATACGAATCATTAATATTGACTGGTTATACACTATTAAATTCGACTGGATCATGAAGACTGCAACATCTGAAGACATTCTCGGAATACAACGGACAACATCGATGCAACTAGATGACTTGGACTTTGCAGATGACCTAGCCGGCTCTTCTTTCTCACACACAACATCAAATGCAGAGGAAGACCAACAATATAGCAGCAGCCTCAGCAGCAGTAGGCCTCAACATACACAAAGGGAAAAGCAAGATCCTTCGATACAAAACAACAAACACTAACCCAATTACACTCGACCTGACGGGGAAATTCTGGAATACGTTGAAACCTTTACATATTTGGGCAGCATCATCGACAAACAAGGAGGGTCTGATTCGGATGTGAAGGCGCGGATTGGTAAGGCAAGGGCAGCATTTCTACAACTGAAAAACATCTGGAACTCAAACCAACTGTCAGTCAATATAAAAGTCAAAATTTTCAATACAAATGTGAAGACAGTTCTGTTGTATGTAGCTGAAACTTGGAGAACTACGAAAAGTATCCTTCAGAAGATACAAGTATTTCTAAACAACTGTCTGCGCAAGATTCTTCGGATCTGTTGGCCAGATACAATCAACAACAACCTTCCGTGGCAGAGAACTAATCAACTTCCAGTTGAGGAAGAAATTAGGAACAGACGCTGGAGGTGATTTGGACATACATTGAGGAAACCATCAAACTGTGTCACAAGACAAGCATTGACTTGGAATCCTAAAGGCCAAAGAAACAGAGGAAGACCCAGGAACACATTGCGTCGGGAATTGGAAACAGACATGAAGAGAATGAACAGCACTTGGGAAGAGCTAGAACGGAAAGCCCAGGACAGAGTTGGTTGGAGAATGCTGGTGGGCGGTCTATGCTCCACATGGGGTTACAGGCATTGATTAATTGACTGAATGCAACCACCACAGACTACAACGAAATCATGTGAATAATCTACTTACTACTATAAACATTGAAATTAGTTCGTCCGGTTATACTTCTTTTCGTTAATATGCTAGACAGCTTGTTTCTTTAAGATGAAAGCATAATATTTGATACTCTCAAGTAAACAACTATAGAAATATTTCGGCAAAATGTTGAAAAATTGTAGGAGAGCGGCTATTATTCTGGGAGAATTCAGGGAAAAATGTAACCATTTTGGAGGAATTGTGTGGACGGCCATAGCTGCTTAATACGAAATTTTGGGGGAAATGTCATTTTCCACCCCAACTATCTACTATGGATAGAAAGAAAGGCATTTTAGTGTAGCAATGTCCAAAATTTTTTCATTAACTTTTGATTACATTTTCCCCGAAATTTCCCGAATCCCATCGATATCCTCTAAAATTGTTTTGCTACCTGGAGAATGTATACAATCATAATATTAACTGGTAACTAATAAAATGTTTAGCTAGTAAAATATATCATTTTTATAAGTATACTAAACTGCGCACAAGAAAAACGTATACCTTTTGTTTCTTGAAACACTGAAACAAACTAGTTTATTAGTTAAAACTACTAAATATAACTTATGTATTTTACTTTAGCTAGTGAATATTTAATAATTACAAAATGAATAATTGGTCTTAAGTGTATTCAATATCATTACTACTCTTTATGATTATTAGGAGAACAATATATACTCTTAGTCTAAACAAACTTCTTTTAAAGATATCGTCTACATTTACAATTATTTTATTTAAATTAACTAGTAGAATAAACATGGGATAATGAATAAAATGTAAAAGCCTACAAATGATTGATTAAATTATATACTGGATATACTTAGTAGATGATTTAATAGTGTATCAATCAATCAATCAATGCCTGTTACCCCATGTGGAGCATAGACCGCCCACCAGCATTCTCCAACCAACTCTGTCCTGGGTTTTCCTTTCTAGCTCTACCCAAGTGCTCTTCATTCTCTTCATGTCTGTTTCCAATTCCCGACGCAATGTGTTCCTGGGTCTTCCTCTGTTTCTTTGGCATTTAGGATTCCAAGTCAATGCTTGTCTTGTGACACAGTTTGATGGTTTCCTCAATGTATGTCCAAATCACCTCCAGCGTCTTTTCTTAATTTCTTCCTCAACTGGAAGTTGATTAGTTCTCTGCCACGGAAGGTTGTTGTTGATTGTATCTGGCCAACAAATCCGAAGAATCTTGCGCAGACAGTTGTTTAGAAATACTTGTATCTTCTGAAGGATACTTTTCGTAGTTCTCCAAGTTTCAGCTACATACAACAGAACTGTCTTCACATTTGTATTGAAAATTTTGACTTTAATGTTGACTGACAGTTGGTTTGAGTTCTAGATGTTTTCAGTCGTAGAAATGCTGCTCTTGCCTTGCCAATTCGCGCCTTCACTTCCGAATCAGACCCTCCTTGATTGTCGATGATGCTGCCCAAATATGTAAAGGTTTCAACGTATTCCAGAATTTCTCCGTCAGGTCGAGTGTAATTGGGTTAGTGTTTGTTGTTTTGTATTGGAGGATCTTGCTTTTCCCTTTGTATATGTTGAGGCCTACTGCTGCTGAGGCTGCTGCTATATTGTTCGTCTTCTTGTGTATTTGATGTTGTGTGTGAGAAAGAAGAGCCGGCTAGGTCATCTGCAAAGTCCAAGTCATCTAGTTGCATCGATGTTGTCCATTGTATTCCGAGAATGTCTTCAGATGTTGCAGTCTTCATGATCCATTCGATGACCAGTAGGAAGAGGAAGGGCGAGAGTAAGCATCCTTGCCTGATATCGGTCTTCACTACGAACGAATCTGTGAGCTGACCTGCATGCACGATCTTACAATGTAGTCCGTCGTTAGAATTCCGTATGATGTTGACTATCTTCTCGGGTACACCGTAATATCGTAGAAGGCTCCATAAAATTCGCCTATCGACTCTGCCGAATGCTTTTTCATAGTCGCGGAAGTTGATGTAAAGTGATGAATTCCATTCAATTGACTATTCAACAATCAACTGTAGAGTAGCGATTTGAACGGTACATGAGCGATCTTTACGAAATCCGGCCTGTTGATATCGGAGTTGGGCGTCGACTGGGTCCTTTAGTCTGTTCAATAACACTCTGTTGAAGACCTTTACTGGTACTGAAAGTAGAGTAATGCCTCTGTAGTTCTAACAATTGCTAATATCGCCTTTCTTTGTATCTTGATGAGTTACTCTTCTTTCCAGTCTGCTGGAACTTGTTCTTCCCCCCAAATCTTCCTGAAGAGAATGTGGAGTATCTTTGAAGTTGCTTTTATATGTCTTCTGTGCTTCCGCTGGTGATGATTGCATACCGGTCATATTTATTAGTCATTAACACTAACATCTATAGTATGTAGTTAGTGTTATATCGATTTTATCGACTGAAATACCCTACCACTTCACGAATGTTGACAATAATTAAAGGAATTAAAAGTAGAAACTACTTCTTCATTCATTCATTACAGCAATGTTCAGTAAAGTAAAAGGATACGGTGTGTTTGTACAGACATATATTACTTATTTTTCTGAATAGTCTATTCGGTGCTTAATTTATTTGAAATTGTAGAGTCTAACCATGGTAATAGTACATACATATTGATGTAATAGTTGTGTAAAAGTAATAACTTCTTTTCTTAAAAGCGTATATACTGTTTTCAAACTACCGATGAAAAATTCATTACATATATCAAACGATTTTCACATATTCTTAAGTTTAACTGCGTCTGAGTAAAAGGCAGGCCTTACTATTTTAGTATTATTGGAAGTGAAATTAGTGAAATGTTTGTTTGCAGTTTCTATTCAGCTTAATGCTTAGATAGCACTTGATATCTATCTGACTCTATAAATAGGATAGAACCGCAACTGTCTTCGACTAACTCCTGAGTACAATCGAAGGTTTCACGCGTTATATAAAAGGCGAATGACTAGTTGTTGCGTGATAATTTATTTTAGCCAACCAAGGTCATAATGAAACATGAGTACCAAGATAAGATTGTACAATAAGTACAATATTATGTCCAAGGTTATCACTGGCCGCGACACTATTTATCCAACATGGGGGTGTTTATCCAAGTGACCATAAAACTGCATCAAACTTAATTCATGTTAGCACACATACAATCTATCTTCATTCTACACACCTTATCATACTCATTCATAGTACACTAATATAAGCAAACATATCTGGTGGAGTTCAGACTTGTAGGGTGTGAGACAGTTATTACCAATGACAATGGATGATCGACGCGCTATATATCACAAAATGATGGAAGTGGAAATTCTACCATTGAATGCAAACCCAGTGGTGCAGATGGTTAGGCGTTCGCCGTCAACCTGAAGTCCCTAGTGCGGAATCTGGGATGCACAATTCTGAGGAGTTCCACACTAGAACGAAACAGCAGTTCAGTACTCCCTGGTTTTCAATGGTACTCTGCCAACATCAATCTGTGATATATTCAATCAAATAAACATATTTTACATTAAATTACCTTGACCTAAATGGTATGATATGACATTGATTAGATTTGTATTTTGATTGTTCTCAATATCTTGATTTGTTCCTTTGTATTATTTAAATGTATGTTAATTTAGTACTGTTATTTATTCATTGTTTGAAGAGGCAAATTACACCAAGTCACTTAATGTGAAATATTGCAAGTGTATATCACTTATCATCTACCATCTCGATAATTACTTATTACGAATTCATTCATATAATAATTATTACGCTTCATTAATAATAATTCTATCCATTTAATCTTCTTGTTATTCAATTGTAATTAGTTTTAACAAAACAATTTTAATAATGAAAAAAAGACTAAAGGAGTGAAGAAATCTTTTCTTTTCAACTAATTTTTCATCAAGTTCTACATTAATTTAAAATAATTATAAAATTATTATCAACTAAGTGGTGATGCACTAACAATAGTAATGTTATAATTTCAAAGATATTTATAAAAAATTAATTACGAGTTGATGTTGGCAGGGTACCATTGAAAACCAGGGAGAACTGGAAAGCTGTTTTGTTCCAGTGCAAAACTCCAAGGCAGTGCGCACGCCAGATTCCGCACCAGAGGCTTCAAGTTGACTGTGAGCACCTAACCTTCTAAACCATTGGGTCGGCACCCGAGGGTATAATTCTCAGGTTCCTCAATTTGTGATATATATATATCACGCGACATTCATCCATGGTCACTGGTGATAACTGTCTCACTCCCGATATAAATCTGTGATATATTCAGTCAACTAAATTACCAATATCCACAAAAAATAACCATCTCAATTGAATTACGAATTATTAGAAAAGTAATTAAAACATCAGAATGAACAAAGTAAATGGTTTCTGAAAGTAAGAAAACTGACAGTCAACTATCTCCACAACACCTAATTATGGAAAATATTATAATTGAATGGATTAGCAGATTGTAAATTAATGGTGGTAGGGTGCTAGTGAAAATCAGGGAGTAATGGACAGCTGTTTGGCCCCTAGTATGAGATTCTTCTGCGGTGACGCCCTCAACTTCACTCTAAAAGCTTTAGATTGGCGAACGTCGAACCCTCTTTACCACTGGATCAATCAGCGTTCAGTCGTAGAACTCCGGTTTCCAACAATTTATGATGCGATCATTAATTGTCATCAATAATAACTTTCTCTCTCTCGTTATATCCGGATTCTACCAGTCACGATTCGTCGATAAAGCTTCAGGAACATTCTAAAGTTAGTCACTAGTAAGCTGACTAGTATAATTGAATTGTAGTGTTTTTGTGGAGATTGGTACTGGGTTTAGTTGTTTGGGTTCATTACAGAATGGTGCCGACTAGTTACTGTTGAAAATCAAAGGGCACTAAACATCTGTTTTTCCCTGGTATGGAACTCTTTAGTAATGTGATGAATATAGATAACAAACTAAATACCAAATTCCATAAAACCACTTCACATCAACTACATTATTCAGCCTACTAGTTGCTACTTTCAAGATGTTCCTGAAGTTCTAGTAGGAACTCGTGACTAGGGCAGCACAAAAATGCAAGGAGTGATACAGTAATCATCAATCAGAAAATAATCATCGCCCTATATCAAGAATTGAAAGGCATGAAAATTCTATCAGTGAACGTCAACTGGTCCAGTGGTAAGGATGACTAAGCGTTCGTCGCCAGACCAGAAGTCTCTAGGTTCAATTTCATCACGGGATCAAGAAGCGCACTACTTAAAAATCGCATGCTAGGATCGAACGATAATCCAGTGCTCCAGTACTCAACAGATATTAATCTGTGATGAATACAAACAACAAAGTTGATTATTTGAAACTTTACTATCTAACACACTAATACTTAATTGGTAATGATCTTATAATTATTGTAAATAAACATTATATTGATATAAAGCTTTGATAAAAATCTAATTTAAAATAAATGATTAATCTCACCCTTCGTCTTTTATAAGTTTCACTCATATTGTCATTTTTTAACTACTTGTGGAATAGTTACCAATCATTATTAAGGGTGATAAGTAGAGCAAAGTTTTAAATAGATTTCCTTCATAACGTAATCCACCATAAACTTTTCAACTAAAGATTTCGTTTCAATTAAGTAAGAACAAAAGTATTACAAAACACTTGTTATTGTCTTCGTTAAATTTTATTCAATGAACAAATTGTATGCATACAAGAAAAAGAAATTTGCATTCAAGTTGTTTGTAATTAAATAAGACCGTTTTTTGTCTCAATTTGAAGACAAAGTTATCCAACTGGAAAAAAAGCAAAAACAATATTTACATTATTCAAATGTCAAATTCATACTAGAATTGAATGCTTCACTAACTAAATATCTGGGTATATTGTTACTGAACAATTAAGAAATAATATTAAGCCTTTTTGAAACAACTTGAAAATTGGATACAGTACAAATAAATGAAAAAAAACCGATGGTATTTTTTAATATTGACAATCAACATATCGGTTATCCTTAACCTATGAGTTCCAGATGGAAAGTCTCTATTAGAGTGTATGCTTTATAGAAAAATTCGAATCATCTTCAATAGTATTCTGCCGCTCAAACTAACAGAAAATCCTATAAACAAGATACATTATACATCTACTGTTAGCTTTCAGATAAGCGAAAAGGTACTCATCAAATCGTCGAAAATGATATTATTTTCCTTGAAAATTGCCATCTACACAACAAAGAATTTTAGACGATGAATAAAAAAAACACTTTTTTACACATTTCTTTTACATTCATTTTAAAGTTTGTTGACAATAATCTTTTCTGTGGATAATAACTGAGAATATGATGATAGTCATGTAGAATATGATGGATAACATTAAAATACTTAATGGAATTTTTGATGTTGTGTTTGAAGTAGATTATGAATTGAAGCCATTAAACAATTTTATCGAGTGACTATTAATTTTGGAAATAAGTTAAAGTTAAATGAAATGAAAAAATGAGCTTTGTTATTAAAACAACAGTTAATAATGCAGAAAATCGTTGAAGGTGTAAAAATAATAAATGAATTAATTGAAATGGCATTCAACTAAAAAGAAATATTTCTCAGAATCTCAGCTATTGTCCGTAAAATAAAGTATCTTGGATTGAAATCTTTACATACCACCTATTAATTAATAAGTAATTGCCAAGTTTGTATCTAAGATTAAGGATTATGAGTTAAATAACTTATTAAAATTCTTAATCATATAAAACTATTTATTGATCATTCATTTACTTTAAGTTTCTTTCTTTTTATACGGGAAATATATGAACTTGAATTAAAGGTCTTATGAGATTAACTAGGTTGATATTCTGGATATTGGCTATGAAACAATATATTGAAATATTTAGAGCCTTCCTTTTTTAATCGTAATATAATTATCGTCTTAGATTATGTGACAGTCACATTTATGTAATTTATGAAGTAATCCCATTACTTCATACGATGAGGCTGAATTCTGTATGTATGTACATCTAATTCAAGTATGCACGACTGCCATGTAAATACAAACGATTTTTGACATGTGGTTTATGAAGAGACTCAAGTAATGAGTTTGTCAGTTGCCTATCTTGTCACAAAAGGAAAGATATCTTATAAAATAAATTAAGAGATATAAGTATCTGTTCGATAGCGTTAGTTAATGTATTTATTATAATAAGTTTTGAATAAAGGCTTTTGTAATTTCGTGTCCTTTTTATACAAGATGCTTATACATATTTATAATCTCAGTCCAAGGAGATTGATTCAATATTAAATATTGTGCAAATATCTCTTCTATAGGATAAATGAAATCCGTCCGATGTTATAAAAGAAGGAACTAATGGTCTTAAAAAATGACATGGAACGAATTATAATTTGGTTTTCTTCCTTCTATTGTGACTCAATGTTTTTCGAGTTTTGAAAATGTAGACTTTACACAACATACTGTATTAGTTTTGAAGCCAGTAAATAATCGTAATATAATTATCGTCTTAGATTATGTGACAGTCACATTTATGTAATTTATGAAGTAATCCCATTACTTCATACGATGAGGCTGAATTCTGTATGTATGTACATCTAATTCAAGTATGCACGACTGCCATGTAAATACAAACGATTTTTGACATGTGGTTTATGAAGAGACTCAAGTAATGAGTTTGTCAGTTGCCTATCTTGTCACAAAAGGAAAGATATCTTATAAAATAAATTAAGAGATATAAGTATCTGTTCGATAGCGTTAGTTAATGTATTTATTATAATAAGTTTTGAATAAAGGCTTTTGTAATTTCGTGTCCTTTTTATACAAGATGCTTATACATATTTATAATCTCAGTCCAAGGAGATTGATTCAATATTAAATATTGTGCAAATATCTCTTCTATAGGATAAATGAAATCCGTCCGATGTTATAAAAGAAGGAACTAATGGTCTTAAAAAATGACATGGAACGAATTATAATTTGGTTTTCTTCCTTCTATTGTGACTCAATGTTTTTCGAGTTTTTGAAAATGTAGACTTTACACAACATACTGTATTAGTTTTGAAGCCAGTAAATAATCGTAATATCAACACATTGAACATTTAAATGTCTATCCCAGTCAACAACAATAGCAGTCAGTGAGGTTCCATATGATTAAATCAATGAACTGGTATTCTACATCGTTAACTAAATTAAGTTTAATGCACTCAGAATGTAGGCAATCATGAAATCTTTTTATCCTTCCCCGCCCCCACCTCCTCGGTTTTCATAGTTTATTTACAAAATTGAAAATTTGTTATGTCAGCTTATTTTTATCATTCATATTGTTTATTTTTATATTTTACACTCGACAATAACTAAACAAATAAAAGAAACGGGACTTTTGATTGCCAATGCTAGAATAGTTGATCATCCAATAATTTATGTTAATGAAAATTTTACAAAAATGACAAATTATACAAGTCGTGATATGATGCATCAAAATGCCATTTGTCGTCAACTTCATGGTAAAAGAACATCAATTAATTCAATAGAAAGATTACAAAATGCATTAGATAAAGGATATTTTGATCAAGTTGAAATTACGTTATATAAAAAGAATCGTAAGTTAGTTAACTTGCATATTGTTATGTGTATTGTTATTATGATTAGTTTATTTAATCTTATTCGATATACATTTGTCATACTTTATTCATTTGACGCTTCCTATTTGGAAAATATTTTATATCAGTGTATTGAGGAAAATGCAGCACGCATTGTTACAATATTGAGTTTATCCACAATTCCATTTGTGTGTTTTTTCATAACTTTCCGTCCAGTTAGTCGATGAATACCATATAATTAAGCCCTCATTTCAGGTGTTTGAAGTTATTCACAGTTATTTGGTGTAAACATGTACTTTAGATAAACACTAAAATACTATAATGGGTTTGACATGAAATCTTTATTGAAAATCCCACTCCAATTTGTAACACATATCTAGTAAATAGACGGAATACTAACTGATGGTGCATAATTCAACATATACAGTTAATAATAATAATAAAGTTGTAAACAACCTCAGCTTTATTTCAGTGATTCATTCATGAAAACATTGACTTAAACGATGTGTTATGTGATAAAACTGTTATTTTGACACTTCTTTTTTCAAAATATGGTAATGTGTAGGTAACACGTACCTATAGAGAATAAACGTAAAATAACATAAAGGTGATAATTAGTAGATTCGTGCTATCAAAATTGAATTAAACAGATTCAAATATGTTTCCATGTTAGTTATATTCAACTATTCGTAAAAAATGGGATTGCTAAAAGAGAGCTTTGAAATTACCCCCTGATTATGGATGCAAATATTACTACTGAGATGAAGATACACCTTGCTAAAATATCCTAAATTGAACGTAAGATCTATTCTGCATTTCATTACCCGTTATGAAAGTCTATAGTAATATATAATGGACATTTATCAAGACTAGCAATAGTGTTTTCATGAACACATTTATCTGTATCAATGAATTTTTACCTTTTATCTATGTAAACTAAATTCGGTTCAGCCTAGCCCTTTGACGAACTCAAGGATACGAAATTCTTTAATTTATGGCTTGCCCTAGATAACTTTCTGTTACCTAAAATATAACACAGTACACTACTTTGTTAAAGCATCAAGACCAGTGTCTGGCCATATAGTGATACAAACCAAAGAATTAGATTAACGTTAGTAGCTTGATAATACAGTTCTTGTTATTATTTGTTCAGTTAGTACTAACCATACAATTCAAATGGGAATCGGTCGTTGATTGGCAACGTTTCTAGTCCTGACGCAGAGATCATAAGAATATCATTAGATTCTTCAGACTTCTTTGAATGAATCCAATAGCTTGGAATCCATGTCTTATTTAATGAAATTATTCACACCAATAAGTTTTTTTAAAAAAAGCAGTCTATTCTACTGTTGACTATTTCCTGCTAAATATAATCAATTATAATGTTAACATTCAATTCATTGTAATCACAAACACAGACGACATTAAGTAATTTAACTTGGAGAAAAAAATGAAAACACGCCTTATCAGTAAGATAAGTTGACATTGTTTCTTTGTCTAGTTAATCAATACATAACTGTTAAACTTTCAAACTTTTTACTTTGACTGAAACTCAATAGCTCTAAATGGAGATAGTCATGTAATTCGAAGAAAAAAAGAGGTCTCTTGATATGTGGTATATTGCCTTGTAATTCAAATGTAATTAGAGTCAACAGCCATTTTACTCAATTCGACAAAAAAGCATATCAAAATGACGGATATCTAGAAGCAAAAAGTTACTTTACTCGGTGGTTTTTGGACCTAGCGAAGTCTCTAAGATAGCTGATTTATTTGCAACGCTTTAACTGAATCACTAGGCTATATTATTGTCACCATGGCGAAGCGAAACTTTAAAAATGTCTACATAACTGATAGTAGCACTGGAGTTATAGATTAAAACAACAAAACAAAATGAAGCAATTCAACAAAAAAATATGATAAGCACTACTACATCTGATTGAACTGAAGAAAGACTGCTATCAGCTTGCACCATAGGAATAGAAAACCTTAGAGAAACCGAACAGTATAGAGGGCACTGTCATAATTGCAGATTATAAACAGCTCTTAAAATCTTCAATTAAAACGTGATTCTATGCCATTACTGATCCTGTCATTATCAGTGCACCTGCGACCTTACTACTTTCCAGTTCTTATAATTAGTCATGCAATCCGTTAATTTCACTGTTACCAATGACTATCAAATCGCCTTGCCAATAAATTCTTCTGTATTTAGGAATAAAGCCTTATGAAGATCTAGTCAATAGCAATATTGTTTACTTATGTGCTATTAACTTTCCAACGAAACCGTGAGTAAAATAGATACCAGTGATGGAACTAATGGCAACAACACTATTTGCCTAAAATTGGCTGAAAGTGTAGATTGATGTTGAATTATAAGGTGATAATGTTTTGTATGTTTAACAAATTTCTAGGTGATGTTGAGAGATTGTCAACTGCCTTCAGACATAATATCAGCTGATTGGTTGGTTACTTTAAAAAAAGTTACTTCCATCCATTAATAAATTCGGAATGTCACTGAAACATGGGGGTTGCACTTAAACATATCACAAAATCCTCTTAGACATTAATATGGCATTGATTTTGTAACAGAAATTATATCGAATACACATGTATGTTTCTTTCACTATCCTGAAATCAATCACCGAATCAAAAAGTTTTTCTTTTTTCTTTTTCAGGTTCGATGATATGGGTTATTATGTGTGTGGCTCCAGTTGAAAATGATAAACATGAAACACCTTTATATCTTATTTTATTTTATGATATCTCTCCATTAAGGCAACCACTTGATGAAGAAACACTTAGTGGAAGTAAGTGTCTTATAATTTCCAATTATTTGGACACCTTATCTACTTTTATTACATAACTTGATATCGCGCATCGGTCTGAATTAGACAACTAGGGAGCACTGGACAGTTATTTCGTGCCAGTACAGGCCTCTTCAGCAGTGCGCAACCACGACCCCGCCAAAGATCAAACTCAGCACCTTCTGATTCCGTAGCGAACACTTTACTATTAGACCACTAAGCCGGCTCTCAATAGTTAATATTTCTATCTCATTGATTTCACTATATAAAACTGTCAGACAAAGCTATCAATTAGGACAGAAAGCAACTTATAGTCAAACTGTTTACACTATCTTAAATATTACTTCTCAGTCATGACCGACTTTGTCAAGAAGATAATTTGAGATTAGTAAACCACCCACTGGAATCTATCAAAATCTCTAGGATAATTAATTTGATACTTAGAAGGCTTTTCTAACTTAACAATGAAATAGCGATAAAGGGAAACGTATAGTAAAAATTAACTGTTTACTAAATAATTTGTATTAAAAAAATACTAAACTGTCAATTAGAAGATTAGTTAGTTCATTTCTGTGTTATATAATGTCGCAAACCTAGACAGTTTGTATTCATTTTCACGATGAACAGTTCTACTAAATTATTATTATTATATCACCATGGAGTAGCCTGCTTTCGAGAAGTGGGTCTCCAAAAATAGCCCAAGACTCAGAATGCCAATATTTTTTGTTTATTTCATCAGTCTATACATAGATTGTGAAATTAAAAACAAAATCAGATACTTGGCTATACTGTTCCTCGTTTCCTTCATTTAATCATTATTGTGATTTTCATATCTTCCCAAATTCGGACTGAAATAAGAATACTTTCTTGGTTATCCTTATAAAACCAGCTATCCAGTAGTCCCTAGTTTTCAGTAGCACCCTGCCAACATCAATCTGTGACGAAATCAAACAATTAAACTTAAGACCAATCTCCACAAACTGTCTCAATTAAATTTCCTTTCAATTAGTTTTTCATCAAGGATCTACACTAATATGTATAATTTATGATGAGAATAAAATCAACACCAATTGTGTGATGGTGGTATGTTGGACTATAATATAACAAGTACCAGTGTGTTTATAACGATAATTGGGAATGATTAACAAAAGATGGACAAAGTGCCTAGTAACGAAATAGAAATGTTTATAGTAAATTGGCCTATTACATAATGCAAGGAAAAGAATAGACAAAATGCTTTGATAAGAGATCGAATATTAGCACTAGATCTACAAAAGTAAAGAGAATGGATTACAAGCACAAAAGTGACAGACCGGTTTCAAATACATCAAAATGTTGAAAAATAAATTGGCTGAAGATAAAGTGGTTTTCTGTTGATTTATGTGTCAACTGACAGTGGAATTAGAAAAATATTTAATAATTTATGGTGAGCACTTTTGAGGTGTTCCGTGATAAGAGGAAAAAGCTGTCCAGTGCCCCCTGTTTTTCATTAATCTGTGATGAGTTCAAGTAACTAAACTTTATTCCTATTTCCACAAAACCACCTCATTTCCATGCAGGCATGTGGAAGTAATAAAGACGATAATATCTGAAAAAGACAAATTTTACGCAAAGAAGACAAAAAGGGAGGTGGTTATTGACTTAATTTGCTTGATGTTGACTATGGTAAAGAAGGTGCTTGCACACTTCTCTTCCACTAGCGTCTCTAGTTTTTAATTTTAATTAATACTGCTTCAGTTATTTGAAAAAATATATAATTAACTTTGGCACACTGTTAATAACGCTGTAACTTATTGAAAACTAATAGTTAATGCTTACAGTACGACTATTTTTGACTAAATGGGCGCGTACTGAACTGTTGACTCTTTTAACCATGAGTGTACTCATTCATGCTGAAAGATGATCATGAGCTCGTTCAAGAGAATTCGTAGAAAATAGGCCAGTGTAACTTGCTGTACAACAGCGACTAAACTGATGGATCTAAAAGAAAGTGGCTAGTCTAGATAATTCTTATTCTAGTCCCGATTTCACCATCGTTAGCGTGGAGAACATTAATTGTAGCCTTCACATTAAACTTAAATGTTCTACATAATATCGAGATTAATATTTCACTAACAGCATCGTTTCTTAATTGTATGAGTATGAGCAAAGGATTCTTACAGGAAGAAATTTAGTTAATTCCTACTAGAACTTTCTTAATTAATTTCCTTAGATATCTATTTTTTCTAAGACCACCACATAGAACTTTAAACTCTTTTTCAACAGTACCAGTGGAGCATATAGTTGCTAATCAGTAACTAAGAGTTTTTTTATTAGATTTCAATTGTATTGGAGAAGTACAAAAATAAGAAACTAAAAAAAGTTAACATCAGCAACTAGTCATTTGAATGCTAACAATTTAAATCTACTAATAATTTCAAATGAATATCCTGTAATCTAATTTAAAAGATACTTCTGCCTTAAACTTCGCTATTCATTTTGAATTATTAATTAATTTAGATTGATAAATGTAGAAGCAGATGAGAATTTGTCAAGAGGAATATACTTCACTCATAAATATTTAACTTTAAATTTAATTTTTGTTTCTTATAATTAATAATATGAAAAATTTATTCTTCAGAGGATACGAATAAGCAAATATGTGATTTCAAATAAACATAGAGATTGTTATGTTATTCACTTGTAACGTTAAAATTATTACTAAGCGTCTTCAAATTTCAGAGCATTGATGATACATACTATATAAATGAGTGTATGCTTGAATGATACGGTACTGTATATCTTAGGTAAGCATCATCTACTCTAGATTAAACATTTAATGTGAGGTGAATGAAACTTTCGTTTGATGGGCAGGGAAATATATCTTAATTGTACCTACTGAAAAGTGAGAATCACAATATTCGCTTTACCTTGTACACCGTTCATCGGCCTACCTTAACAGTAGTAGTAGTTACATAAGTGGTGGTAAAACTATTGGATGTTAAGAATATGATTTGCGAAGAAGGAATTAATTAGTGAAAAGAGAGATATAAGATAATATCGTCTGGATTATTTTAAATAATATTGGTGTTTCTTCCACTTCTTACAAGTAACGTTCATATTCAGAAAAAAAGAATGTTACAGACACTTAAATCTAATCTGAATTTATTGTTTCCTTTATTCCACTCGAAACCTATTCATCTTTTATTGTATATAAAGTAAAAGAGAAGATGAAGATATTTCTCTTTCTATTTTTTACTTTGGTTCAAAGGTTTCAGTAAATTTGCAAAGTTAGCACGTTCAGTTGCACGTAATAAAACTGTATTATCACAAGTTGAACTGGACGATTCATTGGTTGCTGTAAGTCACTTTTTTCATTAATAATAGTTTTATTCATTAGTATGTTTAGTACATCTCACCGGATCATACTACTGAGAATCAAATCGATCATATATGTATCAATAAAAAATTTAGAAGATCAATGGAAGATGTAAGAACCAGGAGAGGAGCTGACATAGCTTCAGACCACCACTTGGTGGTTTCTAAAATAAAACTGAAGCTAAAGAAGCAGTGGACAACTGGAGTGGCAGCAGTACAACGGTTCAATACAGGCTTTCTCCGAGACACTGACAAACTCAATGAATTCAAAATATCTCTCAACAACAGGTTCCAAGCCTTACAAGATCTGCCGAAAGAAGAAACCACTATGGAGGACAACTGGAAAGAAATCAAAGAAGCACTAACGTCAACGTGTCAGGAGGTTCTAGGCCGCAAGAAGCACCATTATAAGGAATGGATCTCCACTGAGACATTGAGCAAAATTCAACAAAGGAGGAACAAGAAGATAGAAATCAACAACAGCCGAACAAGAGCAGAAAAAATCAAGGCTCAAGCTGAATACTCAGAAGCAAATAAGCAAGTAAAGAAGAGCATTAGAGCTGACAAACGGAAATACATCGAAGGCCTTGCAACGACAGCGGAGAATGCTGCAAGAGAAGGAAATATGAAACAGCTATACGACACAACGAAGAAACTGGCAGATAAACATGGTAAACCAGAGCGACCGATCAAGAACAAAGAAGGCAAGACACTCACTGAGATTGAAGAACAAAAGAATAGGTGGGTAGAACACTTTGAGGAACTTCTAAATAGGCCAGTTCCACTGAACCCACCGGACATTGAAGCAGCACCTACAGATCTCCCGATAGATGTCACTCCACCAACGATGGAAGAAATCAAGATGGCCATCAGGCAAATCAAAAGTGGGAAAGCAGCAGGACCTGACAATATACCAGCTCAAGCACTTGAGTCAGATATCGGTCTAACAGCAAGGATACTCCAAGTTTTATTCAAAAAGATCTGGGAAGAAGAACAAGTGCCGGCAGACTGGAAAGAAGGTTATCTTATCAAGATACCAAAGAAAGGAGATTTGACCAAATGTGACAACTACAGAGGGATCACGCTACTGTCGATACCAGGGAAAGTCTTTAACAGAGTATTGTTGAACAGAATGAAAGATTCAGTGGAGACTCAACTTCGAGATCAACAAGCTGGTTTTCGGAAGGATCGGTCGTGCACGGACCAAATCGCAACACTACGGATCATCGTTGAACAATCAATTGAATGGAACTCGCCCCTGTACATCAACTTCATTGATTATGAGAAGGCGTTTGATAGTGTAGATAGGAGAACACTATGGAAACTTCTTCGACACTACGGTGTACCAGAGAAACTCGTCAACATCATCCGGAACTCTTACGACAGAACACAGTGCAAAATTGTGCATGGAGGACACCTGACAACTGCATTTTCAGTGAGGACCGGAGTCAGACAAGGTTGCTTGCTGTCACCTTTTCTCTTCCTCCTAGTGGTCGACTGGATCATGAAGACCTCCACATCTGAGGGAATGTACGGGATTCAATGGACAAGTAGGATGCAACTCGATGATTTGGACTTCGCAGATGATCTAGCTCTTTTAGCACATACACACCAACAAATGCAAGCGAAGACAATCAGTGTAGCAACAACTTCAGCAGCAGTAGGGTTGAACATACATAAGGGTAAGAGCAAGATTCTCAAATACAACACAGGGAGCACCAACCCAATTCAACTTGATGGGGAAACTCTGGAAGAGGTGGATACCTTCACATATCTGGGGAGCATCATCGATGAAAAAGGAGGGTCTGATGCAGATGTAAAGACAAGGGTTGGCAAGGCAAGGGCAGCATTCCTGCAGTTGAAAAACATCTGGAACTCAAAACAAATATCAACTAACCTCAAAGTCAGACTCTTCAATTCGAACGTGAAGACAGTCCTGCTGTATGGAGCTGAAACCTGGAGAATTACTGCAAACATCATCAGACGGATACAGGTATTTATAAACAACTGCCTACGCAAGATACTGAATGTCCGTTGGCCGGAAACCATCAGCAACAACTTACTATGGAAGAGGACAAACCAACTTCCAGCCGAAGAGGAAATTAGGAAAAGACGGTGGAAATGGATAGGACATACACTACGCAAACCATCAGACTGCATCACAAGACAAGCATTGACATGGAATCCTGCTGGGAAACGGAAAAGAGGAAGGCCAAAGAACACGCTGAGTCGAGAATTGGAAGCAGACATTAAAAGGATGAGCAGCAACTGGAAACAACTGGAAAGGATTGCTCAGGACAGAGTTAAATGGAGAACACTGGTGAGCGGCCTATGCTCCTCAGCGAGGAGTAACGGGCAGTAAGTAAGTAAGTAAGTAATGTTTAGTACAATATGAATTCTCAGCATACTGTCTCAGCAAGTGGCTTTTTTCATTTACACATATTAGTTCGTATTCATAAAATTTGCGATACCGCCACCACACTTTTTCTTGATGATAGAACGATCCTGACAAGAAATCTAACAACCTTTTAGCAATACTAAATTGTCATCATGCAGGTCATGTAGCCAAAAATGTTAAACTGTGATTAAACCAAAGTTACGGTATATGTGTAGACTAAGGAGAAATTGTAGGTGGTCGACCCTTCCAATAAAAGATCTGTATTTAAGACTAAGAATTTCAGGAAAGACACTTGTTGAATAATGTTCCTTTTTAACGTGTGTTGCTAGCCATTGTGATGTCCTCTCTTAGATCTCACTGTAGTACTCACGATAGTTCGTAGACTTTTTAGATAGTAGCTTCAGTACACAATGCGATTTTGAGATATAATCGAAAAATTAATTACAAACAAAAAACTAAAAAGAAATTTGTTGAGATATTTGGGAAAATGGTAGCCCAAGATTTCAAACAGGCCACCGACAATGTATCCATTTTACTTATACTTTACATTTTGATATAATACAATAATAATATTATGTTATAAACAAAAAACGTAGTTTTAAATAAAATTAGGTAGCTGATTCAATTTGATTTTGCTTGACTTGGTATAGTTTCTACTGGATTGAATATTGAGCGGTGTTATACGATGTTGAACAAGTTTTAAGCTTATGACTATTCAACAGTATTTATTATTTAAATCGGATAAATTTTAAAGTCAACATGATATAAAACTTTTAGTTGTTACAATAAATAATTAATTAATTAGTTTCACTGCTTTATAATAAGGTTGACTTGTAGTTACTTGTGGATTCCAGGAAACATTATTCCTCCTACTTGTCAGTTATCTACTTTCCTGTGTTAATTTTTTTCATTCTAAGACTTTATGATAAGACTTCCACTAGATATAAATATTCAGGTTATTCTTGTATATTGTACATGGATATTAATAGGAATATATCAGTTTTATTTCTTAATATCAACAATGAGAAGATTAGAATCAATTGAAACAATGAATATGCCATCTTGATTTATTTATTTATTTGTTTACTATTCATCATCTTAGTAAAATTTATCTAAGATAATAATTTCTTTTCAGGAGACACTCTGTGATAGTTATTTATGTGTCATAAATTTTCACTTATACTGTTTCGATTATAAAATATTATCAGTTGACCTTTTATTAGGCTGTGAAAGTTAATTGCAAATAGACTGTTAATTCACTCTATTTAATTTGTCATTTATACTCAGCATACAATAATCTCAGTTAGACAACACAGAAAATTAGTAATCATTTGATAGCTATTTCATCATAGTATAAGATTTCTCTGCATTATACACCCTAGACCACTCTATGGATTCGAACCCAGGACATTCTGATAGTGCAAAGAATACAGAACCATTAGTACTGATATTGTATAACCAGAAAATGAAAAGCTCTAAAGTATATTGTTTCAGTTGGATTGTGACTGGCAGGGGGAATCCAGAACTTGTGCTTTGTTCTATTTAATACTCGTTGGCTGGATGTGCATGCATCCAGATGTTGATGTTTACAACAGGATTCAAACTCGGTTTATTTTGGAGAGATCTAAACACATTCGAATTCGAAAACAGACCATTGCTTAAATCTGTTAATGTGTTCATGTAATATAGTTTATCCAACTTGTTACATAAATATGATATAGTCACAGTTTGTTGACATTCCTTGCTTCTTTGAATCAAACGATTCCTGTATGACTGATAATGTCTATAGTCAAAGTAGATGGATATTTTTTATGCATAAAAGTATATGCTTATCAAAATAACCTAAATTTAATGTGTATGATTAAAAAAAATTACTTTTGAAATGAATTCATATTCTGAAGTTGAAATTAACATTTTTTATTACTTTTGTGGAGTATACATGAAAGTTGTTTGTTGTACACTTTAAGAATGTGTTTTAAAATTAATTCAACGTTCAACGTACAAAATGGTAAGAATAGATAAGTTTCATAATATAAGAAATAGTTTCATATAATCTGTGAGCACTGAAATACTTGTTTGTTCGGATACAGGATAACCGTTATCGACGTCATTGAGCTACCGATTAGCAAATTGATTGAAGATGGGAATCTAAATCATTTAACTTCAAGAGAATTCGTAAAACCTGAAAGTCCTGAGTATACGCTGTTTATTAACTCAATGCTGATTGTCATTTACTTGAACTTTTTTTCATAACATATTGGTAGTGACTAGATTATTGACAAATAGTTAATTGTTTCAGTTTGTTAAAAGTGGACATATTAACTAAATTATTTATTTTATCATATATAGGCAATAACTTTTCAATTACTGACAATGATAAGAAAAACAGAATACATTCAATCAAAGAAAACAATTGTAGTTCACCCTAATAAAGCGTATCATTAATACTTTCATTACATTAGATTGAAGTGTACAAGAGTATGATAAGAAAACAATGAAAAAGTACACAAATGCAGGTTAAATGATTTCTAAATAAAATGTAAAGTTTCCCTATATCTCTTATATTCACTTACAATTTTCGAAAATAACCCCATAACTCTTAGTAATGGCTTATATTAAAGCATATTTCAGAAAGTATAATGAATAAGCTAAGTTAAGAAGTAATGACTTAAGTAATAAGGTAGTACTTGCTCTTCATCAATTATACAACATTTAAGTAATGAACAATTATATACAGTAAACAGTTTGGTATGCTTACTGATGATTCATAAGTGACGCTAGAGAATAAGTGAATAGCTGCATATTTAGATGCATAACTTAATGATTCAAAGTTAAGTACTTTAATCACCAGTAATGAAATGACGATCATTATACAAATTTACGTTTCGTGAGAATTTCTGGATAATTAGACCGTCAAGTTATTCCTGAATATATCATACTTTCAATTTGTAATAAACAACAACTAATTGACTAGATTCCTTTCTATAAACAATAACAACTAATAACTTCATTTGGAGGTAACTGTATCATTCCTTTGATTTGTTATGAACTGTCACTTGACACTTAATATCTGGCAAAGTTCTAATCAGTAGATCTTAGTAGAAGTTGAAAACTTGCTGTCTATAGTACGTGAGTTCTGATGGCTTGAAATTGTTAATTACGAAGTATGCGATCACAGGGAAATATATGATGAAAAAATTTGAGTTTACTTTTTTCTCTATGTATGACTTAATCTAATCTGCTATAACTTTTAGTAACGCTGAAATAGGCCAGGAAACTAACCACTCCCACTGCTAGAATTTTACGAAGTTGTAAGTAATTGGTGAGTAATAGGATGAGTGATATATTTAGCTTTAAAGTTTATGGAAGGTTCTCTTTTGATGTGCGTTTACATCCAACTAGTAACTTGTTCGGTTTTAAGGAAAACAACTTAGTGGAAAAGTGAAATATAATTGATTTTGCAGATAAGTAATTAAGATTTCGAATAAAGTTTTTTTTCATTTATCCTTTGACAATTCAAGATTGCGCCTATTCAATGTAACAGTATACCAAAATATCGTCAAGAATCCCCCAAAACTCCTCCACATGTTGTATTGCATTACTTAACATTCAAAACTGCTTGGGATTGGATTATATTTCTACTAACTGGTTATACATGCATTATTATCCCGTATAGTGTTGCATTCGGTCACGATACAATATCAGAAGAATCAATATATTTTGCAATGGAACATATTGTTGATATTATATTTTTCATTGACATTGTATTAAATTTTCATACAACGTTTGTTGGTTCATCTGGTGCTGTTATTTCAGATCCAGTGTTAATACGTTTGAATTATTTAAAAGGTTGGTTTGTAGTTGATCTCATCTCTTCACTACCATTCGGAATTCTAGCGGTATTCAGTGATCATACAGTAAGTTTAATTTAATTTTAGTTATTTTTTTATTTTTACTGTAACCTAACTACTTATAGTATTTAGATGTCTCAAATCATCTTTGTGTAATTTACCAATATATATATTTTGGTACTGAACACTTCCTAGACAGTAGTTATATTCCAAGAAGCACGTAGCTAAGCTAAAATGCACTCATTTAAACTCAATAATATAGAATGGTTCAGTTAAGTAATTTCTTTCTAACAACTTCATTCTAAATATTACGCATTAGTGACTGTAAGGTATTCTCTATGATAACCTTTAATACATACGTTGACATTTGATTATCGATCGTAGTAAGAATGGAACACAGAATCAAAAAAATTTACCACTGTCATTAATAGACTACAGATGTAATCACTACGGGACTTCACAGTATAAGCTAGACTGTCAATTAGAACTAACACCCGTTAGTATAATTAATGTTATCAATATGAAATATGCCAAGAAGAAGGATTTCTTCGTCATGCATACCACTGTAGTTATAGTATTCTGAGCTAAGGATAAAAAGTAACTACGCATGTGATAAATGAATCGTTTATAAAAATTAACTTGTATTTTCTCTGCCTATAGTGAAGTTTAAGATCTATATAATCAGAATGATGTAAGAAGAGTATCATCCACCTGATATGAAATCAAATTGACTTTTAGAACTTAATACTTACTCAAAGAATAGGCTCAATTATCCTTTATATATATATATATATACATATATATATATATATATATATATATATATATATATATATATATTAAATGGACTTGTAAGTGCATAAGTAGACACATAAAATTTTCTTATTTAGCCCTTCATAAATTCACTTTCAGTCTACGTTGCTAATACTTCTGCTTACTTACTTACTTATGCCCGTTACTCCTCGCTGAGAAACATAGGCCGCTCACCAGGATTCTCCATTTAACTCTGTCCTGAGCAATCCTTTCCAGCTGTTTACAGTTGCTGTTCATCCTTTTAATATCTGCTTCCAATTCTCGACGCAGCGTGTTCTTTGGCCTTCCTCTTTTCTGTTTCCCATCAGGATTCCATGTTAATGCTTGTCTCGTGATGCAGTCTGATGGTTTCCGCAATGTATGTCCTATCCATTCCCAACGTCTTTTCTTAATTTCCTCTTCGGCTGAAAGTTAGTTTGTTCTCCCCCATACTAAGCTGTTGCTGATGGTTTCCGGCCAGCGGACATTCAGTAACTTTCGTAGGCAGTTGTTTATAAATACTTGTACCCTTCTGATGATGTTTGCAGTAATTCACCAAGTTTCAGCTCCATACAGCAGAACTGTTTTGACGTCCGAATTGAAGAGTCTGACTTTGAGGTTGGTCGACAGTTGTTTTGAGTCACATATATATATTCTTCAACTGTAAGAATACTGTCCTGGCCTTACCAATCCTTGCATTTACACCTGCATCGGACCCCCTTGTTCATCAATCATGCTTTCCAGGTACGTGAAAGTGTCCATCTCTTCCAGAGTTTCTCTATCAAGTTCAATTGGGTTGGTGCTCCCTGTGTTGTATTTAAGAATCTTGCTCTTTCCCTTATATATGTTCAAGCCTACTGATGCTGAAGTTGCTGCTACACTGGTTGTCTTCGCTTGCATTTGTTGATGTGTATATGCTAGAAGAGCTAGATCATCCGCAAAGTCCATATCATCAAGTTGCATCCTACTTGTCCATTCAATTCCGTGCACCTCTCAGATGTGGAGGTCTTCATGATTCAGTCAACCACTAGAAGGAAGAGAAAAGGTGAGAGTAGGCATCCTTGTCTGACTCTGGTCCTCACTGGGAATGCAGTTGTCAGTTGTCCTCCATGCACAATTTTGCACTGTGTTCCGTCGTAAGAGTTCTGGATGATGTTGACGAGTTTTTCTGGTACGCCGTAGTGTCGCAGAAGTTTCCATAGTGTTCTCCTGTCTACACTGTCAAACGCCTTCTCATAATCAATGAAGTTGATGTACAGTGGCGAGTTCCACTCAACTGATTGTTCAACGATGACTCGTAGTGTTTCGATTTGGTCTGTGCACGACCGATCCATACGAAAACTAGCCTGTTGGTCTCGAAGTTGAGTATTCACTAAATTTTTCATTCTATTCAATAATACTCTGTTAAAGATTTTCCCTGGTATCGACAGTAGCGTGATCCCCCTGTAACTCTCACATTTTCTCAAATCTCCTTTCTTTGGTATCTTGATAAGATGTCCTTCTTTTCAGTCTGTCGGCACTTGTTCTTCCTCCCAGATCTTTTTGAATAAAACTTGGAGTATCCTTGCTGTTAGACCGATATCTGACTCAAGTGCTTGAGCTGGTATATTGTCAGGTCCTGCTGCTTTCCCACTTTTGATTTGTCTGATGGCCATTTTGATTTCTTCCATCGTTGGTGGATTGACATCTATCGGGAGATCTGTAGGTGCTGCTTCGATGTCCGGTGTGTTCAGTGGAGCTGGCCCATTTAGGAGTTACTCAAAGTGTTCTACCCACCTATTCTTTTGTCCTTGAATCTCAGTGAGTGTCTTGCCTTCTTTGTTCTTCACCGGTCGCTCTGGTCTACCATGTTTATCTGCCAGTTTCTTCGTTGTGTCATATGGCTGTTTGATATTTCCTTCTCTTGCAGCATTCTCCGCTGTCGTTACAAGGCCTTCGATGTATTTCCGTTTGTCAGCTCTAATGCTCTTCTTTACTTGCTTATTTGCTTCTGAGTATTCAGCTTGAGCCTTGATTTTCACTACTCTTGTTCGGCTGTTGTTGATTTCTATCTTCTTGTTCCTCCTTTGTTGAGTTTGTCAGTGTCTCGGAGAAAGGTTGTAATGAACTGCTGTAATGCTGTTACTCCAATTGCCCATTGCTCCTTTAGCTTCTGTTTCATTTTGGCAACTACCAGGTGTTGATCTGAAGCTATGTCAGCTCCTCTCCTGGTTCTTACATCTTCCATTGATCTTCTAAATTTTTTATTGATACATATATGATCGATTTGATTCTCTGTAGTATGATCCGGTGAGACCCATGTAGCCTTGTGTATGCGTTTGTGGGCGAATATTGTACCACCTATAACCAATTTGTTGAAAGCACATAGGTTTGTAAATCGTTCGCCATTCTCATTTCTGTCTCCCAGTCCCTGTCGTCCCATGATCTCTTTATATCCAGTGTTGTCCATTCCGACTTTGGCGTTGAGGTCCCCCATCAGTATTGTCAGATCCTTTCCTCGACACTTTGCTATAATTGATTGCAGTCTATCGTAAAACTGATCTTTGTCTTCGTCGTTGCCATCGTTGGTTGGTGCATAACACTTGATGATATTCATTGTTATCCCCTTCTTCATTGTTTTGAAAGATGCTTTGATGATCCTGGGTCCATGTGGTTCCCATCCCACAAGTGCATTACGTGCTTTTTTGGACAGCATCAGAGCAACTCCTTTGGTGTGAAAGGCATTTTCCTCTTCGTGGCCGGAGTATAGTAGCATTTCTCCCGAAGCCAATGTTTTTTGTCCGGCTTGAGTTCAATGGGTCTCGCTGATTCCGAGCACTGTCAACGTGTATCTCCTCATTTCTGCAGCTATTTGATTTGTCTTCCCGCTCTCCCACATTGTTCGGACATTCCATGTACCTATAAAAATATTTGCTCTGGTTGTTAGAAGGGGGGGGCATCGGCCTCATGACTTCCGAAGAATTTCGCTTTCATCATGAGGGGTCATGAATCCTTCTACTCCCAGGGCAGAGTTTAAATGGTTTATCTTGTTTAATCTGGTTAGCGTTTTTTTTAGCAAGTTTGTGTTTTACGGGATGGGGATGCCCCATGTCTAACCCTCCTCCTTTACCCGGGCTTGGGACCGGCAGTAGCCCTAGGAGAGCTACAAGCGGAGTTTAATATTACTTCTGCAGTCACACATAATCATCAATTTTGCAGTAATACAACTCAAAATTTTTATCTGTATACTGACAAATCTTCCAATTTAATACTTAAGTAAAGATGAAATACTTACATTCGGTAATCACTGATGAGAAACCAATATTGTCTTTGCCTAATGCCTAATGTCTATCGAATGTGATCTATGCAATAGTAATGTAGTCATAACAGCTAGTTACGAAGTACTAATTAGCACGATGCCTTTATGTAAACTGTCTCTTATCTTCATATGACAATTAAACTAAAAATAATAAGAGTAGTCCAGCTGATGATTGAATCACTTTAATCGGTAATCAAAACTAGAAAGCTTGATGCAATTAGACAATCTAAAGTGGTTTTTGTCAATTATTTTTTGATTAAAAACGCACATTTTACTTAGCTCCTGATCACTAGACAAGTATTTTTCTGGGAAGATAGACATATCCATGCGAACATCGATACTAAAATACAGAAACATTCAGGTGACGAGTCTTATGTAGGGTGAGACCCGCGTCCAGGATTTTATCTACTGGACTCGATTCAACTCCAACTACACTTGCAGATGACCATTCTATTGAGGCAGCTTGCTCAGGAAGTACTCATGGAGACCGAGATTGATCAGTTTTAATCGATAACAACATTAATGGAGTGATACAAATATTTTCCAATTACGTCATATATTGAGCATTTATTGCTATTCACATTATATTCTATTTTGAGGTAAAATGTTCATTGTTTTATTCTTTATACTAAGTAATTGTTTAACAAAAACTAGTGATGAAGTGAAAACAATATTCCCCACCAGATCGTTCATTTATTTCTTTGGTGTTATTTTTTTCTTTGGTTTACAGACAATGATCAATTTATCCAGTATATTAAAATTGGCACGTTTATTACGATTATGTCGTGTATTACGAAAATTAGATCAATATTTAGAATATGTAGCGTCAATTTTATTAATTATGCTATTCTGTTTCATATTATTAGCGCATTGGTTAGCCTGTGTATGGTATTTAATTGGAATGCGTGATTTAAAAGATAAAATTTATCATGGTTGGATATTACATTTAATGAATGAAACAACTGGTCCAAAAAATTGGAGTAATACATCATGGGAAGAATATTTACCATCACAGTCTATGTTATATATGACATCGTTTTATTTCACTTTATCCGTAATTACAAGTATAGGATTTGGTAATGTTGCAGCGAATACAATTTCAGAGAAGATTGTTTCTATAATTTTTATGTTAATTGGTGGTAAGTAGGATCAATACATTCTCTTTAAATTTTGAAATAAAAGTGAAGAGTTAGGAATCTTTTCAGTTAACTAGTAAATACATATGGGTAACCAACAATAAGTGTTTATAATTCATCAGGAAAGAATTAATATGGATACATGAATTGTAGTTTCATAAACCGTTGAACGGTTTACAGACTAAGATTCTTGTAATCATTTAGGTTACAAATGAATTTTGTTCATGTTTATTTTTGCACTGAATGTCTGACATGCACACCATCTTGACTACTTTAGTTGACTAATTAATTGGTCATTTGATATCAGTTTACTGATGGTTTGGTGTCAGTAATACGTTCTTTCTGAATAATAACTCTTTAAGGAGACTGTTAAGATTGATGTGGATGGCTAGTTTTAAATTAACACATGATCATAGTAAAACAGTTTGAATAATGATTAATTTGCTTTCTATAATGGTCGAAACTAAATGGTGAAAAAATGTAGTGTAATTACTGAACTGAATAATTTAGCTTATGTAGTGTTCTGAAGCTTTTTTGCTGTTTACGTTTTACTTGTCATATATTTGTTGCTTGCTGATTTACTCGATATTCTTGTTATAATTACAACGTCTTTAGTATCTGTTTAAACTTGTCGAACAATTTAGTAGCTGTATGGATTCATCAATTTAGTAAACCACTCAGTAGAGTCTAAAACGACAGGCACATGGTTTCACCCTTTCGTTGAACATCAACATGTGGATGTAGATACATCCCCAATAAGATGAAACAATAGTCTTAAATCCTACTTTCACCTTCAATCTAAATATACTACATATAATTACGTATTCAAAATTGTTGTGGAGGCTGATAGATATTAAGTTTCAATGATTATTTTATGACTTCCGTTATCATCACTGATTAATCAAACGTATTCTCTTAAGTGACATCATCATCTAATTGTCATGATGTCACAGTCTAAAACTCAGAAATTTAGTTCCATGAAACAATAACTGTTAGTTAGCTAGTTAGTAGCTATGTATTTTAAAAGGCATTCGATTAGGAAGCCAAGGATTCGTTTTAGTGAATATGTAATATTAGTTTGGTCAACTCAACAACTCAAATTAGTTATCTGTTATCTAGACTTTCACAGTAAAACAACCGAATGAAACAATCGCAATAAAACTTAAGTTTCAGCTATTTCTAAAAGTCATTATTTCATTCTTCATACGAAAAGCTTTGCTTCATAATAAAAGAGTTAAAGTAGGTGTGTATCAGTTTAGTTATGTCACCATAATGAAAATAGAGAAACACGGAATTTGATCACAAGTAAGCAAATAAAGTATTCTATTGATACTCAACAATACTCTAACGGGTAAATATAGTTCGTTTTGACATATCAATCAACGAACTCTACAAATCAGTAACTATCAATTTGGTTACAACCATCGATACTGAAGTCTTGAAGAATAAAATTTGACCTTCTGAAGTCCCATCAATTACCCTTTTGTATGCTAATGATGATCTGTATATAAATTGATAGATAGAAATAACCACTAGAAAAAGAGTGGAGAATAATCAGCATCAAATAACGATAACACAAGAATAGGAACAATATCACTTAGTTAAAATTGATAAAAATATATACGTCATATAATACTTTGTTCAGAAATGAGGTGGAAATAACTGTCAGAAAATATATTTGCAATTTTGCTACTATTCAAAAATGCACATCATTTGAAAATCTAGACTCGGTTTGTAGTCATAGCAACAACTGGAGCGAAAATGATTAACAGCTGAGTGATTTACCGAATCAACGACAGATTCTTGAATGCGTAACAGAGCTTTCCAATACAGTTATTTTAAGTTGTTTAAGTTTGTGAATAAAGGATATATCAGCCTATTAGGTGACTACATTTTCTTCATTCTCTAGGTTATATTTAACAATTAAGTTTGGTTTCGATAAAACCCTTTACGTTATATATTTAGATTCTTGTGGTAACTTTAAGGAACTATGTGTAAACTTTTTAAATAGACATTACATCACTTATAAAATATTATGTTACGAGATATCCAGTACATTCTCGTACTGTATTACACATGCTATTGGTTTATCTCAAACGTTACACAGATCAGTGGATTAAATTCAATTTTATTCTGCAAATGTTCAAGAAAGCATAAAAATAGGAATTTTGTAAATCAAAACGCTTAGGAACAACTAATCGTATTCAGTTATAATTTATGCTTTTGGATAATGAAATGCAACGTTAATTGATGACGATCAAAGATTCTTTATTCCAATATGATATATTTTAATTCAAAGGAACACTCTGTACTTACTTGCCTCGAAAAATATTGTAGCAAACTTATTCGTATTTAAACAAATAAATATCTATTTCGGGATTAGTTAGTGAAGTAAAATTTCGAAAGCATTCATTACAATCGAATATCAATCAAATTCAGAAATATAAAGAACTAGGATATGTTGAACAACTTTCTTTCATTAACTTTTTAGAGGTATACACAAATGAATTGAGATGGTTTATGGACAATGGTATTAAGTGTAGTGGATTGAATTTGTCACACACTGATGTTGGAAGAGTACCATTGAAAACTTTGGAAAACTGGACAAGTATTTCGTCTTAGTATGAGACTTCTCAGCAGTTACACCCTAGGTTCCGCCCCCTGGGGCCTTAAGTTAGCTGATGCCTAACCCTCTGCACCACCGAGTCGACATCCAAAGTTATAATTCTCACTCCCATCAATTTATGACGTAGCGCGACGATCATCTACTGATGATAACTGTCCCACTCCCAACAAGGATGAACTCCACCACTCATGACTTCTCACTAGAGCTTTCGGAACATCATGAAAGTAGTCACTAATGTGCTGATTATTGTAAACGAATTTAGATAGTTTATAGAGACTTCATTTGGAATAAAAAGCGGAACATACTCTAGTTATGTAGGAAACAAGTTTTTACGCAATCCATTAAACAAACGTTCTACGATTTTTCCTAATCTATGTAATACAAATCTGATTGATTAGTATTGTTAATTAATAATAGTGAACAATGAAGATAACTCTAAATGATATCATGTAAGTTACTAGAAAGTTACCGTGTTTTTTTTAAAGAATTTCCAGTCATTACATATCACCTATTCTAAGTTTTGCAATTAGAATTCCCCTATCGATTAATTCATATATATATATATAGTAGTAGTAGTATAAAGTAACAGTAAAATCCACCTCCATCTTACTCTCTCTTTATAGATTATTATCAACAGAGGACAATAATCCCATTTAAGAATTAACATATTCATTTTTTGAATTAAACTAAATTTGTTTATTTATTGAAATGAAAAATAAACAAGTAGATCATATTTGTTTATTATTTTTATACCCTACACCTAAATGAAATAGGCGTTTCTTGTCAAATATAAACAACATTTATGTGTATTTCATTAATGAAAGTAAAAAAGAAACATAATCCAGTAACAAGGTGACATGTTTTAGTAAAGCATATAATTTTCTAATTTACGTAGTTTTAAACAATTATATTATTGTTCAATTGGGATAATTACTTTTGTAGAGATTGGTTATTTATTTGATTAAATATGTCACAGATTGATGTTGGCAGGGTCATCGCGCTATATATATCACAAATTGATGAAATTAGGAATTCTACTACTGGATGCCGACCCAGTGGTGCAGATGCTTAGGCGTTCGCCGTCAACCTGCAGTCCCTGGTGTGGAATCTGAGGTGTCCACTGCTAAGGAGTTCCACACTAGAACGAAACAGTTGTCTAGTGCTCCTTGGTTTTCAATGGTACCTTGCCAACACCAATCTGTGATATATTCAATCAAATTATAATACTTACTTACTTATGTCCGTTACTCCTCGCTGAGAAACATAGGCCGCTCACCAGGATTCTCCATTTAACTCTGTCCTGAGCAATCCTTTCCAGCTGTTTACAGTTGCTGTTCATCCTTTTAATATCTGCTTCCAATTCTCGACGCAGCGTGTTCTTTGGCCTTCCTCTTTTCTGTTTCCCATCAGGATTCCATGTTAATGCTTGTCTCGTGATGCAGTCTGATGATTCCCGCAATGTATGTCCTATCCATTCCCAACGTCTTTTCTTAATTTCCTCTTCGGCTGAAAGTTAGTTTGTTCTCCCCCATACTAAGCTGTTGCTGATGGTTTCCGGCCAGCGGACATTCAGTATCTTTCGTAGGAAGTTGTTTATAAATACTTGTACCCTTCTGATGATGTTTGCAGTAATTCTCCAAGTTTCAGCTCCATACAGCAGAACTGTTTTGACGTCCGAATTGAAGAGTCTGACTTTGAGGTTGGTCGACAGTTGTTTTGAGTCACATATATATATTCTTCAACTGTAGGAATGGTGCCCTGGCCTTGTCAATCCTTGCATTTACATCTACACTGGACCCTCCTTGTTCATCAATAATGCTTTCCAGGTACGTGAAAGTGTCCATCTCTTCCAGAGTTTCTCTATCAAGTTCAATTGGATTGGTGCTTGATGTGTTATATTTGAGAATTTTGCTCTTTTCCTTATGTATGTTCAAGCCTACTGATGCTGAAGTTGCTGCTACACTGGTTGTCTTCGCTTGCATCTGTTGGTGTGTATGTGCTAAGAGAGCTAGATCATCCGCAAAGTATCTCCAAATTATATTATTTAAGATAAAACAAAGTTATGTCAATAAATTAATTTCCATAATGAATAGGAATCTAATATTGTTGTCCATTGAAAGAAACGTTTTGATATTTTCTTTGTGAAAATCTTTTTATGGTTAAAGTTCACTTTCAATTCATGTTAGTGAGATTATCAATTCTTGATCAATACATAACAGTAGAGTTTTTCAGACATTCTATACTAGCATTAGAATTGAGTAACTTGCAATATATTTTCGATGTTCAATAAATTTGTATTGATTATTGAATAGGTGTATTGCAGAGAATAGTGAAATTTTCTTTGCTTCTTATGTACTTACATTCAGTATTTTTGTTATTTAAATGGAACATGTAGGACTGTGCTACATTGACTTGTTAAATGAAATCAATTAAGAATAACACTACACGATGGAATTGAAAACTTTCATAAAAATTAACCTTTAGTGTTTAACATTCACTAATTAAATAAGAAGAGATTTGACTGAAGATACTGGAGACATGACATGACTATTCAAATTTTTGTTAATAATCCAATCTCTGGTATTACTTCTACCATAAACAATAAACCTATAGACGTTTCATATTATCAACGGACAGTTTAAAACTGTGCTTTGCATACTTAAAAAGACTTTATTTGTAGCCAGAAAATTCCACATCAGTCTTGAGAATTGAATGTACTAATCGCGAAATAGGAACATAGTTTGATTGATTTCTTTCGTGTGGTGATTGTTTGATTTAAACAACTTTATAATGAAATGCTTCAAATGAAAATGCGATCCAACCACAATCAACCTCATTACTTGCCAATGATCAATGGAACTTTTCTGAAGAAGCTTTAACTCTATCTGTTGATGACTTTTGATGAATTCATGTTTATCTACAAATAAAAATTCTGAGAAGTAAAGAGACTGTGAAAGTTTATTACATGAAGCAAAATATATTGCTGTAATTAGACTACGACATGATATCAGTTCTTACATTCACCGATAGTTTCCAGAAGTTTAATGGGTAATTGATGAGGAATGCTTCTGATCAAAGAGAAATCCATGGTTACAGACTTCATCATTACATAACATTGTTATATATGCAAGCGATAGCTGCACTATTTTTGTCCTTAACTAAACACCTGATACAATAACTTACGGCTAGTTCCAGCCTTGCCTTATTCTTTTACTCAAACATAACAATTCGACTGATCGATTAAAAACCAAGATAGTCGCACTCACATATTGCTATAATAAAGATTATAACAATCAGTCCAGGATGGAATATTACATATACTAAGTGGGAAGGTAAATGTATAAACGACAGTTATAGATCCACTCGATGGTGATTCATCACCTACTTACCTACACTTTAATTTAGCGGTCATAACTCACGTAGACCAGAAATATAAAACGTGTTATTTCTTATTTTTGTAGTCTGTATCTTATTGTTTCTTGTTTCCATCTGTTAACTTATTATTGCCAACATCGTTAACCTCACTTCTCCATCTGTTATTTACTTGAATTGTTTGAATAACGTATTAAATTGATATTGCATACATGTAAAAGTAGAACAAAAATACAAACTAACTTTCTATGCTGAAACCAATTTAATTAGACAGGGAACACGCATTCATGAACTTTGAATTAAGATGATTTTACTGTGCATTCGATTAGCTTTCAATATATTTGGATAGAAAATTCTTAATAACTTCTTTTTTGATAATTCATAAACACATTCGAACTAACAAAACTGAAAGCATCTTGAAAGCTTTTCTGGAAGAGATATGTTACTAATTGATATTACCGACAACACACTTTGATATACTCCAGTGAAGCTAAACAGTTCATCATTGAAGTGAAATCTATAGATACTCATTTGTATCATCTGAAGAACTATTAAAACTAAGTCAACAAATGACATTAACACACTCTGCGCTTCATAGATTCACATCAAGACGTAAGAATTCATCATAAGTTAGTTACTAATCAGCTTATTATAGAAGTAAGTAATTTGTTCAAGGATTCGCGTCACTGACTGTGTTTAGATAACCAGTGAAAGCCAAGACCAATAAATGGTAATGTTATCCTTGAATTAAAATCCTCAAAGTGCTCAACTACAACCCCATATGGGATCAAACATGAAACCAGAAAACTGGTTTGCAATTTTAACTTCGGTCATTTTGTAATCTTAAGCATACATTAAAAATGTCATAACTAGTTGCAATACTCCAGAGGTCACCTGATCACAGCTTTTCGTTAGAAATTTGAAGATAATTTTTTTACTATTTACTAGCATTAGTTGTCTAATTATTGCAAATTAAATAGGTGGTTCAAATTTAAAACACTTTAAGAGCATGTAGCAAAGATATCAGACTGAATCTTCTAGTGTTTATCATTATAGCTTTATATTACTGAGTCAGAATTGAATATGCATTTGGGAACGTAAAGTTTACCAAAGATTACGAATCCTTGATGATAATGCGAACTCCCTTGTTATTGGCTTTTTGTCATGTAAATATGTTTATACAAATTGTTTAGAGGTCATGCAGAAAATATGATCAATGGATTCTAGAAAGAGATTCTTTTGCAATTCAGCGATAAAATCTGTAGTTCACATTGTATCAAAAAATTAATGGTTCTTTGAATATGTAACATCTCAACGTATGTAAGAGACATTTAGAACACTTCCGTTACCTTCACCTCAGTTGAGAGATTTTAGAAGTTTCCGGTGAATAATGCCAAGGCGATCTTAAATTATGCATAAAGGAATTACTGGATAAAGATGAAATGTAACAAATGATGAGATAAATAGTCTTACTGTTCGGAGCTTACAAGGATTTTTCGGAAGAGCCTTTAGAATTCGGGGACTACTCTGATCAATAGAAATTCTCTAGAAACCTTAAACAGAATCCTAGAAGACAATCGGTTATGCATAACTCTCTAAGCACGCTATTTTACTTGTGAATTACCCTAGAAGTATGGTTTCTTCATGCATTTCTTTGTTTTCTACTACGGAGTATAAGTGTAGAAGGCTTTTGAAGACTAGGAGGCGATCAGGAAGTTTATATCCAAAGGAGTACTTGACGTATTACAAACTAATGATATAAAAATTTTCTAAGAAACCAATTTTACTTTCCAACAGTATGAACTTCTGTTTTGTTGGTACGGCTATGTAACTTACAGTTAGTCGCAAGCCTTTTTACTTGAAGTGATCAGATAGGGTCACTAGTTTTTCTGCTACAGATTAATATGTAAACTTACATCTACTACTTATGTCAATGTTTAAACAATAATAATTACAATATTTGTGAATTCATAATTGTTTGTAAACATTATTTATCGTTATATTAAACAGCACTTGTTTATGCCACAATATTTGGCAATGTCGCAACTATTTTACAACAAACACATGCAACTCGTGCAAGACTTAGGCAATTAATGTCTAGTGTGAAAGATTTTCTACGAATTCATGAAGTACCAAAAGAATTAGCTGAACGTGTTATCGATTATGTAACATCAAGTTGGTCTATTACTAAAGGCGTAGATACTCAAACAGTAAGTTAATTGCGGTGTATTTTAAATATTTTCGAATAACAATAAGTGAGTTAACACAGTAACAACTAAAGGAACGTCAATCATATGATGAATATTAACACATTTTTTATCTGTTAGGGAAAATAATTACATTTACGTGATAGTGATAGGAAAAAGCCACATTATTAATGACATCAAGCCGTTGATGTGTGATAATGATTTCACTCTCCCAGGTTTTGATTCATGCTGCTATGTAGTTCGAATAATTTTATCATATAGACCATCCTGATGATGAGTAAATTAATTTAAACCACTTATTTACCTATCAATTGTAATTTTAGGTATGCAATTTTGATTAAAAACGTTCCTTTACAGCTATAAGTTAAGGTATTGTCATCCGATATCTAGTATGATGTAAGGTAGTAAGTGGAATAATTGTATTTACTATCAATTTGTATGAATCAGTAAAGATCTATTGGATTTTGCCTTACTAATCCCTTCATCACATAGAACTAGGGACAAATTTCTCTTATCCAAAAAAGATGCATTTTAAACTTACTTAATTTGAATAAACAGATCGTTAATAGTACATTTTTGGGTGTGGAGGTTACCTACATGCTAGACAGTGTTAATAATAAAAAAATTACTTTATGTAATGTTACTTATTAACAGACCCTCTTGTTACATTTTAGAGAATATACATTTGAAGGGGTCTATAATTTCTGATAAATGAAATTAATCGTAAAACCACGCTCTAAATGTTTAGAATGTGTGTTATCAATTACAGTTGGATTTAATATGAACACATTTTGTCTACCGAATACCTTTAACGGTCTGCACAAAAGGCAGAGACTACTACTTTAGATTAATTCATATGGTCCGTTCATTGACTTCTCTGTATGAAATGTTTCTGTATTCAAAAATTACACCAAATTAATCTTCCATTCTACCAACAATTTCATCGCTTTTTCAGTATTACATATACTACTGAGATCTCGATAAACTTACATCTTCTGATTAAATAATAGTGACACTAAATTGAAGGAAGACAATCGTATATATATATACGTATTTCAAAGCACTCCATTTCACTCTACAGTGAAGCAACTAACTAACCTATTCTGAAAGTCAGTTAATTAATCACTAAGCTATGGTACCTTTGGTTTTTTAAATTTCAATCCGATATGTATACGAAAACTCATATATAAGTATATTGAGACGAGTTAGTTTTCATGCTTATTTAAGATTGTCATTAATGGTTGATTTATGCTCAACTGACTTGTTGACAGTTTTGTAAGAGATTTTATTATAAAAATCTAAGTAAGATTGTTATTGCATGTTTATATTGATTTGTTTAGTTGTATTGGCAATCATAAGGTTGAATAGATTTAATTGCATAATAAACAATGAATGATAAAATATTTGCGATAAGTTATTTTTCATTCCACGCATCATAACATTTAATTACTAGAATAGTGAAATAACTTTTACATAAGAGAATTGAGGTATTGCATCATCAATGAGGTGGAATTTCTACACTGATAGACTATAGATGCTTGTAATTGGACTTCTCCAGAAAATGTTTTCAATATGCAAACAAGTCTAGCAAGTTATCAAGGTATCATGATTGGCTTTAATTTTTCCAAGTGCTATTAATTCTCTTCATGTCTGTTTCAGATTCCCGGCGCAATGTGTTCCTAGGTCTTCCTCTGTTTCTGTGGCCTTTAGGATTCCAAGTCAGTGCTTGTCTTGTGGCACAGTTTGACGGTTTCCTCAATGCGTGTCTAATCCACCTCCAGCGTCTTTTCCTAATTTCTTCCTCGGCTGGAAGTTGATTAGTTCTCTGCCACAGAAAGTTGTTGTTGATGGTATCTGGCCAACAGATCCGAAGAATCTTGCGCAGACAGTTGTTTAGAAATACTTGTATCTTCTGAAGGATACTTTTCGTAGTTCTCCAAGTTTCAGCTACATACAACAGAACTGTCTTCACATTTGTGTTGAAAATTTTGACTTTAATGTTGACTGACAGTTGGTTTGAGTTCCAGATGTTTTCAGTCGTAGAAATGCTGCTCTTGCCTTGCCAATCCGCGCCTTCACATCCAAATCAGACCCTCCTTGTTTGTCAACTACGCTGCCCAAATATGTAAACGTCTCAGTGTCTTGCAGAATTTCTCCGTCAGGTCGAGTGTAATTGGGTTAGTGTTTGTTGTTTTGTATTGGAGGATCTTGCTTTTCCCTTTGTGTATGTTGAGGCCTACTGCTGCTGAGGCTGCTGCTATATTGTTCGTCTTCTTCTGCATTTGATGTTGTGTGTGAGAAAGAAGAGCCGGCTAGGTCATCTGCAAAGTCCAAGTCATCTAGTTGCACCGATGTTGTCCGTTGTATTCCGAGAATGTCTTCAGATGTTGCAGTCTTCATGATCCAGTCGACGACCAATAGGAAGAGGAAAAGCGAGAGTAAGCAGCCTTGTCTGACACCGGTTTTCACTACGAAAGAATCTGTGAGCTGACCTCCGTGCATGATCTTACAATGTAGTCCGTCGTAAGAATTCCGTATGATGTTGACTATCTTCTCGGGAACGCCGTAATATCGTAGAAGGCTCCATAAAATTCGCCTATCGACGCTGCCGAATGCTTTTTCATAGTCGAGGAAGTTGATGTAAAGTGGTGAATTCCATTCAATTGACTATTCAACAATCAACTGTAGAGTAGCGATTTGGTCGGTACATGATCGGTCTTTACGAAATCCGGTATGTTGTCAGTTTCTGCTGACTTACCACTCCTGATCTGTCTGATGACCATTTTGATTTCTTCGGCTGTTGGTGGGTCTGTGCTTATAGGGAGATCCGTAGCTGCTGCTTCGATGACTGGTGGGTTCAGTGGGGCTGGTCTATTCAAGAGTTCTTCGAAGTGTTCTACCCACCTGTCTCGTTGTTCATGCACTTCAGTGATTGGTTTGTCAGCCTTGTTCTTGATTGGCCGTTATGGCTTATTGAATTTCCCAGATAGTTTCTTCGTTGTATCGTATAACAGCCTCATGTTTCCTTCTCTTGCAGCTTTGTCCTCTGTCATTGATAGATTCTCAACAAATTTCCGTTTATCCGACTTGATGCTCCGTTTCACTTGCTTGTTGGCTTCGGTGTATTCGGCCTGTGCCTTGGATTTCTCTGCTCCTGTTCTGCTGTTATTAATCGCCATCTTTCTGTTCCTCCCTTCTTAGATCTTGTCCAGAGTACCCACAGAAATCCATTCTTTTTGGTGTTGTTTCTTGGGACCCAAAACCTCCTGACATGTTGAAGTTATTGTTTCCTTAATCTCTTTTCAGTTTTCCGCCATACTAATTCTACTTTTTTTTAGTAGATCATGAAATGCCTGGAACTTGTTGTTGACAATTATTTTGAACTCGTTGCGTTTGTTAGTATCCCAGAGAAGGGCTGTATTAAACTCATGTAATACTGCTGCTCCAGTTGTCCAGTGCTTCTTCAGCTTCAGTTTCATTTTGGCCACTACCAGGTAATGATTTGAAGCTATGTCAGCTCCTCTCCTTGCTCTTACATCTTCCATGGTCCTTCTAAACTCCTTATTGATGCAGATGTGGTCGATCTGGTTCTCCGTAATGTGGTCCGGTGAAACCCATGTAGTTTTGTGTTTGCGTTTGTGGGAGAATAAGGTGCTACCTATAATCATTTTGTTGAAGGCACATAAGTTTACAAACCTCTCACCGTTATCATTCCTTTCTCCCAGTCCATATTGTCCCATGATGTCTTCATACCCGGTGTTATCCACTCCGACCTTGGCGTTGAAGTCGCCCATTAGAATGGTCAGGTCCTTGGCTGAACATTTCTCGATGATTGACTGCAGCCTCGCATAGAACTGGTCTTTGTCGTCTTCGTGGCTGTCATTGGTGGGCGTGTAGCACTGGATGACATTTATTGTAATCTATTCCTTCTTCGTCTTGAAGGATGTTGTGATAATCCTAGGTCCATGAGGCTCTCATCCTATAAGAGCCCTTCATGCATCTTGGTACAACACTAATGCGTGTGTGGGGCGTTTTCTTCTTCGTGGCCGGAGTATAAAAGCAAATTTCCCCAGGATAACCGTTGCTGTCCAGCTTGCAACCAATGCGTTTCGCTTATTCTAAGTATCTTCAGGTTGTATCTTTTCATTTCTTCAGCTATTTGCATGGTTCTCTCTGTCTCCCACATCGTGCGGACATTCCATGTACCTATATTAATTGTTGCTCTGGTTGTCAGAAGATACATCAGCCTCGTGGCTTCCGAATAAACTCGGCTTTCACCATGAGGCGTCATAAAACACCTTCCAACTCCCAGGGCAGAGTAAAAATGATTATAAAGGTTTTTACTGGTTAGCGTTTTTATTAGCAAGTTTGTTGTTTTACCGGATGAGGTTGCTAACCCCATGCCCAACCCTCCTCCTTTATCCGGGCTTGGGACCGACAGCAACCCTAGGGCGCTACAGGTGGAGTTAATTTTAACTAAACTTTAAGTTATTAAAATATAACTGACCACAACTTTTCCCATATTGCACTTATAAATATGCTTGTGATTCTGATTGGACAATTCGTTGAACATAGCATCACGCACAGAGTTTACGAACTCATTGATCTTTAACATTAAGCTCGGTTATTATAAACAAAGATAACATTTACATTACAATAAACGAGAAATTAGATTATTGATGAATGTAGATATAAGATGAAGGTCTAAACACCAATTACGTAATGCTGTACGTGTAATTTCAAAATAATTTATTTTGTTTATCATCGAGAATTAAATAAACAGATAATGACATGATATACATATTTAATAGACTGTTTTCTTTACCTCGTAAATGTTTCAGGTATTAAACCATTGTCCAAAAGATATGAAAGCTGATCTATGTGTTCATCTTTATCGTGCTGTATTTAGTGAACATCCAGCTTTTCGATTGGCTAGTGAGAGTTGTCTAAGAGCTTTAGCTGTTTCATTTACTGTTCAACATACAGCTCCTGGTGATTTAATCTTTCATCAAGGTGAAAGTATTGATCAGTTATGCTTTGTAGTTTCTGGATCGTTAGAAGTAATACAAGATGATGAAATTGTAGCCATTCTATGTAAGTTAAAATTACTTATCTGTCAATTTACTGAGTCCATCAATTTAATATCCAGACTGAATATTGTTAGAAACATTAGTTCTCATTAAAAATATATGTTCTACATATGATATTTTAAAATGTAGCTAGATAGGATTACAGCAGTATAATTTACTTAGATAAGTACTTTATAATAAAGACCGAGATTATTCGTAATTTTTTCGATGATCAATTAGTGTGTCTATTGTAATTGAGTGCTATGGAGATTGTTGAATTTTTGTTAGACATCGCGAATTAGTCTGAGTTAGACAACCACTGAAAACTAGGAAGCAATGGATAGCTGTTTCGTGCTAGTATGTGATATAGGTGCTATACACCAACTCACCGGGTAATCTCACCCAAGATCTTCAGGCTTCATGAAGAAAGTTTGATCATAAGACCAATGTTCCAGCTGTCAATCAAGTGTTCGATTTATCAAACGAAGTCAATTTGTGATATATTTACTCGACCTCATCTATTGATGTCGATAGATAACTGTCTTATACATGACAGGAATGGACTCTAGTGGTCACATCTTTCAACTAGAAATCCAGGAATTACCTATAGAGGTTAGTCACTAGTAAGCAGATATTGTTATATATCACATATTCTGTTTTCATCAGTTAATTTAGTAGAGAGGTGATACATATTAGAGTGTAATTTCATTTCAAGCAAATAGAGTTATCCGTAACTGTATATCATTGTCGTGCCGTCAGACGCACTGTATGATAAACACAAGAAAACATAAAAGTCAGTGCTTGGAGGAAAAACCTCAATCAAAATTACAAGCTAACATGAAGCCCTCAGCTAATGACAAGAAATGGCTGGGGATGTTAAATACAAAATGCTTTGTTGACAACAAAAATCTTGCAGATAATCACAGACATAATAAACAGTACAGAACATTAAAATAAAATTTTTATGTAAATAAACAAAACAAATATGCCAATCGGATTCACTAATAACTAACTTTCATGCAATTAATTCAAAGCAGCTTAATGAGGCATACTTAACAACGACCACATTCGTACTTTCTTACATAAAAGCTCTTAACATCAGACAAAACACTTAAGCGTTCGCCAACCTAGAGGCCAAGGGTTCAACTCCGCTGGAGGAATCCAGGGTCCCATACTACCCTGATCTGGCAGTCCAGTGCTCCCTAATTTTCAGTCATGTCCCACTAACATCAATCTGTGACGAATCCAATCAAATGAACTTAATATCAATTTCCACAAAACCACCTCAATTAAATGAAAGGTTTGTAGAATATGTATGAAGAGGAGAATTTTGAAGCAGTGTTATTTAATTTCAATGATAAAAAAGAAAGCTAATCAAACAACTGAACTAAATAAATAATAACGAAATTATATAATCACTTCGAAAGAAAATTAGATGAAAAAAAGTCTTTGGATATATTTTGGCTTAGGTGAATGTGTTATGTATTGCGGAATAATACAAACTGACCTTGATAATTTCCAGTCAGTATGCGGACACGTCTGCCCCGCGACTACCAGTCCCCAAACCCGGAATGAAGAAAATAACGATTTATGAGCCAACCCAATTCGGTTGTACTGTATTTTAATCATGCCTTTATATACACACAAAATCAGACCACACAGCAAACCAATTAGGGATCTTACACTAGTACGAAACAGAAGAGATTGTGGCAGTAAATAGGGGTAACTTGCACACAATTAATTATCTGTAGTCCATAGTAAAAAACAATATAATAACAGCAAATATACTAAACGAGAGGATAGAATAAGAGGAACGTAACAATAATAGAAATGTAATGTTTACATTACTCACGACCAGAATAAATGAATCAGTCCTCTAAAACACAGTTCTGGAAGTTTTTTCATCCTTCGTTAGTGGACCGACATAACAGAATGAACTATTTTGCGTATAAATTCATAAGCGTGATTACATTAGTTTAGTTTCTTTAAAAACATATCAGTTTACTGACCTCACTTCTTTTTTTAAAGGAGGTTATTTTCATTCTGATTCAAAGATTTCATACCATGACATAATACTACATTTTGTATGGATAGTACTGATTCCAGCCATTTATATAATAACATATACACTCGAATATTATTTAATTTACAACTATGATAGAGATATAGGCAGTGTTTTATTGTAACTAAAAGATGAAAATGTCACTCACAAAGATTATGTACGTAATTTATTAAAATATGGTACATTACAGAAATAAACAGTCTTTAGTTCAGTATTAAATACCAATATGAATAATTACGAGTATTCGTTATTGTATCGGTGGAAGCTATTTTATCTCATTACTTTTATGATGATTGCCTTCTTAATAGCAAAAGGTGATATATTTGGCCAACCCATATTTAAAGATGCAGATGTTGGTCAAAGTGCTGCTAGTGTGCGTGCTTTAACTTACTGTGATCTACAATGTATTAAGCGAGATAAACTTATAGACATCTTGAAATTTTACTCACAATTTGCAGTTTCATTTTCCAGAACGCTTGTACTCAGTTATAATCTACGCAATCGTGTAGGTTTACGTTTGTTATTTACTTATCTAATTATTATGTATTATCTAGGCTTAAAGTTAACCTAATCAAAAAACAGTTAAGCTATTCAAATTTCAATTTTGACGACACACTTTCATTTTCAGTATCATTCACAAAATCCGTCATCATATAAGTTAGATTCACTGATAACTAGTGGCATATTATCAGGTCTCTGAAGTTAACCTTGTTCTCTCCAAGTAGCAAAGATTTGGCTACTCAGATAAGTGACATAATATTTCTTGTCTGACAATAGGTAGATGAATTCATTTAGCTGGAAGTATTTACTAGTTGGCAATCGACAAAAAGGAAAGTCTGCAATCTTTGGAAGAATAATGCTTCTCATGTAATGCAAACTCGTACCATCAAGCGACAAAACTAAAAACTGTTAAGAATTCAACTTATGAAAATAGGACAATACAGATTAGAAAGGCTTTCCGAATTAATTAGCCTTCGTGTACAGTATAAATATCCAATTGCTAATTTCATACAGTCCCACATTATCATAAATCAGTAGCCTTTTAGGAGCTAATTGTTTCTACTGAAATAAGGTTAGAAAGTATAACTAAAGCTATATCGATACGATGCTTGTCATAAAGTACATTATATTTTACTTCAGCTGTATTAATTTTCGAAGGTTCAAATGCATAAGCAAAAGTTGCTTTTAATGAGAATAACATATGCAAATTGTCAAGTGACGACTCCATAACGCAAGTAACGTTAAAAACCAATTTGTCACATGCAAGAAAGTGGTTCACAATTCCCGATTACCCTTACCACATAAGAGTCTTTCTTCTTGAAGTATGTGAAAAGAGGGGCGCGTTCATTATGTGAGTAGATTTTGTTGTGTTAGCTCCACATACGTAAATACTTTACCAATGTAAACAGAGAGCCGTTGGAAAAGGGAGTGTGCATTTTCAAGACAGACCTAAGTTTAACTCAACTATTCCATTGTTGAAAGGCAACATCCAAGTTATCTAATGGAACACCAAACTATTGTCACACTGCTGTACAGTCTTGATGACTATTTCGCCCTTAAGATTTAGATTTTCTGTTCTTGGTGTTGATAGTCTTTAACCGACCTATCTGGTATGGTAAAATTTAAAGGAACACTCGATTTGGCCAGTGTCTTATGACTCCTTAGCAGCAGGACTTCAAGCCAATCACATTTGAAAACAAGATTTTATTATTAGGTATAGTAATTTTGTAAAGATTATTGAAATATCAAGGAGTTTTAAAATAAAGCTAAACTAGGGTTATTATTTAAGTATTATAAAGGCATTGTGGGAATGGGATATTCTTTACCATGTTTCCAAACAACTTGACATGCTATATTGGCAAACTAAAAGTGGCAGTTGAAAATAAAATTTGTATCAAAAAAATAACTACTTCCATTCACCCCACACTGTATATCGTACTCTGGTTGCTCAACGACGGCCAGTTGCACTATTGAATTCTACTTATCTTATCGTGATGTAGGTTATAAAAGTATTATTAGCCTGCAAGATATATGTTTTAAACATGTGGTGCAAAAATCAGTATAGAGAAGATTCGCAGCTCAGAAGGACGATTTTAGTTGAATGGTATTACCCGAGATAAATAGTTTTTTTATTGTAAGGCCTTTATCGTCATTCTGAATGACTTCGTCGTCGCAAACTTCTGATCCGAGTGCCATGTTAGTCGACAACAATAAACATGATAAAATGGATCTAATTTATCAACCAATCAGCAAGCTACTTATAACTACAATATTACGAATCAGGTCACGTGAGGTAAAAATAAAAATAAATGTACAAAAATGTCAGAACAATGTATCTGTAACAATCAGTCCATTTCAAGATTTACAGAACAAACTACTAATCACTTGTGGAGAAATTCTCATGGCTACTTTTTGTCACCAGTTTGCTCTAATAAAATCGTCAAGAATAATAATGAATGCTCAGCAAATTAATCAGAATCTTACTTTGTAATTAATAAGTTTGATTTTTTTTTGATGGCTGGCTAATTAAAAATGTTTTTTTCAATTAAACTCTGCTGACCATTTTTTGGGTATGTAACAAATTATTGTTATTTTATTTATTGTATAGTTAATATTTCGTAAAATATCCGATGTTAGAAGAGAACAAGAGTTAAATGAATTAAGGCGAACTCAACCTCCAATATCAAGTTTAGCACCAGATCATCCAGTTAGACGATTAATATCCCGGTTTTGTAGTTCAGCTACATCAAATTTAAGTCGCTCTAGCTCATTCAGTTCAAATGAACCTCGAGAAAGTCGAAAAACAAGTGCAAAGTCAAATGACACATCTCTAAGTATTAGCGTAAGTTAAAGTGTGTGCATCTTATTTCAACGTAAACTTTCTGTAATAGATCAAATCATACACTTTCTCACAAAGTTGTTTCAGAATTAATGTCTACAAATACTCATGTATAAACAGGCTTATAATAATTTAAGTTTGTTTTGACATATTAGTAGCCTATCAGTTAGACTACACCAACTTTTATTATCTTTTTTACCATAAGGTGTAAATATGCTATTTGCCACTTAATTTTAAGATAACTGATCGGATAATTATGTAGAAGGAAATTTTGTTCTATGTATGGATAGAAAATTTTTTATTAACAGTAATAAAAACGTATGTTCAGAATGCATTAAGAATGTATTCTGTTCAGACAAAATCTAAGAAAATACATTCATAATTAGTTTTTTACTCAGGAATGTAAGGTACCATTTTTAGATCATATGCAGTGCACTCCTACATTATGTTATTGTATTTACGCCTGAAAACTTATATCATCAAACAATTTCTTTAATCTCATTAACTATAGGCAATGATTTTCATTATGAAATGGTTATTACTGCACATATATCAAGTTCATTTAAATGAAATTGCAGCTTAACAAAAATGTTAAGTGTTATAGACAGTAAATTAGAAATTTATGATGGGTTTTCTTATTTCACTTTATAAACGGATACAACTTGCACGCCAACAAAATTGATAACTTTTATCTCATTTAGTATATACAATGATTATAGCTAGTAACAGGAATTACACGATTAAACTATCTAAAGGACTGCAATACTTGAAAACAGTTTGAATTTATGAAAAAGTAAAACCAGCTTAAACTAACATGTTTGTGTTTACTGGTGACGTACTTCAATGAGTTCTAGGATGAAATCGTAACCAATAGATTTCAACCAAGTCAAAAGTGAAGCAATTGCACATCAATAACACTAAAGGATGGTTGAACAATATCGCCAATTGACTGAAGTTAAAAATGGGAAACATTAAATGTCAACATGGAAGCTTGAAGAGTAAGCATCTGTCACGAGGCCTATTGGTATTATGGATCATTAATGCTGAGTAGACTTTTGTCAAGTCTTCAATGGTTGTTTATCAAGTCAGCACTTAATATAAACCACAAAGCGAAATATTTTTAGGTCTGATACATTAAACCTTCACTTAATATAAGATCTTCCCAAGAAAAATTAATAATTTGTGACCGTTCACTAAGACATTACGAAAAGGTCCAAGTTTGAATAATTCTGCGTAATTACTTAAAACAAGCAGGTAACTATAATTTAGATTGTCAAATCCACAAAAGTGTGATTTGATTTGTTTAGTAAATACAACATTCCTATTAAAATGAATTTGTATTTCCCATTGATTTGTCACGGATTGAAACTGATCTGCCTCTGTTGCAGTATGTGCATCCTGAGCGGATATAGCTATAA